>VZRJ01013354.1:2509387-2615053 GCA_013397565.1 Ptilonorhynchus violaceus | reverse complement strand
GGATGATCCCCCATTGGTGAAGAAAAATTCTCAATGCCAGAGGTTTGTGTCCAAAAAAGGAGATGGGAGTCCCATAACTTCATTTGAATAAAGGGAGAGGCCATGGGCATTTCCCATGGGTTCTCTCAAATTGTTGGGGAATGCAGCCCCCTTTTTATCCTAAGTTCCTGGCTGCATCACCCTCTTCCTTTTCCCCATTGGCTGAGGTACTCGGAAGGTACAGACTTCCCGAATTGCCTACTTTATGCCCCTCTCTAATATGCCCCCCCTTTTGTTATATAAAAGAAAGAAAAAAACCCTATTCATAATTCTGTTAAATCTTTGTTCTTTTTCTCTAAGTTCAGGAATTTAACACAGCCTTGGCTGAGCAACAGTCGGTGTTGATTAGTAACATTTTCTAGAACTGATAGTTTCTTCTGTTACTTCCCTATCTGTAAGTCCCTAGCCCGATCTACAAGCAGATTCGCATGGTCTGTTTGTAAAGGCACATTCATCTTATTCCTTTCAGTATCATATGAAAGCACTTGCAGTAAAACTTTGAGGTGCTTTGCACTTTTTCTTATTTGAGGTAGAATAAGGTTTTGCTGTAGGAAATTGGCTTCTTTGGAACAGTTGAGCAGTTACCACTTTTAGAAGTATTCAGTTTGCACATCTATATATTTACTAAGAGAATGAAGTAGTGTACAAAATTTACCAGCTGACTAATGCCAATTACAGTCAACTCGCTCTGCAAATAATTGCTTTATTTTTTTTAGGTGAAAAATGAAGATACAGTAATTTTTCACCTGGTTAAATCAACAGGATATTAACTTTCTTTGCTGGTATGGATTTTCTTTACCAATATTGATTTTGGGGAGATAAACCTCTTGTTTTATTTGCTTATGGAGGAGGCGAAGCAGGACATATTGACTCATTCTTTCATTCAAACTACAATTGTAATTTTTAGTGATGTTTGTAGCAGACTAAATGAGCTGTCTGAACTTTGTGCTCCCTGAATAAGATTCAGCAAACTTTTACCAGTCTTTAGAAAAAAGAAAGTACTGAAAAATGGAGATTTTCATGTACTTGACTGTACAAGAAGTAAATTTATTTGGAGATCCACACACACACACATATGCATACGCTTATTTTTAACAACAAACTAATGTTATTCTGAGAATTACCATGTTTGTGTGTTTTGATGTTTGACTGTCAGTAAGAACCTTGTATCCTTTGTCTCTGTTTATCCTTCTGTAATGTCATTGTGTGTAAGGTGGGTGTGTGGCTTGGAGAACACCTACAAACGGCCATAGTATTTGGATGAAAAAATTCTGAGAAGTCTTTGAATGGATGAAGATTTTACAATGTAGTTTCAAAAATAGCACTTTGAGGTTTGAGTGTTGTGTTTTTGTTATTTTTGAGGGGTTTTTGGGGATTATGGTGGGGGTTTTTTTGGTGTGTTTGTTGTGGGTTGTTGGGGTTTTTTGCTTGGGTTTTTTTTTGTGGGTTTTTGTTTGTTTGTTTGTTTTATGTTTTTAATTGATCTCCTCCTGAAACATTCTTTAAAATTGTGATAAAAGGTATTTCTCTGGCCTCATGCAGTTATTTCTAGGTGTGTTTTTTTGGTAATAGTTTTTATTGGAGGCTCTTTATTGCTTGCAAAGTTTATTCTGAATCTGATTTCAGTTGTAAAACATGAAATCTTTTTTTGTGCCTGTAAATTACTGGGTCATCTTGTTTTATTATAATATGAACTCTAGTGTTTGGTAAACTGTATAAGCTAACTGCATTAGAGCAAGTAGAGAGAGACAGACAGGCTGTTGACACTGGCTGCTTGTGGACAAGACCTTTTGGAGCTGCTCTTCCTGTTCCTCTTCAGTGGTTGGGTAAAGGCTGAAGAGGCTCAAACGAGCTAACAGCTTCCCAGGTTCTGCAATACTGTTTCTTGATTGAAATGCCACGTGTTTTCATAAAGTCTTGCTGACATCACTAGATGATGACAGCAAGAAATTCTGTTGATGATTCAAAATTCTGTTGATTGCATGACTTTCAGCATCAGATTTCAGGTCTCTTGATGTGAATCCTTCTGTTTAAAAACCCTCAGGAAAGAAGGGCACCTATGCCTAGAAGAGTTAATTTGTTCAGAGTTTTGAAAGTAGGGCAGTTCTACTAATCACTACATGATGTCAGCAAGACTTTATGAAAACACTTGGCATTTCAATCAAGAGAACAGAAGGAGGACCTTTGGCTTTTTCAAGAAAGATAGGTATAATCATTTTATTACCAGTTCGACATGGTCCTCTAAAACCAGAGTCAGTTTTGGGTTTAGTTTCAAGCTGATCTCTACTGAGTAAAATACTTAAACTTTTTGGTAGGCTTTTGTTGTGAACAGTGGCTTAGGTGAACTTACTTTCTTTTTCGTAGTTGTTCTCTTATGAGAAAGCAGAGATGTAAATGGAAGCCAGAGGTGTTTTATGTATGGAAGTATCACTAACTGTCATACAACCTGGTGGTTCCTCTGGTTGCATCCTGCATTTCCAGGCTTCTGAGAAGTACGTGGAATTTGGGCATGGAGATCCTTTTATGTTGTAGTAAGACTCATAGAATGGGTTGGAAGAAACTTTAAAGTTCCTCTATTTCCAACTTTTTTGCCATGGATAGGGGCACCTTTTACTAGACCAGGTTGCTCAGAGCTCTATCCAACCTGGCCTATAAGGACTTAAGTGATTTACTGCACTTACCTGCAGTTCAACAAGGACCTTTTTTTCCTTATTTGGATTTATTTGAAGGAATAATGGAATTCTAGTAGTGATACAAAGGCAATTTTTTATGTTTCCTGAAGCCATACTTAAATACTGTAGGGAGAATGTGTGTACCTTATAAGTGGTACTGGTACAATGAAGTGTTAATTTCAACTATTTCATTTGTTCTGATTTCTGCTGTCATTTAGCTTATGCCTTAAGTAGTTGTGGAACAGTCTTTTTTATGCTTTTAAGGGTACTATTATAGTCTTAGAGAAACAGCATTGTAAGTATTAAGTGATTGTGAAGGTAGTGTCAGAGGATTAAAGCCTAAAGCTCATTTTCCCTGTACAGCTATAACAGTACTTTATTCTGGTCAGTATTATGCCGTGGATAGTGATACCACAGTTCTCAATGACCGTGAATCAAGTCAAGCAGAGAAAATACGATGTTGAAGAGAGTGATAACTGCAATATCGCTGTTTTGCAAACTGCTTTGAAATTCTGTTGATGGCATGATTTGCAGCATCAGACTGCAGGTCTCTTGATGTGAATCTTTCTGTTTAAAAACCCTCAGGAAAGAAGGGCACCTATGCCTAGAAGAGTTAATTTGTTCAGAGTTTTGAAAGTAGGGCACTTCTTTTAATAGTAGGGCACTTCTTTTAACTTCCAAGAGCTGTTCTGTTGTTGATTTACTTTTCATGTATGAGAGATTCTGCTTTTGAGAGGCAAAGAAGTTCTTTCAAATTTAAAATGATCAGTTTTTATAACAGAGATTTCTGATCAGGTATATGTAGGGAAATGGGAAAAGGTTATACCAGCAGTGATAACTTTTAAAATCTTAGATTAAGCTAAAGCCTAGTTTGCATTTTTTTCAAGTTTTATTAAATAGCTTAGAAAAATTTCTGTGTAGAGTTATGTGAGTGGTTACAGGCAGTTAGGCTATTGTAGTGTGCATATTAAGCTCTTTAGACTCCTGCAATTAAGCCTTCAACATTCAGGTATAATCAGGATTTGAAACATTGATATTAGCCCTCATTGATTATATGGGACATGTATATTTGTGAAGTTGACATCGAATGTCCGTAGGTGGCCTGACTTGTCATACGCGCCAGCATCTATGTAATCCATGTGAAGGAAGCCTGTAAGAGACTGCACATGTGTAAGGGACAGCAGTCATGTATTATATTAAAAATGACATTTCAGCTACACAGCACGTTCCCGAGGTTTCAGTGAGTGAATTTCATGTGTAGGTCATTACACCAATTATCCTTCTTCCAGAGACAGGGAAGGTGAAGCACAGAGACATTACCTGCCTAAAGACAAAAGTGAGTCCACTGGCTGGACTCCGCATCTCATAAATCTCTTGTCTGTGTTATGTCCGCAGAACAAAATAAGACATTTGTATTGAATTATTTTCTTAAAAAGCACTTAAAGTGCTTCTCTGTTGTTACATGCACTGTATTTCAGAATGCTTTCAGATGTTTTTAAGTGTTATAATTGTCTATATTAAGAGAAAAGTGGAAAAACCCAGGGCCCTTTCTTCTTGCAATGAAAGAAGCATTCACACAGATGCAAAATTCCTTTCCAAAGCAAATTTTACAGCTCAATTATTAACCCCTGGATAAGAATTCATAATGAAAGTGCTGTCAGTTCTTTAATTATGGTGATTATAATAGAACCTGTAATAATAAGGCAGCACCCAAGTTTTTGAATTGCTGTGTCAGCTGTCGAACCCAGGGTTGCAAAAATCCCTTTCTGAGTGGAAGTGTGGTGTGATGCGATCCAAGGAGGACTTGCATCTGCTGTTCTCAGCGAGCACCACAGTTAATGTATGAAACTGTCTTCCTATCATTGCAGCTGCACAGAAAGTATGTCTTAGTGCATTTGCAGTTATCTCTGCTTTTTTAAAAGAAAAAAATGATTTCATTCTTAGGCTGGATAAAAGCCACTGTTGTTCGCAACAATTGAGGAAGTATTAGCACTGCTAAAAATAGTAATCATTCTTTTTTTGGTAAAAATGTCTTTAATTGCTACTTTACTTTAAAGCACTTGCCAGTGCTTTTCATTTATGCATAGGTTGTAGTGGCAAAGTCTTCATAACAATACTTGCCCACATGGTGTGGAAGACTGATACACCAATGACCCAATTTTTCAAGATCTGTCTGTTTTCCATTCTGCTCTGTCAGAACGAAAACATTTTTCCAACTTGGTTACTTCAGACTATAGAAAACAGTTAATGAAGTTTAACTTTGTGAGAACAAGGGCTTTGAACTGGTGTTGAATGTCCAGTGCTGACAGTTCACTTGTGGAACAAATCCTGTCCTGGGTAAATTGCCATCCAGAAGTGAGCACTGGATTGCACTGTAGGTTGGTGTACCACAGTTATTTTCAGGCTCTAGGAAGGGCTGATATCTGGACTTTTTTTCTGGGTTGCAAATACTGTTGCCAGTACAATACCTGATAATACCAACCTAGACATCTTAGCATGGGTATTTCTGAGTTAGGTTTGTTAGGACTTAAAAATGCATTAATGAACAATCAGTACTTTTATGTGGTTATTAGCTATTCTATTTCTTTGTTTCTAAAAATATTTCAAGTTGTGCTAGTGATGAAACCTCTGTTGTCATTGTCCATCTAAAAGTTGATTTAATTGGGCTTTAACTGTCAGACTCATCTGTAACAAGACTTTAGGAGTAGGAAAAAGATAGAAAAGATTGCTGCCAATGACAAACTTCTTTTGTGTTCCTCTGAATTTTTTAAAACACACTTTCTATATGGGTTGAAAAAATAGCTTTTTAGAATAATTTTGTGTAGTAAATGAAGAATTTGAGGTAAGTTATGCTAGTGTGTGTGTCTTCAAGGAGGTCATTCTCTTAAAAATAACAGCTTTTCTGAAGGCTGTTCAGCCAGTCATATTGATCACTTTGCTACTGAAACATATACTGTATTTCAAGCTGTTATCAATAACATTGTAAGAATACTTTGGGTAAATAGTAATGTCTAAAATTAACTTCAGTTTTATTTTTCAAGTATTGTTGTGTCAGGAAAAATAAGTCTTCACCAATATTTAAAAAATCACTTTTATTTGTTATTCAGTAATTATAAGGTTTTAATTAGTAAAAAAAATGAGCAAAGTTGTATTTATTTTCTGAAAGTAACCGGTTAAGTACTAACTGAAACATGGTTCAATTTGTTTGGCTTTCTTAGAGGTGAAAGGAATTCCTTGTTTTTTTTCAGGTGGATCCATACACATAGCTGTACTGGCTCATAATGCAAAGTCTCATTTTCTTTATGGTACAAATTAAGAAAAAGGCTACTCTCTGGTTTTGATGCTGCTGGGTGTCCTCTCCTGCTAATGTTCATTTTGGAGGAAAAATGACTGGTAAAAGCTTAATAAAAATTGAAGGCTTGAAGTCTTAGCCTTGCATTCTCATAGAGAGCTGCTTCTTCGGGTCAAGTCTTTGAGAAACCCTCTGAAGTATCAATAAGCTGCCTTTGACTTGCACCCATGTTTATGCTGTTATAAAAGCCGGTGGGAAAGCAGGGCTTACCCCTGGAGTCTATCCCAGGAGCATTGTATATAGTTCCTTGTTGCTAACCTAAATAACAGTATTGATTTTTAGGTGCTAGGAGTGTGTGTGCCTGTATGATTTGATAGCAGTCAGTCACTTCTAGTGCTCTGATACTGATACCCCCAAAACAACAGTTCAGAAAGAGACATCAGAGTGAAAGCTATGTTGTACCCTACATCTACTTACAACTGCTGTACAGTTTTATTACTGTTTCTGTGTTTGTCCTGTATTAATGGTAGTGGTAGTGTGATAAAACCAGCACTAAATGAAGATGTTGCAGAAACCCACTTCTTTTGTCACTTAGTCAGCAGCCAAGCCATTGTGCTAATGGATAATGAACATCTGTGTTTCAGATGGAGTTCAGTGTGCCAGAACTTGTAAAGACTGACTACATAAAAAAGCTTCTCCAGATTTTGAGATGGAAATCTAATGTATAAAAACACATTAACCTTAAATGACGTTGATAGACGGGCAGGCAAGATATAATTGGGCATAATCCATTCTTCCTTGTATAATGTAGTATGAGTTGTGCACTCTGTTACTGTGTGACCTGTTGAGCCTCGGGCGGTTCTGATTGTGAGTTGTGTACTGTGTTTACAGATGAAGCTTTGCAGGACCCTTGTGGCTGAATCCTGTCAGGCTGATGTCATTTCAGCTGATGTGAGATGTTACCTTCTTGTGGCACAGCTGTGGCCATCCTCTCCTGGGAGCATTGTAGCTCTTCACATCTTTGTGCCATCACTGCACCAGCCTGTTAGGCTCAGACATTTGTCAGCACGATAAATATTTCCTCCTTCCTCATAGTGGGGTTGCATTTGTTCAGAAGTAGGGGTTGATGCGACTGTTTATTGACCAGATTAATTACACACTTTCCAATTAGCTTTTCCCGTGCAATTTAAAGAGAGGTTATCAGAATAGGAGCTTGTCTGTGGGATTTCATTTCTCTTCAGTATTTCTTCCTCCCTCAAATATGGAGACAAAATAGTTCGTGTAGCTCAAAAGAGAGCATCAGGGAATTGTTTCCGGTTTCTCGTCTAGTTTTAGCTTTAGAAATGCTTCCTGTGAGGTATTGAATTCCTGTGTAGCCCATTCCTAAATGGGGGAATGGCTCAAGTAAGTATTCCTGGCCAACCTTACAAGCCTTCTTCTCTCTAATTCAAAATTGCCTTTTACTTTTTTCTGTCAACAGTGATTTTTGAAACTATTACATAGTCTTAGTTAGGTAACAAGATAGACAAGACATTTTATAAAATTTAACTCACTTGATCTGCATTAGGTATTTCAGCACTCCTGTTCAGGGCATTGAGATTTGGTATTTTCATAATCTCCACAGAAGCAGTATAAGCGTAACATAATGTTATGTTAGACTGGTGTCATTGTGACACAGTCCACACTGCCCTGGAATTTGTGTCTCAAGGCATTGCTTTTGCTTTGGTACAGGCGCTTTTGCTTTTACTGCCTTTCCAGAAGCTGACTGTGCTGCCTGGAATTCTCAGCTTCAGAAACTGCAGAGAGGAACCTGGATTTGTGCTCTTTGGTCAGTTCTGTAGTTTCTGTTAGTCAGAGCTTGAGGATTATAGCTTCATTTTGGCTACTCACTTGGGAAGCTTTTGTAGGTCTTTTAGATGTTACAGGCTGAAGCTGGGGAGTTTTGAAGCAGGTCCCTGGGCATGGTGCAAGAGTTCTGCTGGAGCAATGGACAGGTGTCAGGGCCAGACCAGGAGTAGCCATGCAGGTGTGTGCCTTGTGCTGATGTCCCCAGCTTACTTTACACAACATAAGCTACTATCCTGAGGAGACTAAGGTCNGGGGGGGGGGGGGGGAAAGAAAATGGATGCACCTCTTTCAAACATGTTTATTTTTCCACAACAGCTTTAGTGATAGCAGATGACACGTATGAACTGGCTGGTCAGGGATAGGATTAGCACTCAATGATTTTGCTATTGCTATGTAACTTCAATTGGTCTGGATTAAAGAACAGATGCATGTGTTGCAAGTAGATAGATGTATAATAGCTTAAAATCTGCTGCAGTAAGGCTGGTGTTAAGCTTCTGGATTTTTTACCAGTATCTTTGGTGTGCATATTCCCAGCAATGCTTTGTTTTTTGTGGGCTGGAAGTTTTGTGTTGGACTGTAATATGCTATCTATAATACTTTTTTCTGTTAAATAATTTCAGTTGCATTTCCAGTACAATCTGAATTGTCTGTCCAAGTCTATCTCCTATGTATTTTAAGGAATACTTTGATAGTTTGGCTCCACCTCCATTTTTAGTTACTTTGTTCCTCAAGTAACTCAAGGAAGTTCCTAAAGTTCCTCACTTTCCTTGTGTTTTCCATTTACAGTTCCTGTGTATTTTGTTCCTTACAGTCAAATAGCCATCTTCCTGAGCAAAGTTTAAAGTCTGAGTAGTTGCCTGTTTTCTCCGTTTCATGGGTGTGTCAGCATTTTGTTTGTAATTTTCTTCAGATCCTCCTTGTAAAAGGAGACTGCAGTCAGAATCCATAAAGATGAGACCATAGTGGTTAATGTAACCTAATGACTGAATATTGCAAATATTTTCTTGTATATGGTATCCTCAAATCAGATAGGAGTGAGTGTGTGAAAGTGCCATGTGCACTGCACGCCTGGGAAGTGTTTGTGTAAGAATGTGAATAACTTTAAACAGGTACACCGGCATTTGAGCTTTGACCTGCTAATGGCTTCCTCATTCACTAAAGCGTGGAATGCCAAATTCTTGTGCTTAGCAAATACAGACTACTAATTTGTCAAAGCTGAATAAGAGGAAAGCATGTATCTTGTAATTCATTGCAAGAATATAAGGAATATACGGAAAACAGAAGTCTTAGTAAAAGGAGCAGTAAGATGCTGAACATCCCTTTTATCTGTAGAAAGCAGATGAAACACAGTAGGATTAATCCATAGTGTCCAATATTTCCGCTCTCTTTGGTGTCAAATTAGGCAATTCATGTGCTCAAATACACACAGGAGCGTTTTGCTTGGGAAAGAGTGGGTGGTGGTACAGAACTGGAGTAACAAGAAGTTCAAGTAAATATGAAATTGTTTACCCTTATACATTTTAAATTGGTTAATCTAACACAAATTGGAAGGTTTTTGATGGGTTTATCTTGCTTGTAGAGATTGGCATAGACTTTCAGGACAGATTATAAATCTGATGCTGTCACCCAGAGACTCTTTAAAAAAAAAAATTATTAAAACAAAGGGAATTCTGAAAATACTTATTTTCTCTGGAGTTTAGCCTGACTGAGGTGAGAGAGGTCCCTTACTTCTGTATTATTTGATCTTTTGAGTGACTTTGTGTCCTAACTACATATTCACAAAGGAAAAAAATATAGATACAGCATGAACAGTTCAAAACAGAGCCATGCAAACACGTGCCCACATCCTGATACTCAGTGAATGGAGAATGGACTGAGAACAGCCATGCAAAGAAGGATTTTGGGGTGCTGGTGGATGAGAGGTTGGACATGACCTGTCAATGTGTGCTTGCAGCTCAGAAAGCCAATGGTATCCTGGACTTCATCACAAACAGCGTGATGAGCAGGGCAAGGGGGGGATTCTGCCCCTCTGCTCCACTCTGAGGAGACCCCACATGCAGTGTTGCATCCAGCTCTTCAGCCCCAAAACATAAGAAGGACATGGTCCTGTTAGAGCATGTCCAAAGGAGGCCACGAAGATGATCAGAGGACTGGAACACCTCTCCTACTCAGGCTGAGAGAGCTGGGATTGTTCAGGCTGGAGAAGAGACGGCTCTTGGGAGATGATATAGCACCTTCCAATACTTTGTGGGGGGCCTATGAGAAGGCCAGAGAGGGACTTGTTACATGCCTAAGGGCATGTAGGGGTAGGACAAGGGGTAAGGGCTTCAAACTGAAAGAGCGTAGCTTTAGGTTAGATATTAGGAAGAAATTCTTCAATATGAAGGTTGTGAGGCACTGCAACAGGTTGCCTGGAGCAGCTGTGGGTGCCCCATCCCTGAAAGTGTTCAAGGCCAGGCTGGATGGGGCTCTGAGCAACCTGGTCTAGTGGAAGGTGTCCCTGTCCATGGCAGGGGTGTTGGAACGAGATGACCTTGAAGGTCTCCTTTAACCCATTCTATGGTTTTATGAATGGCAGAGCAACTTGTGTGTGGTTAGTGAAAGATGATGAACAATGCAAGTGCTGTATTTCCTTAGACAGCAGTTCTGTTACGTGTGCACCATATGTTCTCAGCAAGCAGCAGATGTACAGTCTAACATTTAGCAATGGAACTTTCCCGTTTGAACGTTTGGGATAATACTAAAATAATGAATAATTAATTTGTATGGCATTTGTAAGGCAGTTTCTTTTTGTTGCTATTTGTCCCCACTGTTTGCTGTGCTGTTCAGAAGGGTTTGTCACTTGAAGGTTTTAGAACTCCAATGTAGACATTTCCTTATATCTCTCTAATAAACCTGAAAGCATTATCCATTTTAATTCTTGGATGACTAGGTGGCTTCCCCAGGATCACACAAGGCACTACAGAAATGCAGGGGACACCACTGGTGTCTTGAAGAATGATGTTTCTGTCAAGACAGCCACAGCTGCAGGGCTGATGGGGAGCTGCCAAGGGCATGGCAGCTGGTAAATGACACCAGTACCACCTTGGAGGCAGTGCTCAAAGGCATTGCCTCCTCAGTCTCTTTACGCCTTTTGAATACTATATATTTCATTAATAAAGGGAATTCCAGGAATTGGATGATAATTGTATTCTCTACTGATAGAAGGTGTTTGTTTTCTAATACCATGGAAGGTAGGTATAAAGTTGTCAGACCAGGGTGCAAGATAATCAGACCAGGGGGAAATGCCAAGTTTCCACTGCAAGTTTTGACAGATCAGCTCAGCCTTGGAGTAGTATGAAGAATATAATCTGAATTAAAAGTTCACTAAAATCAGCCTTGCTTTGGGAAGTGGAAGGGGATTGACAGCCTATAATAGGATATGTTTTTAAAAGTGTCAGTAAAAATTGTTCC
The DNA here is from genome assembly GCA_013397565.1 of Ptilonorhynchus violaceus. Taxonomy (NCBI): domain Eukaryota; kingdom Metazoa; phylum Chordata; class Aves; order Passeriformes; family Ptilonorhynchidae; genus Ptilonorhynchus; species Ptilonorhynchus violaceus. Next base: position 2,603,749 of record VZRJ01013354.1, on the reverse strand, counting down.
TGTCTGGCTGTGTTCTTTAAGAGGAATCTTGTATTGTTTGTTGTGAGTAGTATGTTACCCTTTATAGCCTCCCGAGGAACTTATTGATTAATCTGCTTTTTTCAATTTGGCCTTGCAGTTCTATGGAAAAATATCCAATATGAGTATAATGTGTAGAAATGTGTATAATATTTCCTTCACTGGAAGACTGATGATCTTGTGACCTTGCATAGCCCTTTGCTAGAGGGACGTGTAGTCTTATGGGACTTTGATTCTTAAGTTCTTGAAAATAGCACCAAAGCTGTAAGAAAAGGCAAAACATTTCCCTTTTATTGACTTTTTTTTTAACTGTAAAAGCTTTTTTAGCAGGCTTGTCAAGTGTGAAATTTGATCTATTCCCTACAAAGTGTTATTGTCTCTTTCTACAGTTTACAGTTCATTAGAAGTTCATGACCTGTTTATTTTTTTTTCTTTAATTCTGCTTAAGCTAATCAATAAGTGTCAGATCTTTGCTTGGTAGTAATTTTGCAGGTTGTAGGTGTTTGATCTCTATCCCTTATCTAATTGAGGATGAGTCAAGGCTGAATACTCATTTCTTTGTTATGCATGAAGTTATAAAGAGTGCAAGAAATGGGGACAAATGGCAGGTACACTGTACATTTGTACACTGACAAATTTCTAATGGATTTATTTGTTGCCTCTAGGATTATTTTGCCTTACTGGGCCTCTGTGGTATTCAAAGTATCTTCTGAGGGTAAAACACAAGAAAAAATCCTTCCTTTGTTCAGTGATGTTTCTTGATGATGTGGATAAGTGATCAGATCATGTAGGACTGAGTTAGTTGGATTAATATTCTGTAGTTTCCTGGGATATGAACTGTAGTTCTGGTGCTGAGGCCTGGATATTATTTCCACTAGGAAGGCAGTCTTTAAGTTCAGCATTCAGCACATCTTATCAGTTGGGCTTGCACTTGCTATTTCTAATGGAGCTGGAGAAGCAGCCACTCAGTCACTCCCACTTTGTTATAGTTCCTAACACTGTTCCAGATCTTCTCCCAGTCAGACTCAATTCCAAAGTAAATACCATGCTGTTAGCTTTTTTGCTGTGGACCTTCCAGCAGCTGCCTCTAGGGATGTGGACCTCATTTTGGCATTGGAGTTGTCCAGTTATGAGATTCACCAAAATTAAGGGGTTTGTTCTTCACTGCCTCTGTTCTTCTGCAATTGCCTACACCTGCATTCATAGAATGATCAGTTTTTTACTTCTTGAAAGGTTGGGTTTTTCCCCCTTATTCAAGCTCTCTGATGTCCCTAGAGGAGTTAAAAGTGCAAGTATACAAATAATGTGCTACTGCTCTAAGCTGACCATCTATTAGAAGCAAACATGAAATCCTTGCCCTGCAAAGGTTTAGCTCTGAGCATTAGTAGAAAAGAATGCAGTTTAATGAAGGTCATTTTTGTTAAGAATGAAGTTGTTGTGAGAGTGAGAAAGTTGCTCTGTCATTAACTTTCTTGTCTGCTAAATGCACATGGTGTGATTCTTGGGGTTGTCCTGGCAAGGCCAGGAGTTGGACCCATGATCCTTGTGGATTCTTCAGGATATTCTATGATTCTATGACAGGCATCTGTTGACTTTTGCTGTGGTCTATGTTTTTGCAGGACAGTCAGATAGCTGTGGCTCTGAAACACATCTCTTTTTCTTCCATGCCTTTTCTTCGAAGTCTAAATCACTTTCTTTTGATGAAAAAGTGAAGCTCACTGGCTTCAGATTTGGAGATTATTATCTCTCTTGCAGGTATGAAACCACTTCACTTTAAAGCAATTTTTTAAAGAAATGGTGTCATGTATTTTCAGCTGGAGTAACCTAAGTATACTTAGGTACTTCACTTTCCGTATTAGCACAATATACTTTCCAAAACTCAAAACAGTTTCTCTGCCAGTATCTCTTCTTCATTTGGTGTATAGCAGGCCTCAGATCCTTTGTATTCCTGACTCCAAACCCCTGGCTGCTGACCTCGAGGCTCCCCTGGTGCTTTCTGCCAGAGGCCTGTTCTCTCTGGCTGTTGTGCACAATTTTTTACATCTTGTCCTGTCTAGACTGGTCTGAGGGCTGCTGCATGAACTGTCACCTGTTTGATTTGTTTGAAGGCTTGTTGTTGCTCAGGGTCCCGTGTGAAATTGTTCTTCTTCTGGATCACTTGATAGAGCGAGCTGGCAATCAGGCAATCATTTGGAATGTGCATTCTCCAGAAATGCCTAAAAAACCTTGTGTGTGTTTCTTACTGGTTGGTGGATATGCAGCTGTGATTTTGTTGATCACATCCACTGGGATCTGACCAACTGTATCTTGCCATTTTATTCCTAAACCCTGAACTTCCTGTGCAGGTCCATTGACCTTACTTTGTTTTATGGCAAGATCAACTTTCAGAAGGATTTGAACTATTTTTTCTGTTCCTCAAAAGCAGCTTCTGCTGTATTACCCCACATGATGGCATCATCAATGTACTGCAGGTGTTTTGGAGCTTCACTTTGTTCCAGTGCAGTCTTGATTGGTCCATGGCAGATAGTAGGTCTGTGTGTTCCCTCCAGGGGTGGGCGTTTCCAGGTATACTGGGAACCCCTCTAAATGCCAGTGAGCTCTGTCACCAAAGGGATTGAGAAAAACACGTCAGCAGTATCAGTTTTGGCACACCACCGGGCTGCCTTTGACTCCAGTTCGTGTTGAGGTTCAATGTAATTTCATTCACGTCACAATAATCTACTGTTAATCTCCATTCACCATTACACTTTCACACTGGCCATATGGGGCTATTAATGGGTGAGCAGGTCCTTGTGATCACTCCTTGGCTCTCCAGTCAGTGACTCAGTTTATGGATGAGAATCACAGGGTCTCAGTTTGCGTGACAGTGCTCTTGGTGCACCGTTGTGGTATTGATCAGTGGTCCTGGGCCTGTGTTCCTTTGACCTTCAGTAATCCCATGAGAGGAGGGTCCTTGAGAGACCAGGCAAGATAGGCAGCTGCTTTATTTCCTCTGTCTCCAAGGCAGCTATACAGAAAGCCCACTGCATAGTTTGATGGCATTAGGGTACACTGTGTACTGGTATCTACTAGAGCCTTGTACTCTTGTGTTTCTTATGTTCCAGGCCACTGGATTCACACAGTAAATCCAGTTGTCCCTCTCATCCTTCTGGCTGGAGACAAAGCCCCTCTAATACTCATCATAGGATCCTTCACTTAGATCTTGTAGAAAGGGAATAGAGTTTCTTTCCATAGGATCAGAAGTAAAATCAGCCTTACCTCTCTGCCTGGTAAACTGCCCACTGCAGACTGGAGCAACAGCAACTTTCCTGAAGTTTCACTGTGTACTCCCTGACTGTTTTCCCTGACTGTTTCCCCCATTTGTGACTGTTTTCCCTGCAATTCATCTATCTGTGTCTCTAGGGGTGAGGTGAGTTTTCCATACCACTTGCTCATGTCTTCCCCATAGTCTCACAGGTAAAACCATAAGGTACCCTGTGGTTATAACTTCTGTGTTCTCTATTTTGAGCAAAAGTTGGATGGGTTTTCTTTATCCACAGTGGAAAGTCTCAGATGTTACAGTGACGGGTTCCCACATCCATGCATTGATTTGTATTAATAATTAAATTGTCTAAAAGTTGGTCAAAGACATGGTTATTGTACCTATGACCTTGCCTGCACTGTCCTGCCCCCCTGCCTTGAGCCTTGCTGTATCTGTGAATGTATGGTCAAGCAGAGAAATGTCTCTTTCTATTCCAAGTCTTCCCAAATTTTTTTTTTGTGTCTGGACAATGTCTCCCTGCAGGTAGCAGTGGCGCAGGTGCCTTAGGTACCTCTTCATCAAGTCAGTGTTTTGCTTAAGCCAGCAGATGAACTTGTAGTTCTTGCAGGAGCAATCACCCTTCCACCATATTCCTGGAGAAGCTGAGGGTGTCTGGCCCGTCTCATGGATGGCACAGGGAAGAGAGGACAATGAAAGGGGTAGAGTGGCCTCAAGGGGCTGATATGTCTCTGTCTGGGCTTGGCCTCTCATGGAGAAACTCGGGCCTGGCTGGGCTATCCCAGGCAGCAGATTGTGGGGAGAAGACCTCAAGCAGGCTCTGTCATGTTCCCCCTGTCCGTCAGCCCATCCTTGTTTCCTCTGCAGCAGCTGATACCCACCTGTGCTTCCTGGGGTTGGGCAGAGGGCTGGAGAGGAGGCACAGGCGCTTTGGCACCTGCTGAAGCTTTTCCTCCCTCTGGGCTCTCAGCCCTTGCCCTGCATGTTGGCCCAAGGCCGTGGCAGGTCCTGGCTCGCAGCCCCCTGGCACCATCCCACCTGGCTGAGTCCCATCGCTCATCACTCTCGAGTGTCTCCTGGCTTTTCTGCAAAGGCAGCAGACGAACCAAACCCCACTGAGTTGCTCCAGCAGGCCACCTGCCAGGACTTCAGAGTGACAGCCAGCTGGGCAGAGGAGGACTGGCTCCCTGTGCCCATGCCTTGCTGCTCCAGGTCCTGGGGAGGCACATCCTACAGGAGCGTGGCTCAGGTGGGCTGGCTGAAAAGGCCAAGGCTGCCAGGGAAGAGAGCAGCCATGGAGAGAGCTGTCCATTTTACCTGACTTGTGCATGTTGTACCTGTCCATTTTACCTGATTTTTGTTGTGAAGCACTCGAAGAGTTCTGAGTCAAGGATGAGATAGAGCATAAAAGCAGTCAGCTACAGTCTGGGCATGAGAAAAGCCTGCCTCATTGCTCTAAAACAGAGATAAATCTAGGAGAGAAGTTGAGGCCTTACCATAGGGATCTGAGAGAATATATGTATTTACTATTTTAGGAGGATGAAGAATTGTGTAGTTTGTATTTATGGTGTGTCTGGAATAAAGGGAAAGTAACTCATGAGGATCAAGGCTGCCGTTAGACTTTCCTGGATCTACATGTATTTTTCAGCTGGCCATGTCTTCTGAAAGTTTGTGATAGAATCCAAAAACCAGACTGAAAGAAAATACATCATAGTATTTTACAGAACAGCCTTTGGTTCACAGCCAAAAAATGTTGTAACCCTTGACATAATTATTAGAGCAGTAATGAGCTTAAGAGGTAACAGAGAGTGCAATCTCTGCCCTCCTTGACAGGAATTTAGGACTAAAGCAAAGGTGTTAATTTTATTGATGTCATTAAGGGAAAAGTACTACAACAGTAGTGTAATTTTCCACGTGGGATAGAAATTAAAGGACTCCATCCACTTTGCAACTGGGTTGAAGACAGAGACAAAGATAAGATATGTGAGCTTTCAAAAACAGGAATAAAAATTTAAAATTTCATTCGTGTAAAACAGCTGCAATATTTTTTTAAATTGATTTGATAATTCAGCATTAAATAAGAAGCAGTATAGACAATGAAATGCTTTAGAAGTATATCTGAAGGGACACTTTTGGAATCCCTCAGGGACTGATTTGCACAGTAGATTTGGTAGGAAACGTCAAAAGTCAACAAGGGGAAGAAACAGAGGAAGTTTAGTGATATTTCACAGCCTGAAAGTACTCGGTGAATGCAGATTAAAAAAAAAATCAAGACCAAGAAATGTGCTCACCAAGAGAAATCTGTATTTTTTAAGCCTTTCCTTGACTGTGGAAGACCTAAGAAAACCTGATTTGAATTTTAAGTGATGAGTAAAAAACTTAATGTTAGCCTGAAAGAAGAGGCTGTGGCTTACAAAAAAAATTGCAAAATACCTATAGTATCTCTAAAGTCAAGGCAGAGGAGTAGGAAAACCAATTTCTACTGACTTCCATCAAAGGTCTATGTAATGTATAATCCCTATTTTTAAGGCTAACCTAGAACAATAATAGAAAACTTTATACCATCAAAAAAACCCTTTAGTTTCTATATAATCCTTTAAATGTCATCCTGCACCTTTGTTTGTTAAGTTCAGATCTGTTTCGTATTTGAATTGGAAGCTCATTGAAGTATTGGCCATATTTTCTTAAATATAGGTGTGATTAAATAAATAGGGTGACTGAGACAGGACCTACAAGCATTGATCTAATGATAATACATGGCTTCTGAAATAAGTAGCTACCTTTTTTTTGTTAACACTAGATACTTTTGTCAACAATTGAAGAAGAAAAACTATCATGAAGCTTCTTGTAGGAGCATTTTCAAGAAAAGATTTCATTTCTATTCAGTGTTTTCCTCTACTGAGTTGGACTGTCTGGTTGCTGTCAGATGCTGAAATATTATTGCCTCGTTTATAAGACATCTCCTGCATGTGGTACTTACTTTGTGACATATGTTCTTGACAGAAGAAAATGAGGGAGATTTGCTGTTGTCATTGTCTGTCATCGCTGAACATAAAGACATTGAATGTAACACTCTGGGAAATTATCTCAAGAAGTTTATGCAGCTTTTTGCTATTGTCTCGATAAGCAGTAGACAGACACAGGAGATTTTTAGAAGTCCTTGGTGTCCCTCTGCACAGAATTGTGATTTTTCAAAAGATCTCAGCAAGATTGTGTAGTGAAGGCTGCTGTGTGTCAGATGTTTTTGAATATCTCATCCAAGCTGGTGGATGGCACAGTGCTGTCGCTAGTTCAGTTTTTTGGTAACACTTTTAAAGTTCTAGTTTCATACGAAATATATCCTACACCTGCAAAGCAGAGAGGTTCATTTGATGGCTCTGAATCTGGAAGTTTGCTGTTAAGGAGCAGAGCTCTCCTTCATTACTTCTAATTATTTCCCCTCTGTGGACTTTAACTCCTTCACTTCATGACATTTTGTTAGCATTGTTTTACAGTGTGCAAAGAGAGTCTGGAAGCAGGATGCTTGCTTAAATGTGACATTTACAAGTGCAAAGAGACTGCTTGTTGTCTGACAAGAGCTACTAGATTAAGTATTGATATGCTCACCATCCTGGTGAGACTTCTAGACAGTGTGTGCTTGCTCCTGATTCATGCTATCTCTGTTTTGGATACCTAGGTGTATGCCATCTATGTATATCCCCACAAGAAGAACAAATAGGTGCTTAATCTGACTACCACTGTTGGCATTCAGGTGATGCTCTTTTGAGTTTTGGTTGCCGTTTCTATCTTGTCACAGAAAATTCACTGTTTATGTGTTTAACAAGTAGGGTAGAGTGTTTTGGTTAAATAATTTTGTCTTTTTTTTTTTTTTTTTCTGAAGGAGCACAATCAAGGAACACATTCCATTTCTGGAAAATAAATGCATGAAAATACAAGGAGAGCAAATATGCGAAGAGATTCATGTAGCTCATTTCGTGTAGTAACAGTTCTTATTCATAGAAGTTGGTAATATCATTGGCTTAAACATTCCTATTCTGGCCCTTAACTTACTAGTTTGTTCTGGTTTTAAAACTTCATTATGTAAGGTGAAAAATCAGGATATATGGCGATCAGTAGATGTTTCTGTATTCAGATGTAAATGGACTGTGTTTTGGGAATGCATTCACATGTTGTGCTACAGTGTAGGAGGGCCTGGTTCAGCACCTGTGTTAAACAGTTCTAAACAAATGTTTTCCCTCCTGGTGTGCAGAATCTGAATCGTGGCATTGGCTTATTTTCATTTTTATGTTGCTCATTAAGGGACCTTTCCAGGGCTACCTATCTCAAAATCAGTTCTGAGGTACCTTTGGGGTTCACCTGGAATTTACGTTTGACACTAATCACAGAATCACCGAATCAGTTAGGTTGGAAGAGACCTCTGAGATCATTGAGCCCAACCTTTGACCAAACACCACTGTGTCAACCAGGCCACATGCACAGTCTCTTGCTTTATAGAGTTGTTTTAGCAGGCCTTGTGTAGCTCACAGCTTTTAGGTGCCTTTCATCACTTTGCAGCTCTGGGAGTTGGGCAGACTGGGATGAATCCATCCATCCATCCCCCAGTCTGTACTGGTATTGGAGGTTGCCCCGCCCCGAGTGCAGGACCTGGCACTTGACCTTGTTGAAGGTCATGAAGTTCATGTGGGCTCACTTCTCAAGCCTGTCAAGGTCCCTCTGGATGGCATCCCTTTGCCCTAGCATATCAACTGTACCACTATTCCTGATGTCATCCAACTTGCTGAGGGTGCACTTGCTCTCCCTGTCCTTGTTATTGATGAAGATATTCAATAACATTGGTCCTGGTACAAACATTGAGGGATGTGACTCGTTACTGGTATCCACGTGGATACTGAGCTATTGACTCTAATGAATCATTTATTGGCATCGCTTTCAGGTGCAACAAAGCTTTCTGACTGACATTTTTCACTTTAAAGGAGATACATCTAAGAAGGAGCAGCTAAAATTAACTGTGTCAAAGCAAGCCCTTATAGTTGCAAAGGCCATTCTTTGTAATACAAGCTGCAATAGGAATAATATTTACTGCCAGGAGTGAGTTTTGTTGTCTGATCATGGAGAAAGAATGGGTCTTGAATTATTGCTCTTGCAACAGCTGTAAGACTGTACATGTGTATCCACAATATGCTCTCTGATATTTGTGGGTAACTTTGAAAGTATGGCAGCTCTATTGCTATTTAATATTGTAGAGCTTAGGTGTGATGGAGTAAGTCATGACTAGATGTTTTCATGAGCTAAAACTTAAAGCTGTCCAGAACTTTTAGCTGTGAGCTTGTAATTGCTGATGTAGTAACTGAGATTGCACAGCTCAATATTCTGAATTTTCCCTCCTGTGTACTGATACCTCTCCCCTGCAACTTTCTTCAGACTCACGCAGTGCTACTAAAGCAGCCAAAATATGCTTGTGTAAAATGAAATATGTGCAAAACTGCTCATCTCACTTATCTCAAAAGAACATAACTAAATCAGCAGAACTTCAGATCTGTGTAGAATCAGAGGTCAGGGATATACTAATGTTGGTATCTCATAAATATACATGCAGAAATGGAGTAATATGTGCCTCTGAATAAATTTTTTTAACCTGAAATTATTAGCCTTTAAATAATTACTGTGCAAACTGTTTACTTCTGGAGGTAATTGGGAAATACCCTTACTTGTTTTTCGACACCTCTTTAATACATTCAAGACTGGAGACCTGCTGTATTTAGCTGTCTTTTAATCCGAGTTTTATGTTCACACACAAGTGTGTGAAATCTGCTCTTATGTCTCTGATTTTTGGAACTGAGAGCCATATGGTATCTTGGTTTTGCATTTCTTAGATCTTCTTAATTGTGCTTGCATAGCAATTAGGCTTGTGCATAAATTTGAGAAATAATGCATTCATTTGTTTTTCGTGTATTAAATATACTGAGAATTCATTTCAGCTTTTACAATAACCCTAGAAAGCATTCAGAACAGGATAATTTGTGTTACAGTTACTATGTAGTTAATTTTACCCTTTAAGGCTTGCTTTACTTTTTTTTTTGGTCTTTTATTATGAAATGGGGAGACACGGGATGTCCAATTCATCCAGTGAAGGGGGCTAAATTATGTCTTTGTGCACTGTTCCAGCAAAGCACTCGGCATTGTGCTTATGTCCCATTTGAAGTCAATGGGATCACTCATGTTTTAGAAGAAGTGTGTGCTTTTAAGTGTTTTACTGAATAGGGGTGAGATTATTCTCAAAGTCAAGCATGTGCTTAAGTGCTTGGCAGAATTGAATTAGTTAGCATCTATGAGTTAGCACAAGAAGAACTGAACCTTGTGGCTTCCTTCTTCAGAAGATCCTTTTTCTAATTTCCAGTTGTGTTTGACTGGCTCTTGGAGGATGTCATTATGCTGTAAGTCAGTAACTCATCTGTGATACCTTTCATTGGAATTAAACAATAAATTGGGATGACTTTAGGACTCTTCCTCACTCAGACATGGTTTTATTACCAAACTTGTCTTTCCAATTTTTGTCTCTTACTTTTAAAGTATGTTTCGCATTTTCAGCAGCTTTTTCTTTAACTCTCTGATCTAGGCATTTATCTTCTCTCTAGGCTGAGTTGAATTTCTTCCTCGAGTTTCTGAGCAGTTCTGTATTTCAATAGGCATCTCTCATGTCGGGGTGCTGCCTTGAGATAGGTCTCCAAACTACTCACTCTGACTTGACATTAGAGGTTATTTCTGCCATCATTTCTCCGTTGCTATTGGCATCCTTGCTCACCAATTTTCTGTTTCTGTTTATTTGTTGATCCTTTGTATATGCTAAAATGGTTGGAAGCAAAATGTTGACTACAGATTTGTGTTGCTTAGATGCGAGGGGATGTGCTGTAAAGAAATAGCAATTTTTCTTCCTACCGGACTTCTAGGCATTTGTGTAGTTATCTCTGCTTTCTGTCATCCCAACCAGGAAGCAGAACACACAGGGATTGTACCCTGGTAAGAGGTTAATTATTTGATTGGACTTCCTGGACTGACATAAAGCACCAGCTTTTGTAAAAATGCCTTCACAAATGTCCCGGATCTTTCAGAAAATCAGACTAGGTTTGCGAGTTACATTTGATGATAAAGGGGAGCAAAGGATAGCAACTCGGACATAATGACAGATTCTGATTCAAACCTCTTAGAAGCTGTACAGCTTGGTTTTGGTTAACAGTGACAAAGCACGCCAGAGACATACCAGAACATACAGTAAAAAAATTCCTTCTTATATCTAAGGACTCTAAAATCTAAACATGAAGTTAAAATACCTATTAGGTTAAAATATTCTTGGTATCATAACTGTGTGATCCACTTGTTAGATGAGAGGGGTAGGTTCTTATGGGTCCCTTGGTCACAGAGCAGGTCATTGCAAAGTAAGGGAAACACCGCTGATGCCTTCCAAGACCTTTAGTCTTCCACTTAACACCTGGATATTTATTTAGTACCTGGGATAAATGGAAACCGTGATATACCGTCTTTTTGTAGACTTTGCTGTGTTGAACTTTGGCTTGAATTCTAACATTAATGGAAGTTTGTCTTGTGTTGTGACTACAAGCTGTAAATTTCCAGACAACTGGGTTTCTAAATCCAGAGAAACAAATTAAATTAGGTATTCATTTTTCTAGAATTGGTATGAACTTCCACGATGTTTTTGTTTTGTTTAGGCAGCTCTGAGTTTTCAAGTTGGTTTCTTTTACTGTGTTTGCTTTGTGGGCATTAATTTTATGCTTAGTCTTTGTTAACCTTCAGTTTTCAAAACAAAATGCAGGCCTTTTCTCTGTGTGTGTAAACTTGTATATGTGGTTCCAGGCATTACTGCTGTGGCACTTGGTTAACTTCAAGTGCGCTATACTCAATGCTACAGAAATGTGAGCCACTGTGTTTTAACATTTGATTAACAACTTGCAATTAGAATTTGAGTATGTGAATATATTGAGTAGTCTTGAGTGTTCTTCTCTTCCACTGTTTTTATTAGCAGGAAGACAGATGGAAATGACTGTGATAAATTTAATCTAGAAATAATTATGTTTTTAATACAGCAAAAGGGGTCTTGCCTGAGTCTTTGCTAGTGTTCGTGGAAGTCTTAGGTAGAACATGTTAAGTATCATGATTTTTTCCTAAATGTGGTATGCTTGATTCCTAAAAATGTGTTCTTCTTATAAGTAGTGTTCAGTGGAGTACGTTAACATATAAAGAAAGTAAAGCAGTTAGTTTGCAATTAAAATAATGAAATTACACAATATTGAGGATGGTAATTATGAATGTATTTAATATTCATCCCCATGAGGCACACATCTTATGTGTGGTAAAAACTACAGGGAACAGGAATTGTGTGGTTGTCTTTCATTAGAGTTAGTAAGCTGGGAGTAGCTTCTTCAGAAGGTCTCAGTCAATCTGAATCCCCAGTCTGAGGGTTATTAGTTCATTTTGCATCACCAGATTTCTTTCAAGGCATGGGAATTGTTCTGTTCTGTTGAGCTGAGAGGAATTTGGAAAAGAGCATTCTTGCTCCTGTAGCTCTTATATTATTCTGTGGTAATATAGTCAACAGCTGCATCGGTTATATACTACAATTACCTTTATATTAATCAAAGACCAGTCTGTAAATTAGACTGCCTAATGTTAGGCAAAGCTTTCACAGTTTGCTTTCATGAATACCATTAGCCACATTGATTTGTTCTGTTTTTAAAATCCTTTCGCTGAAAAGCACATGCTTCTTTCAAGACATGAGTGGTCCCCTTGACCTCAATGGGACATAAGCACAGTGGATCCCCTGAAAGAGTTCTTACTGTCCAGCCTTTTTCACTGTGAGGATGTCTGCCTATCTCAGTATTCTGTTTTTAACAGCAGCTCATCGGGAGAAGTAGGAATGGAACACAGGTGTATGGATCTTTAGAACTGTATGATTAATTTGTTAGGGTTTTATCAATTTTTGTAATAAACCATTAAGGGATTCTGTACTTGGTCAGCATAAAAAACAAAAACAACACAGGAAACTCTGCTTCCATCCACTTAAATTGTGAGTCTGTGTGCTAAGAGTGATTGGATCATGCATGTCCAAGTGTTGCTTTTGCAAGATTTAAGGAAGAATTACAGATGGGGTGATTGAGGCTTATAAGGATGAAAGGCCAAATGGTTTAAATCAGCATGATTCACTTCATTGGAGCCTGTCGAATTTACAACAGATGAGGATTTGGTGCTTTTTAATGCCGTTAAGGTCAAACACTGAACTGGTGACAGAGGTAATAAATGACGCTAACCCCTGTTGTCACTGTGGTTCCAATATACACAGCAGAGCAGGCAGCACTTGCAACTGAAAAGGAGCCAGACTGGGAAATGTGCAGAAAGCTTTAGCATAAAAGTTAAATGGCTGATGACACTGGAATTGTGATTCAGGAAGGTAAGAGGAATAGAGGGAGAGCATGGAACAAAGACTCGCAGCTCTGCTGGGACTGCACAGTGCTGAGACAGTTATGAGGTGGCTGCTTGAAGTGAGCAAGAGAGGCAGATTTTAGAAGGAGCATGTTAAAACTGAACTTGGACTGACTACTACCCCTGCAAATCAAATGGATTATGCTTTAAAGACCTTTATGATGTCTTGTGAACCAGCAGAATATTTTCAGGAAGTTGTTTGGGGTTTTTTTTTTTGAGGGGGGGGAGCTGATAAAAATGCTTTGAATGCCTGTGGGGGTTGTAGCCAATATTGGTGCTTTGCTTCACTCTACTGTCAAATTTTATGCACTGAACAGTGCAGAGCTAGGGCTGTGTTATTCCTGGTATTTTCCTCGTGAGAATACCAACTGCCTTGTGCAGCAGTGATCTGTTCCACTCGAATTCCAGAGCAAAGGGCTGGCAAGAAGTCTCTTCCTCTTTGTGTCCTGGGTTAAGGCAAATGCTAGATCTGCTGTTTTTCAATGTGCACATGAGTCAGTGCTCTAGTGAGCATCTTACACCTATTTTTCATGCATGAAAGAAAAAAAAAATATCCTTGATTCTTTCTAGGATGCTTTTTGCTTTTGGTTAAAATAAAGTACAGCCAGAAGTCAAATTGCTGTCTATATATGAACACATCCTATATTTATTACTAAATACTAGTATTTAGTGTGAAGTCCAAATGTAATTATTTTCCTTAAAGTCTTATTAGAACATGGTTTTCTGTTAGCTCTAAGCATTATAAAAAAACCATGGGCATCAAGAATGGAGGTGAGAGGAGAGAAAGATGCGAGGGAGGAAGGATGGCATTTGATCCTATTGAATCTTTCCCCAGACTGCTATCTCTATGTCCACTGATCTCAAAATTAATCCCTTTCTTTTTGTCCCTTCATGGTATAATTTCCATGTGTACTCAGGGAGCTGTGTAAGTCCACTTCACTTGTTAAAAGTGAATAATTCATTGCATGCAAGCATATTTGGGGAAGGTAATTGGGGGAGTGGATGCCGTGGCATTTGAATCACAAAGCAAGCATATACTCTTTGATGCTTGCATTTCCAGATTACTACTTATACTTGTAACTGTTTCTAATTAAACTGTTAAGTACTGTGAATACCAGATGTTGAAAGAATTGTATTGTACAATTCTCCAGAATCCAGATAAGTGACAGAGGTGAGAGGTATGGTTTCTCCTCTGTTAAAAAAGCAACACAACACACCAAAACCCAGTCACATGAATGTGCTGCTTCACTGTAGTATGGTCCTTATGCCATTTCTGACCTTTGTTATGTCTGATTGTTGAATGGGTGAAAGTTGTTTATCTTCTTCACTTTAAACCTTTTGCTAGTAGATTATCCCAGCTCTTACTGAAGAGCAACTGGCTGCTGGGTATATATAAAGACTAACAATAAGATAGGTTCACTTCTGTTATTTTGTATATTATGCTGAAGTGCTTTGAGATAACTTTTGGTGTGATACAGGGACATTTGAAGTAGGAGATGGTTTAAATGTCAGAGAACTGTGGCCTCTAGGTTTCTAAAGATCAGTTACCCTGATTCTCTTCTAGTAAACCCACAGTTCACCTGGTACAAGTGGGATAAATTTACATACCCAGTGATAATGAATGATAGACTGGGTTGCATGTGACCTGTCTTATGCTAACATTTACCTTCTGGCTAATTTAAAGTCAAAAGAGGACATATAATAACTTACCTAAAGTCATCATCTTTGAATAATTGTTGCACTTCTAATTTAATCACAACACTGGGAATAACAGTTATGGATATATGAAATCACTATCTTCAACTGGTATAAGACCAGTCAAAATGGCAGATGGGCTTTTGATGTATGTGTGTGGCTTCAAACTTCTTTATTGCAAATTTATTTGCTTGTTTCCTCTCTCATATCCTGAAAGTACAGGAGTATTTGAAAATAAAGATAGGCCTGGGCTGCAGAATGCAGGAACCTGAAAGAAATCTCATCTCTTGCCTTAGGGTAACTCAGTGTTTGGATTCTGTGTTCTTGTTTTTTTTTCCAGATATATAAAAACTGTTCCTAGATATATAAAAGTTTTTTTGCCCAATCAGTTTTCAGTACAGAGGGGAAAAAGAGTGGGGAGTTGTACGTGTATATGTGTAGACATACATAATTTTTAAAGGTCTAGTGCCCTGTGTTAGGTATTCTCTTCTTTACAAAAACTGTTCAGGAAAACTAACCTCCAAGCAAGTGTGGACATGGTAGTAGCTTATAAAATTTCACAGTGAGAATTATGACTGTGGCTGCTGTTCCACATAATACACTCTGGAGCTCTGTGCCACGCTGCAAGGGTTACATGCACAAGAAAAGAAAAGGGAAGAGTGTTTTTTACAAAAGCGAATAGAGCTGTTATTTATTAGGAGTGTCACTCGTTTCATTTGCAAAACCAGATTGCTTTAGGATCACAATCCCACCTTCCCTAGCTAATGCCTTCTGTTGTTCAGGCATTTGGCTTTGCTAGTATTTGCAATAAGATCCTGTTAATTCAGTTACATTGTCCTTGGTAACAGCTAAAGCCCTGAGTATTTATCTGTAAGTGTTTATCTGTTTGCTTTTGTTTCAAAACTGATATTTTAATGGCTTTTTTAGACTTTTATGTTGTCCTCACGTACAGGATTGATCACACATAGTGACCTCTGATAGCTGTGCAGGTAAAACCAAGTCACAAACGTACTAGAGAGACAAATTATATTGGAATAGAATTAGAGCTATACTGAAGGCAGTAATACTTAAATGTTGAGAACGATACAGTGCTGGAATCCAAATGATGGAGCTTAACAATTTGGGTGGGAGCCACAGGCTGTGATCTTACCCTGTGTGCTAAAGGACTGCTTCTTACAAGTGCACCAGCTGCAGCAGGACTTCTGTTGACTCACCGACAATTAAAAATATTTATTTTCATGTAGTTTTGTGGATATTTGTTGTATCCTGGGGCAAATTTAATTTCTGTGTAAGGCTGGAGCCAGCTGGTCTATAGAGACTATGTCTGACGTGGTCCTTGCCTCCTTCTGCACGGTAGTGCTCATGTGAGGATACTTGCAGTTTAAGATGCACATCCTGTGTGTGTTGCTTTATTGTACAGTTCCTGATTCAAAGCCCTAAAGAAAATGTATCATCATCCTTAAACTATGAGTGCAGCCTAAAATTCATACAGCTGTGGAGAGGAGAGGTAGGGAGCAGATGCATAGTGATATTCTGCTCTGATTTAAGGTTTAAGTACTTTCAGCGATGTGTCATGTCATCTCCCAATTTAAACTTTGATAGCTAATTCAGTTTTGGGTTTTTGTGTGGAAGATATTGTTTGATATTTCTAGGAGGTGCATCTTTAAGGAGAACATCTTTAGAATAGTTTTGTTTAAAAAGTGTTGAGAGGTAGTAGGAGGTTGGTTTATTTATAAAGGGAGTGTTTGCACTCACCTACACATTACAGTGTTGAATAAGCATATATTTTGTCTTTTGGTGTGTACATGTAATCATGATAATGGTAAAATTCACAAATAATTTAAATACCTAAATTTTGCCTCAAAGGCAAAGAGAAATATAAAAGGTACCGACTGTTGCTTTTTCATACTTGCAGTCACTGAGAAAGTAGATCCATGGCTCCATCTACTGGGGTTGAAAACCAGAAGCAGGAGGAATTGCTTTTTATTGAATACACTGCGTTCTGGCACACTTGTGAGAGTAGCTGCTTGGCAGAAGCTGAAATAAAAAGTACTGGGTTTAATTTTTCAGCTGGTGGATTGATGGAGTAGATTTCTCTGGAGATATTGCTATAACATTTCGACAATTTTAGCCGTTCTAACATTTATGAGTTTTTTTTCTGGTGTTATGTTCACTGTCTGAAAGTTGAGCACTTTGTCTCTTTTGACAAGATACATTAATATATACAATACAGAGCTGTGTTTATAACTTTTACCCTGTAAGTGTGGGTTTTATACTCAGACAACTTCTGTAGGCAAGATAAAGGTGTAATATTGGATAGGTGGATGGTTCCTCCAAAGATCTCCTGTGGGGGAAGAAAAGGCCCCAACTATAAAAAAAACTTGACTTGGTTTTCTCTGGCAATTAAATATGTGACTTTAAGATATTTTTGAGATTAATTTGCGTTTTGGAACATTTGGGTGCAGAGCAACATGAAAGAAAACTATTTTCATTTGACTAACTTTTTAAATTGGTAATAGGAGGGAAAATGTTTTGTTCACACTTCATTTCTCACTTTCATTGGTCTTGAGGAAGAGAAGATTCTGAAGTAATTAACTATTACTCTGGCTGCAATTTTTTTCAAAGTAGTTTACTTATTTTTCTTCATTATATCAAACTCTGTCCTGTGTAATGCCAGCTGCAAAAATGTGCATCAAAAATCCATTCTATAAAAAGCAAAATTTAGTGTCTGTTTTCTGCAGCACTGAGAAAACACTTCAGTTTCAGCAGTAACTGGATTTTAAAATTATAAAGTATTAGAAAGTAATGGTTGTATATTGGACCAAGATTCAAACCTCCATACACAATACTGTGAATATTTTCTTGAGTGTTCTCATTATGTGATAATGATGCAAAATATATTTTGTCCTAAACAAGAAGCCTGATCTAATTGACAGCCTTCCTAGACTATCACTTGTCCTTGATCCTTCGTGTTTACTTGACTTCTTGTTAGTATTCTAAAAACACAATAACTGATTTTAAGATACACTGAGCTTTGTATTAGTTCCTAGATTGACTGTGTAGGATCAGAATTATCCTGTGTACATTCGAAAGAGTTGTCTGGAATGATATAATACCATTCCAAAGGTGTCTTTCTCTGCTATTTTCTTCTTCTGTTGCAGATTTTAAGAGTGATGCCAGTAGGGGTGAGGATCTTAGATAAAGAACATGAACAGTTTTGTAGAGAAGATGTAGCTGGAGTGAATTTCACTCTGTAAGGGTTACTGCTGTGAAGTTTTAAGTACAAATAATTATGTTAAATGTAGAGACTGAATGAAAATCCATCCTCTTTTATTCATAATAGGACATAATGGCAGTTTACAGCTCTTCTGCAATAAGCAAAAAAATTAATGGAAGGTTGGATTTCATTAATATCTGAAGGTATTGGTATCAGGAAATACTTGTTATTTTTTCCTGTGTTGCAAGTAGAAAAGTTGTCACTTCAACTCAGTGCTGAACTTTAACAGTTTAACACTGCAAAATGTGTGTGTGTATAAATGATATATGTGAATAATATTAAAAATATTACTAAAATGTTCACAACATTCAAAAGCAAAGAAACCCCAATGCAATTAGGTCTTGAAGTGGTTAAAGAGGCAAGAGAAACTTGTAGGGGAATGACGGAGAGGGTTTCCTGTGGCTTTCGAAAGCCCAGCCCCTATTCAGTAGGCAGAGTTGTGGACAGGTGAAAAAGCTGGAGTAATGCCAGCTCCCATGGGAGCTCACAGGGCTTCAGTTTCTCTCTGCTGTTCCCTCTGCAGCTGTTCTTACACAGTGGTGTAAATGCAAACTTTCATACCTGTCAGCGAAGTGGAACAACTGGCCATGAGTCAGTTCATTGGTGGATGTAAAGTTATTCTGATAACTCTGTGTGGTCCTGTATCGTCAGTTTTGTTCCAATCAGACTGAATTCAAATTGGGGTTTCAATCACAGAACCTGGCCATTGTCTAGGTCAGGTTTTAGCTTGTCATCAGAGATCACCGATGACTTATAGCAATTAGTGACTATTCCCAAGCTGTTTCTCTCATCCTAAACTACAAAATTACTTATTGATTCCTGGTGCTTGTGACTAGTGTGGCTGCTTGGCACTGCGTGTTCAGTCTGGAGCTGTACTAGCATTTAATAAAATGTTAACAGCACAAAAGTGCAGTTCAGTGTCTAGTCAGAAAGAGTCTCTGAACTTACTCGTTACCCTTTCTTTCATGGTCGTGTAACATATATGTAATTTTATTATTACTTAAATATTCTGTTCCCATTTTTATATATATATATGTGTGTATATAAACACTACTTATATATATGGCTCATAGGTACTTGTAACCACATAACACATACAAAATTGCTCATTAGATTAATTACTTTGTTTTTGCACTTGACATACAAACATTGTCTAGATAAATGACTTGGTTTTTATTTCTATGCACTGAACACCAGCAGCTCATGCAGTTACATTTGGGCATTATTCCTACAGCCCCTCATGTTCTTGTGGTTATATATTACATGTTTTTATTGCTTCCTCTGTGGTCCTGTCTTTCACACTGATAGTTTATTATAATGAGAACAAAAAGGAGGTAGAACTACTATGTATTTCATAAAGATTAATGTTCTTCTAGTACATCTACAGTGCTGTTCAAAATAAGTTTTTATTGCTTAAATATTTATGAAAAATGCCAAGTGTCTGTGCATGAAACACTTCTCACTAATTTAAAAAAACCTGCAAAATTCGCTAATTATAAGCAAATAGGCTATGAGAGGGTTTCAGAGGAGTGTTCAAAGGCAACACTAAAGTTCAAATCTAGAAACATAATCCTATATTTTGACAGTAAATTCCTAGAACTTACAGTCCTTTAGCAAGAATTTTTGGTGTTGCATATTTTGGCTGGACTGCAATGCCATCGTTTTCTGTACTGCACAGTGATACATACAGCCTTTAACAGAAGCTCGTAAAGTAATTAAGAATCCAACTGAAAGTTCAGTGAAGATTGGAAAATTTAAATCCTCTTCTTTCTTGCAAAAATCTGAGTATTTAAAAATAGAAAATAATAGTTTGTTCTACTCAGATCAAGAAAAATCTTCTTAAGAGACCGTACAGTTTATAAGAAGACTTGTCCGAAGAACTTAAAAAACAAGGACGTGTGTATCTTTTTGCATTTAGATTTTACAGTTACCCAATGTAATCTGTGTTGTACAATACCATATATAAAACTGTACTTTCGTCTGTAGAATATTTTGAGCCACATCTTTCCTCAGTCCCTGGGTTTTCAGTGCTTCCTGTTGAACATTGCTTTGAAATTCTAAAAGTCTGCAGTAATGCGTATGCAACAAATTGATGTTGACATCTCATGTATTTAGGCTGACTTGAGAGTCTGTTCAAATGATCTTTGAGGCTGAATAATTTATCTTCTGTTCCCCCTCCCCTTTGTTTTTTTTTTTTCTGTCATCCCAGGTTAGTTTATTGGCTGTGAAGAACCACGGACCCTTTGTGCCCTGATGGGGGACTCGGGATCCAGACGATCGACTCTTGTATCTCGGTTGCCAATATTCAGGAGAAGTGTTAGCCGGAGACACGACTCCCTTCCTTCTTCGCCTTCTTCTGCTAATGCCATTGGTGTCCATACTTCCTCCCCATCCAGCACGAACTCCAGCTCAGGGAGCACAGGAAAGCGCCGAAGTATTTTCCGCACTCCTTCCATTAGCTTCCATAACAAGAAAGGGAGTGAGCAGAAGCCTGACTCAGCGAGTCAAAATGTTAACATCTCAAATGGTGCCCAGTCCTCTCTTAGCACTTTTCAAAAACTCAGCTTAGATGAACACATAAAAGGCAGAGGAAGGCATTCAGTTGGCTTTGGCAGCTCACGTAACAAGAAGATAACAAGGTCTTTGACAGACGATTTTGAAAAGGGAAAGGAGTCCTCAGCTAATAAGAATGTCTTTATAAATTGCATAAGCTCTGGGAAGAATGAGGGTGATGATTCAGGCTTTGCGGAAGAGCAGAGCCGATATTCTGTCAAACAGTCCACGCGAAAACTTCTCACTAAATCTTTTTCATCACACTACAAATTTTCCAAACCAGTTCCAGAGAGTCAGTCGGTTTCCTCTGTGCAGCAGCCCAGGTGCTTGCTGGAAGTTAAATCCTATGTGGAAAGTGAACCTGTGATTGCCAAGTCTTCTCCTCCGTGCTCAGCTGAGACGACGGAGTGCATGGGCAGCTCCCTGCAGTCCCCGCTGCTCTCGGCTGACCTCACGGCCGCCCAGACCCCCTCCGACTTTGTTGGTCTCACGGAGGATTCTGTTTCAGAGGCCGATGCTCTGCCCAGCAGTGGGCCTGGGGCACTGCTTGCAGAGGATTTTGGCCACGATGTCTCTACCTCTCAGATCTTCTTTAATCCTGCTGCTGCTCCTGTGAGGGAGACGGATACTATGGAAAGTACTGGCCATTCCGCTGGTGTATCTCCTGTGAGTCACGCAAGCTCGTGCAGTGTTGAATCCAGTACCTTATTCAAAACCTCAGTTGCTAATCAAACAAAAGTACTGTTGCAAGCCAATGGACTACATATTAACGATGCCAGGCACATAGAAAAAAGTAACTCAGAAAATGCACATTTAGGAGCCTTTGCGTTACAGCATAGTGAAGAACCAGTGACACTTTCTCCAAAGGCACGGGGGTTGAGTGGGGGCAGAGATGAAAGCACACCATCCAAGCACATGAGAGACACAATTCCTGTAATGGAGTCTAGGAATGTTCCATGTTCTGAACCTCAGCCCTTTAAATCACAACAGGGTTATGAATCACACCATCCTAAAGGTACGTCTCATGGTCTTTTCACTGGTGGGTTTGAGGGGTTGGCCTCAGTTCTTTTGTAAGGATTGTTTGGTCATGAAGTGTTTGTAGAGTTGCAAGTGCTATCTACAGACTTCAAAGAGTTATAAATTGTGTCCTTCTCCCAAAATTATAGGAATTAAAGAAAAAGTCTGTGATTTTTTTTGAGTTCATGTTTTACAGTTTGCAAACACCCATCAGTGCCATTCATGGCTCTTCTTTCCTCTAGCAGAAAACGAATTAAGAGTGTATTGATTCTCAGCTCTCATTGAAGGCTGAAGCTGGGATTTTTTGAGAAATGGCTTTTTTGGACTTGAGCCACAGAGTTGCATTATTTGGGATGGAAACATCACCAGAGAAACAAACCTTCTTGTGGTCTGATTATGGGAAATAACGCACTTTACCTTATATTGATCGGGGTTTCTAAATTTCCAGAGTTTTGCTTTCCCTATTCAACTGATGCTATAGAGTAGCTCAGAGTGGATATTTCTGTCAGAGTGTGAGAGATCCTGTTTCTGCTTCCATCTGAAATGAGTGTCCAAATTGTCATTTTGTAATCTGTGAAACTGAGAGAGTTAATTACCATCTAAATTTCACACTAGGTCTTTAACTTATGAAAAGGAATTTGGAAATACTAACAAGATTAAGTGGAAAGACTGTGGTTTGAAATCCCAATATATGGAGATGTAGATAAATAAAGCACCGGGCCCTTGAGTGAAGGACACCTGTCAGAAGACATTTCTCAAACCCACTTAATGACTGATGCTTTCTTGTGTAATCATGAGGCTGTATCTGGTGGGCCAAAATTTGTGAGAGTTAACAAGACAGCATTTATAGGGGATTTGTATTAGAAGATGAATGACTGTAAGTAAACTCATACAAATCCACACCCATCATTTTGCTTGGATATTTATCTAGGCAGTGTAGATTATAAGCAATCAAAAGCAATCTTGCTTTTTGAATTATTAGTCACTGCAAGGCTTGATTGGATATCTTGTACATAAATGGCAATAGAAAGTCAAATTAATCCACTAAATTAGCTTTCAGCAGAGGGCACCTCTTTCCCTCAGAGCCTTAGTCACTTTGGAGAAAAAATATTTTCATTTATGTGTACTACTGGTCCTGAGCACTCAGTTTGTCTTCTTGCCACATTGTCTCATCTGTGAATGAGCTCTCTGCCTTACTAGAGTGTACTGCAAAACAACAAGTGAGCAGCTTGGAGGGATGTTTAGAAATATAAAGTGCATTTCAAACTCATGCTTTGGCAATTGGATATTTAATCTGTATTTCGGGAAGGCAGCTAGTAGGAGTTGAAATTGTGATAGAGGAATTTTTGTAAATTGGACTCATGTTTACAGAAACACTAGAGCTAATACTGCACTATATAAGAGTTGATGATTAATTGTTATGGTTTTATAGTGCTGTTCAAAATACTTTTTTTTTTTACTTGTGTGATGAAGAACGTATTTCATATTAGAAACTGGCCAAGCATACAAAGGGACTATTGAAAAAAAGATAAAATCCTGCCATATGAAATGAAGCAAATACAGAAAAAGCCTACATGGCATTCAGTAAGATATGGTTATAAGTAGTTATATCTGTTGAAAACAGACTGGTTTGAACATTGGGCTTTCTAAAACTGTATTTAAACCCAGATGTGAATACAAAATATTTCTGTGCATTTTTTTTGGTAATAGATATTTTCTCTTCTGTACCTGGTCTCATAGCTGATACCATTATAGATAGCATTGTGAATGTGACATTAATGTATGAGCAAGTTTGATGTGTGCCATATATTTCTTAGTATACCTTTATATATTTTTATGTGATACGGATTTTTTTGAGAACCCTTGGAAAAAATGTCTCTTCTCTTGCAAAATGCAAAAGAAGATAAGATTTTCTGTGTGACATTTATTATGCTACTATGCTTTTATCTTTCCCTATCTTCTAAATTTGCCGTAACATGTCAAAATGTATTTTTTCTCCTCTTTTCTGATGTGTTATCATTTTAACTGGACTGGGATTCAGCCTGCTGACTGCAGGCTGAGTTTGGAGGGTGCAGGTGCAAAGCTAAACTAGGAAGGCTGAACAGAAATGGAAGCCAGTGTACATCCCTGTCCCGTGGAGGGATTAACAAAGTTGTGACCTGGCCCTAGAAAACCTGGACTTAGGCTGGGGGGCAGTGTAAGGCAGGTTGGGTTTGGTACTAGTGGACCTGTTATAGTTTTTCTGGTGGATTTTAGTGGACAGCAATTTGGAAGTGTCCTATAATGAGGTGAGAAAGAGAAGGATGGAGGAAAGGTCCTACTGGATTGTATGAGGAGCCCTGGACTGGCCTGTAGTGTGCTGAGCACGCCTCTCATTGAGGGCTGAACAGTGAACTGGAGGCCCAGGTGAGACTTTTATCTAGGTAAGCGTGGTCTGCTTTCTACAGAATGTTTCTTGCGTGATTCCCTTTCAATGTAAACATTTCAAGCAAAACTGTGTTCTGATTAAGGAAATACTTGTAGAGAGCAACTCCCTGTAATGATTGCTGATTGCTTCTGTGTTTGTAGTTGATCTTGCCAATAGCCTCAGTCCATACCGAGAAGGCAGATTTGTTGAGAAGCGACTGAGGTCCTCTTCAGAAGGTACTGTTGGAGGCAGCCGGCTCATCATAAAACCAAAGGATGGAAATGCAGAAGAGCTTAACAGCCTACGGAAGCAGAGAGCAAGCTCGTCCTCTTCCAAAATGAACAGCATGGTGAGTTTTATTCCCACATGTGTAAGTTTGTTTTTCTGTGATTGGTGTAACTATAGTGAGAAGCAGTGACTTCATGAGTAACTAATGGTAATAAAGTGGGTAGGAGCTGTTTCAGGCTTCCAAAACGCCATCCAGACTCAGCTACAGATATTAAAAGTATTTTTTTGCAGGGTGTGGCATTGTCAAAACATTTAGATACCTTCTGGGAAGAGTTTCTTGTTGTCATGTGTTGTTGGTTTGCTTGGGAGAAAAATACTGCGAGAGAGAACTGCAGCAGAATTCAGTACAGCCGTTTATGAGGTTAAATGCAGTGGACCACTCTGTGGCAACATTCTATGGTTATTGTGAGAGTTATGTACTTGTCTGGTATGAGTGAGATGAGATTCAGATCAAAAGTTGGATAGAGAAGTTGTTTGTAAGGAGGCTCATTTGAAAGGTCTGAGTGGTCCCTTTTCAAAACTGGTGACATGTTTGGATCTTTTCAGTGAGCACACAGTAAAGAGAAGGAAGGATTCCTTCTGAGAACCCTTGGATGGTCCAGAGGACTGGAAAAGCAAAGACAGATCAAATATCTGCAGGAGAGTACTTTTGAAACCTCTTTTGTGAAACAGTAGCAGAAGAAACAGACTGGCAAGTGCTTTCCTTAAGTGAGAGAGAATAAATGTTTAAGATTAGTATAATTTTTATTTATGCATGTGCACTCCAGTGAAAGAAATAAAGAAGATGCTGAGATTGAACATCAACAGCAATGGAATTCACTCTGTAGTTTATAGGAATCACTAATACAAACTTCATACTCATTATTAGTTTGAAATATTTTATTCAACATGCTCACTGAGAAAAAAGATTCTGTTTGTACTTGTATCTGAAAACAGCTGTCCATAGAAAGCAGAAAGTCCCAAGTTTCTTCCTCCTATCTAGATTTGCTAAACAAATGTATAAATAAAGGGGATCTTCCTATTGAGGTTTGTATAATAGCTCTTATGTTACAGTGATGCAGGACCAAACACATCCCTGAGACACTCAGATGTGAACACAGCTGCTTTTTGTAAGAGAGAATTTTTACAGTTTTTTGGAGATGGTGCAAACTGTTAGATTTCCAGTTCTTTTGGTGTCTAGGCAACTTTTATGACTGTGTACTGTTATGGCTGCCACTAAACATACCATCATCTCTCTCACCCAAGGAGCCAAGGAAGGCTAAAATTGTCTTCCTCTATTCCTGTTTGGTCGTTTTAAAAAATGATTCAGTGTGAAATCCCCTTACAGAAACTGTGGCACGAAATTGGGGTTTGGGGGTTTCTCAGGAGGATGTGAAACCTGTCTTTTGTCATGATAAAGCTCACCCGTGTGTCTGAATGCATCATCCAAATGTTCTTTTGGGGCTGGACTCAAAAATCCTGCTGAGGATGACAAGAGAAAGTTACATCAGTACCAACCACATTCTATGAGCCTTTGGCCAGTGCACAATAGATTTTGCAGTGTACCAGTATCCTGAAGCAATGGTTGCTAAAAACATCTAACTAAAACGGAGTTTTGATGCCTTTTACAGAAAATCTTGCCCATACAAAGGCAACCTGTGGAGAACCAACAGTTCAATGACAGGATTATTCTCTTTTTAGCAGTATCAGGTTGTGCAGATTTATCAGATTAATTTTGTACTACCTGAAAGGGCACGAGACAAGTTAATTTTAGGAAGAAGATTTTGCATGCCTCCCTTTCTTGTTTCTAGATTGTCGCCAACTGGTCAAATGAAGTTGTACAGTAATTCAGAATTTAGTTAAACAAAAATTTATTTTCAACCAAAAAAAAAGGATTTTTTTTTATATCCACTGGATTATTACACCCAGAGATGGAGTATAGTAACAGAGTGACAACCCAGTAAGAACAGGAAGTAGACAAAGTATGGATGGGATTAGGTGGTGGTAATCTGAGTCCCTTCTTCTTGTTTTGTATATGAAATCCATGGGCATTTTTGCTCCACCTCCATTAGTAAGATTGCCCACAAATTCACATGGTTTTGCTCATGCTTATTGGTATTACAGTCACAGACCAAGGACTTCTAAAACAAGATCAGAGAGCAGACTCATGAGTGAAGGTAAAATTATTCCTACTTTCCCCTCATACCTATGGATATCATCTTCCTATCTTAAAAAAAGATAGCTTTTTTAGTAAAAAGTGAGGATTAAAAAGTAAATTTAACAAAAGCAAACCTGAAAACACCCTCTGCACCCTCCTCACAAACAACCGGAAGAGAAAAGAATAAACAGTGTTGCCTGGAAGCAAAAGAAAAAAAAAATGAAGAAATTGAGTGTTCATAATAATATGTATTTGAACAGTGAAAAGGCCTCTTCAACATGTTTGTCACAATCAATTCACGTTTAACACCACAGCAGCAGAATGCTACCAATGAATGGTCATAATGAAGAATAAACACTAGGTAAAGAATTGGTGTCATTACACAAAGTGTTATCATTTCTTTTGTGGCTAGAAAAACATGAGTCCTATGGCTGTCTGTATTCATTTTGTTCATTCCTGGAAGAAGATGAATGGCAGGTGCCTGGGGCAGAGCTGACGCCCCATGACAAGGGCAGCACTGCTGTGCAGTTCTACTCTGCGGCACCGAGCGATCGGCTGTAGCTGCAGATGCCGGTTCTCTGGCATCACCCAGATGCCGTGTGAAGCTGAGGAAGCTTTGTACCTGTACCTTTGCCCCTGTTTGTATTCTTTTTCTTGTTGACAGGCAGTGTGAGCTGCTTCTGCTGAGGGACTGGGAGTGAGGAGCGAGAAAATCTCTCTCAAGGGGTGCGAGATTTTCACAGGAGACAAGAAGTAAAAAAAATTAGCGTCTGAGAAATCGTTCTTTATCCTCAAAAACTTGCTCAGCAGAGTATTCTTGCATAACTGTCAGTTCTTGTTTCGAGGTGCAAGGTAAAATCTTGGATAGACTGACCTCCTTAATACTGGGCATTGGTATCAAACCTACGGAGACGGTCAATGCTTCCTCTAAGAGTGGCATTAACTAACTTGTGAAGTGCCAAAAGTAATTTAAATTCTGGCTATGAGCAATGCTGTTTGTAAATGAGATTCAGGGAAAGAAAAAATCTTTCAAAATAACTGCAAACGTGCCAATTGCGTAGTATTGTAAATAATGATCTGAAACAGACGCTTGAGATGAACTGCTTGGATTGCCAATTATGTGTTTGCAAAGCTGCTGTTCCTGCAGTGACCAATTTCTGCTACAAGAGGGCACCATTTCACCAGAAATGGTTTTGGACTGTGAGAACTGCTATTCAGGACATGTGTTTGAGCAGCTTAATGTTACTAGCCTGTGCAGTATAATAGACCCTTTCCAAATGAAAAGCGTTGATAGAGATGCAATTTAAAGAGATGGATATTGCTGGTTATTCTAATATTCCAACTATGAACTCATCAATTATAACTTTAAATACTTAGACATAACATATAGACTAGTTAACTGTGTCTCAGAAGGCTGGTAGAAGCTATGTTTAACCTGCTCTTTCTGCCTAGGTAGTTCTTCTTTTCCAGTGTATAAGAGAGGCAAAAAGAAAGAAAAATCCGAAGCAGCAGCATGGCAAAAGACCTGAATGGTCTGAAATATGCAGCCCTGCAAGACCAATTAAAAGAACATAGAGCTGGATAGTTGAAATAGAGAGAATTAGAATAACTACACTAAAAAAACCCAAAAAAAGATCAGACCACCAAATAACTTTAAGTAAGTTCTTTAAGAGGATTAGGACACAGAACAGCAGGGAAAAAAGACTTGATGTGTTACAGTACTTGGAATTAAGAGAATGTGAGATGTCTGTGCACAACAAAATTATCCATCACTTCTCATAGTAGTGGCTAATATGGAAAGATGACTATCTTGAATATCACACTTATCAGTACAATGACGAAATGCTAAAAATTGTCCCTTTTTTAAAACTTCCTAATACTGAGATTTTTAAATGCTAACAGATTACAGTCCTTAAAACCAAATAGTCATGAAGGATGATATGAATGGAAGTAACTGTGCGTTACTACAAGTTAAAAAAAAAAATTCAGAGAATGGTTGGAGCCCTTAAATCACACTGCCCAACTTTAAGACACGCGCTACACTGTGCTGTATACATACATGTGTTTTCACTCCGTCCAGAAATGCGACTGCATATGTGCAGTACAACGAGACTGCCCACTTGCATTTGCCTCTCACAAACTGCCTTTCTGCCTCTCTGCTATTATTTACAAGGAAAATAGTTATTTGTCTTTGTAACTGCTCCCTTGCCTGCACCTGTCTATCAGCATATGTGCTATTTAACTGAAAAAACCCTTATATTTTATCTTCTTGTCTCAGGGAGTGAACATTCTGTTCTGCAGGATTGCGTTTCTCTGGGCACTCTGTTCAGCACAGTTTTCTCCTCAGCTTCTCATACTTGAATCTTCTCTAAATGTTGCCTGTTCCTTGCTTCTTAAATTCAGCTACAACTTTTCACCCTTGCAGGTAAAAATGTTTGTGCTTGCCCTCAGTGCTGCATCATCATCTTCTTTTGCCTAGAGCACAGCAGACTTGCCGACTTGTGCCAGCCCAATTACAGCTGCACAACTTATTTTTCTGGACTGTTGCTTTGACTGTGCCATTTCTTTCTTTGCATCTTTCCCGTGGTTCCTATATATTGGATAAAACCGCTTGTTGCCAAGGACTTCGAGGCCTGAGGACATCCCAGCTTTTTTCCTCAGCTTTAGCAGTGATACAAGTCTTCATTGCCCTGGTGCCAAGCTGTCAATTAGTTGCATTCATATTTTCTCCCATGCTGCCTATCATGCACTAGAGTAACTGCAGTTACCACAAAATTTGCTTCATTTCTTTTCTGAATTTTCACTTTACTTTTTTGCCTTACCTTAAGATTAGATGCATACAGGTACTGTATTACTGAGGTTTTTTTTGCTTATCCATCCAATGCTGACACTTGGCCGAAATCCCCTTTTCCTCATGCTTGTACTGTGCTTATTATGTGGGGATGCTCCAAGTACCAAACATCTCAGTAAATGTACTTACAATATAAATTAGGAGCAGTGTATGCAAAACCCAGTGTCAGAAGACAGGGTAGTATTTCATGGGCAGGAATTCAATTTGATAATGGAAGGGTTTAGCATTAAAAAAATTAATAATTGACTAATTTAGTATACAGGGGACCATCTGAAATTTTGGGAATATAGAATAAAGGTAAATGATTGATAGAGAAATAGGCTTGCAAAAGAGATTTTGACTGCAAGTATTTGAGACTCCTACTGTATCTCTGAGGAGAGCAGAAAGTTAAAACAGAGGTCACTAATGAAAATGTGTTACAGCTGGAACATCTGTGATAATTATCTAATTAGCAGCTGGTGTCTAAATTTTCGTTGGTGTCCTGGATATTCTGTGCATGTAACTGTACCTCAGTTTTGTTACCTAAGTGGTTTGGGACAACTTAGCAATTAATAGTCAGCTTTCTAGTATACTTCAGAAATGGTACTTTCAATGATGGAGCAATTATCCAAACCACTGTACACAAATCTCTTCTTGTGTTTGGTATCGTGCCTTATCAGGCCGTACCCAAATACTTGCAATGCATGAAAGTGTGCTCGTTGCTTCTCACAGATGACTTTATTTTTAATGTTACCTGAGTAGTTTTATTATCAAGCACCAGTTTTAACCTGGTTGCTACATCATGACAGAAGCAGCAGGATCCTGTGCCCCCATGGACTTCACTGAATGTACGTGAGTAAGGGCTAACATGATTTTGTGTTCCTCTTCTCTATGCTGAGCAGTATGATATTTTGCTGGTGTATGATTAAGCACTGGGTGTGAATCAAACTAGGCTGGCTGCTAGTCTAGAGAGAATTGAAGTGATTTCCGTATTTGCTTCAGGTTACTTTAACATTGACCTTCTGCTTCATACCCTCTGACATTCTACACTGAGAACTGGAAGCTGAGATTTTTATGCAATCTGTGGCTAATACATGAGGTGGAAGCTGCTACTGAAAATACTTGAGTTGAATGAGTTTCAGAGGGTTGGCTGTTTTTGTGACCTGTAAATGGGACCTGTAGAGGCTTGAGAAAACCTTATGAGGTACACTCTGTCTACAGACTGGAGACACATTACTTATTAATGCCTTAACATTGCCTGGAAAGGCAGTGAATTAAAGGTTTTAGGGAGGATTTGAATGCTCAGGGCTTCAGTTCAGGTTGGAAAAAAAAGCCTCAAACAAACCAACCTTTTTCAGATATGCCAAAACTGTTATAAAAATATGAACTTGGTAAGCAAAATGCACACACTCCTTTAATATCTTCTGCACAACCTTCTTTAGAACTAGCAGTGTTATGTTTTCTCTGAATAGCTGCAACCTGTTGTTAACTTGCTGTACGTGTATTATCGTTGGTATCTGTGGTGTTCATAAAAGCTTTGTCATACTTTAAATAGATGTTCCATTTTTTTTCTGTCACTGAATTATGATATTTCTGCTTAATTCAAATTCCTCTCTGCTATGCTGGGCTTTTCAAGGGAGGATATTTAGGAACATCAATTCTTACTGAACTGTTCGAGCAAGCCCTGTAAGGCAGTGGTTCACTCTTCAAGTGAAGTGGACTTGACAGCATTCATTTATAACGAGATTTGTACTAACATAACAAAATTTCCCCTTTTGCAATGAATTTGGCGTTTTGTTCTTTTGTGGAAAGAAACTGTGGAAGCCACTTAAAGCAAGAATTGTCAGGACTACTTTGATACTATAGGAAAAAACTGCTGACTATAGGTACATAGTAATTTGAGTCTTATATTCTTAATTTAGTATGGAGAAAGTGCCTTTCACATACTAATTGAATAAAAAATGGAAATGGCAAATAAGGATTTAAGCATTTTGGCTGTAATTTTTAGGTCACATCAACTAGAAGCTTTTTGGGTAACTACCCTGTGGGAAATTAATGTCTGTAGTGTAATATGTGTTTCTTAACAAATGAAGGGCTTGTGAAAATCAGATTGCAGTTGTTAGGCACTTTGAATTAATTCTTGAGATCAAGTAACTAACAGAAATTAATTTAGATGTGACTTAATGCTTACGCTGTAATATTCTGTGCACTTCTTTAAGGACATAATCATAGTCCAGAAAAGGGTAAACTGTTAATCTAACATTGGTTTAATTATTTAAATTGAATTGGGTTACATTAATACAGGTAGAAGGTAGAGTTATTAGCAATTTTAAATCCCGGAGCCATCATGGCAGAGGGTGGATGTGTTTGTTGTGTAGTGAAAATAGAACAGAATTAGTTCTTTTAGTCTTGTGTGGCTTAACTGCAGTAGGTGAACTGCGCCTCTCAGCCACTGGCTTACTCTCTCTGGCAGGGTGAGGAGGAGAAGTAGAAGGGTGAAAGTGTGAAAATTTGCAGGCTGAGATAAGGACAGTTTAACAGGTAAAGCAAAAGCTGCATGCACAAGCAAAGCACACTAAGAAATTCACTCACTAGTTCCCATGGGTGGACAGGTGTTCAGCCAGCCATCCCCAGGAAAGCAGGGCTCCATCACACATAATGAGTACTGAGGAGGATAAATGACATAACTGTGAACATTCTCCCTTCCTTCTCCTTTCCCAGCTTTAGCTGATGAACACAACATTGTATGGTTGGATCCCTTTGATCAGGTGGGGTCAGCTGTACCAACTGTGCCCCCTCCAAATTCCTCCTCACCCTCAGCCTCTTCACTGGCAGGGCGGTGTGAGGAGCAGAAAAGGCCTTGACACTGTTCAAGCCCTGCTCAGCAATAGCTAAAACATCCCTTCCTGTGTTGTTAACACTGTTGTGGTCACGAATCCAAAACACAGCACCATACAAGAAACCCGCTATGAAGAAATTTAATTCTGTCCCATCCAAAACCAGTACTAGCTGGGTATGTGATACTTTTTTCTGGAGGTCTAATATAGGAATACTTGCTCTAAGTGTTGCCTGAACTAATTTACAGGACACTGAACTTTTAAAACTATACATAGGTGTCTCCTGTAATGCATTGTGTTTATTTTTCTTTTTTCATATTTTTCTGAAAAACATAGCTATTCATTGAGATTCAAAACAGAAGTGTAAAGCACACCCAATTAATTGATTTTTCTAACAAAACACACTTTAGTGCTAGTCTCACGATATTGCCCAAACAGTTTTGCCAGTTAATGCAAGAGAAAGCTTCTTCTGAAGCTGCTCATCATTTTAAGCTGATATTATTTTTAAGGATTTCTTTTCCCACATGAAGGGAAAGATTTCTTTCTGCACAGAAATATCTGGTAATATGTTAAAATACACCCTAATGATCAATATTGTTTAAACAGAAAGATGCATTTGTCAAGCAAAAGGAGCTTGGTTATTTTTCTATTTTATTTTGGCTTTTACATTTTACTTTCCTATTCATTACCATATTTTCCACGAGCACATGTTCTGAATACAGGCAAGTGCTGTAGCAAAATCGTTATGCAGTCTTTTCGAAAAAAAAAAAAAATTCAGTCTGTTTGTTCAGCTGCTAAAATCTGTGTGTCACCACCTATAGTGTCACCTCCAAAGAAACAACTCATTTGTGGTGAAGGTCCTTGCCTTGTCTTCAATGCCTGTCATGCTGTGGACCTGTGAGAGAGGTCAGGGATTTACCAAGGATTAAACAATCCCATGACAAATCTAAGGATTACTCCCTACCAACTCTCACAGAACATTGTTCAGTAGTAGGAGAGAAACAATCACTGATGCTGGGAAGGTACCTCTGGGTATTATCTGGTCCAACACCTCTGCTCAAATCAGGGTCAGAGATGGGATCCCTACACCCAGGGTTGTGTGTAGTTGGGTTTAGAGTGTCTCTGAGGGTAGAGACTCCAGAGCTTCCCTTGGCAGCCTGTCCACGTGTTTGTCTAGCCTTATGGTTTAAAAAAAGAACAAAGCTTTTTCTTGGGTTTTTTATATTTCAGTTTGCACTTTCTTCTCTATTCCCTGGGCAGCACTAAGAGGAGTCTGGCTCTGTCTTCATTATGCCTGTGACCACCCTTGTATGTCAGATGCTTCAAAGCCCTTTGATACTGAGAAGAGAGCCCAGTATTGTAGTGGGAGGATAGGGAGCTGCAGGGAATGCTGAACAGAGCACCTTTGACACTGTGCTCCCAACTCATTTGTTGTGCCTATGGGCTCTGCCCAGCCGTGCTGCACCTGCAAACTTGGTGGGTTGGGCAGAAACTGTAATCTCACAGGAACTGGGATCATCCCCGTGTGTACACACAGCCTTTTATATTTCCCCATCCTCTTTTATGGAACAGGTGTGCCAGAGAAAGGAGGTAGTTGACAGGGAATTCCTGTGATGTGCTATGATGGCAGATGGGAAGTAGAAGTGTGAGAGGGTGGGGAGGCCACTGGTACCCAACAAGTGTTTCTGAAAGAATTGAAAGAGGTGGTACAACCTGATGTACTCTGTGTCCTTGCACACTGGGATCTCTTCCCCACAGAAGGACACAGGTCAGGGAAACATGGAAGTTACCATTGATGGAGGCAGGTTATAGGGTTATGTGACTTAGTGTGGCTGATGTAATATCTGTATTTTATTACACTTGATTTTTAAGTAAAGGGGGGGCCTTTATGCAATGAGGAATACCTAAGTGGAAAAATGTTTCTATCCAGTATTGGTAAAAGAAAGTACTTCCTAAGAAACAAAAGATAAGTGATTTTAATTGAGTTTCTGCTATGCACTAGAAGATTACTGTCATGTCTTTTATCTCGGGAGATGCCCTTAGCACAGCCAGTATTTTTGCAGCTGTGGTTAGTATATGCAAACAATACATGGAATAGGAAAAGAGAAATTTTTAGATTTTTCCAAGGGAGATGGTTAATGGACAGCCAATTCACTGAGCTTGAAATTTATGACTAATGAACACAAATCAAACAGTGTCTTGGTTTTATCATCCTGTAGGTCAGATGATTTATAGGTAGTTTGCATTCACTTGTTTTTTACGAAAATAAAAATGGAAAATTGCCCTGGCTTTGTTCTTAGAGTGACTAATTTAGCCCCCATCCTTTCTTATGCACGTCATTTCCTGCCTGCGTAGGTCCCCCAAACAGTGTGGCTATGAATGGTCTTGTAGTGCAAGTTCTGGAATGCTTTCCTATAAGCTGCCTATTTGTATTCTTTTGCTTATGTGAGAATAAACTTGGAATAAATACAGTATTTTTTTCCCCAGGCTATAGCAACTCAGGGTCGGGTGCTTCTTCCAGGCCTTTGATCCCTTTGATTGATAAAAAGAAGGTAATGGGGTGAGAAATGGAAATGCTGTTGGGTCACTTGTTAGGTCATTTATATTTGCAGTCCTTTTTGTCTTGCCAGTGTGTTGCTGGAGGCAATAGTAGATGAACCATGGATTAAGGACGTGGCAGTGGCTGGAAAACTAGCTGTGGACCCAGGAGCTTGCCATTTAGAACAGGAGATTCTTCTGATTTAAAGTCAAGTGCATGCTAGCCCGTGAAAGACTCAGGATCACGTTTTGTGTACTGTATTACTGACTGATACATGGGAAGAAGTTTTGGGAGCGTTTATCTAGGTTGATTCACCTTTTAATGAAGAAATAGGCAACAGTGTATCATTCAGGAAAGGAATGAGATGCTAAAACACATTTTGTTGCCACTGAGTTAATTTTCTGTATTCATAGCATTCATGCAGTAAAATTAATAAAATTCATTGAAATAACACAGACCTGGTGAATGACTCAGTATCTATCTTGTAAAATACTCATGGCTCACTGAACAGATGTTTTTAAGAACAAACTGCACGCAAGCCCCCAAACAACACAAATTTTTCTGAAATTATTGCACTTTAATGTCAGGAATGTGTATTTTGTATTTGAATTCTTGATAAAGTAAACATTTTGTGTTTTGGTTCTATGAGAAGCTTTCTTAACTTTGAAGAATGTTAGTGTTGGATAAGTGTGTAAGATTTACATTTCCATAAACAGTCTAACCAGTCTGGAAGCCTTTATGATTGGGAGCTGATTGGCAGTCAGAGGAGCAATGGTACTTGAGAAGTAGTAGTTAGTAATGGCTGGAGTAATTAATTGCACAACACAAAATGCAGTGTTTCATGCCAAAGAAAACCTGAGGAGAGGAGTTAAAATGTTTAGTAACAGCCTACTTCAGGATTTTGAGCATCTGCAACAGGATGGGGGGTTTTAGTCAATTGAAAGCTGATGGAAGGTTATTCACCAAAGTCTATTTCTGTTGCTCAGGCAGATATCTTGAATGAAAAGAAGAGCTTGAATTTTTCTTTCTTAATTGTTTTTTATTCATATGTCTCTTTTAAGTTACTTTCACATATCCACCCTGTTATGTCTGATGCTGTGAAACAGGCAGCACTGTAGCAGAACTCATGTCTCCTAAAAATGACTCCTGTAAGATTCTTCTCTGAATAACTTTTTTAGAGTATATCAAAGGAAATGAGGTTAGTTTTGACTGCTCCAAAAATCAGAAGTCTCCTGTCATCCTTTTTTTGGCACCTTGTAGTTGATAAAACTAAAACCCAACAGTTTTGACTTAGTCACTCTAACCAGAAATGATCAGATTGTAAGTGTTTGGAATATATTTTGAAGAAACTATCCCAAAATAAGCATTGTGAAATTTGTGTTATGTGAAGCAACATGAGTAAATAGTGGGAGGGAACACTTAGCTAAATGAAATTATCTTTATAAATCTGTAGACTTGGCAGACTTACCCTGGAAGACTTTTGTCTTTCTAAATTTGCCAACTTTTGAAATCTCTCTCCTTACAGGAGTGGAGGAAGTGGGAGTAGGGAAAGTGAGAACCTGATCCAGAGAGACACAAGGAGGATAAAGGGTAGGACTCACTGAAGACGGGCTATGTTCCCATTAGAAAATGGGTGGAGTTATGAAGTGCTGATGGTAAGAGAGGAGGGGCTAAATATAAGAAAAGTGCAACTAAGTATGGGACGGAGTTCGCTGCAGGTACTGTGGAAAAGGAAGGGATGAAGCATTGGGAAGGAAAGAAGTTTAGCAGAAATTTGGGGCTAGGAGCTCTGAAAGTTGAGAGGATGGGAAGTCAAAGAAGCTGGAAAGATGGGAGAGGCCATCTATATTTTTATAAATCATGCAGGAATGGAGGGAGAAGCTGGGAACTAAAGAGGTCCAGAGCTTACAGAACTGGTTGCCAAGAAAAATTTATAATCCTTCTGTTACCTGAAATATTGAAATTCAGGGGTTAGTTGTATCTTCTATGAATATTTGTTGTAGGGGACATTGTTCAGAAGAAAATACAGCAGCCTGTAAAATATGCATTGTTGGGCACAAATCTGTCAGGCATTTCAGTGGGAAGAGGGAAGTAATGCAATTTTCCTCCTCGATGTGTGGCAGTGTGCACTGCAGTATAAGTATTTTCATTAGTCACATTCCAGCAGAGTATTTCCTCCAGATGAGAATAAAAAGTTGTCATTTTTGTCTTTACTCTTTAAGGAGAGATGTGACATGGTGAAAGCAATTTGATCTTGTTATCAAAGCTGTACCTTTTCTTTTGAAACTCTGCTCTCAGCCTGTGAAAGGGGAGAAAAAAAAAGGAAAAGGAGTATTTTTGCATGTTTATTCATAAAGATTCGTGCCTATAACTTCCATTCACGTTGTCTCTGATTAAAGTTAAATCACAAAGTATCCCCAGCACTGACATCTTCCCTAATTTGT
Organism: Ptilonorhynchus violaceus; assembly: GCA_013397565.1. NCBI lineage: Eukaryota > Metazoa > Chordata > Aves > Passeriformes > Ptilonorhynchidae > Ptilonorhynchus > Ptilonorhynchus violaceus. Next base: position 2,566,956 of record VZRJ01013354.1, on the reverse strand, counting down.
TAATTCAAGTGTTTATACATTTTCTTTTTTCTGTTGTGACAATTATGTACTCTTTTTGCAACAGACCACAACATTTATTTTTCTGTATATTTTTCTCCTTTCAGCTGATATTCACGAGGTGCAACTGTCCTCACACTGTTGTTTAGATATCACCATTCTGTTCTGTACTTTGCAAGCATGTAGCATGGGAAATATTTTTTCTTGACTCTGCAGTTAAGGCTTATGTGATGAATTGTTTCCTTAAATGATTTGGCATTCTTGAGGGCAATATCTGAAAATGCAAATATGACACATTAAAAAGAATTTATTAAGAATTTCAGAACTGTATTGAGAGGATATAGATGAAGAGAAGGAAAAAAGCAGTAGAGGGCACACACTACTTTATGGACAGAATTGTATCCAGGAGAGCATATACCTGCAGATATAAAAGTAAGCTTCTGAAATGAATTCTGTGTGTCTAACGTGTTGATGTTTCTAAGGTAGTAGAAGGTAGTAGTTTCTAAGGTGGTGTAGCCTGTTTGTTCATACTGTATTTTCATTGTTTTAACACTATGTATCAGGACTTCTTCTGGTCAGAAAATTCTGTGGTGAAAAATAACCAAATAACAAACAGCTGGATCAATTGACCCAGGTTTGGCTCACTGTAGTCATGGCACCATGCTGTAGAGAGTGAAGTGGGCATAGATCAATTGCTAGTGGAGGGTGGCAAGCAGAGGAAATACATTTTTTGGCGTAGCTGTTAACTTAAAAGTGCATGCCAAACCACAACCCTGTGCTGGAGATTAGAGACTGGCCGCTGCTGGTGATATGGTATTAGGTGGGTCTCAAAGTGATGCAAAGATTTTCTGAGATGCCTAATTAAGATACCTTGTTCACACCTACATTATTAAACTAATCATCAGAGATACAAAGTCAGGACAATTTTTTTTTCCTCTGTCAGAGAGAAGGTACGTTTTGGGAAATTTTTGCTTTCCTCATAGCTTAGGATATCCTTTGTATTCCCCATTCCTATGCCAGAGGAAGTGTGTGTAATCATTAAAGGTTTTGCAGAAAGAAAAATTAATAAAGGAAAATAAGACGGTCGTGACTGGGCTTCAGATGTTGCTTGCTCCCAGGTGCCTGTAAGGATGTGTGTTCAATGTTATACAATGCCTAATTAATGTAAATTAGTTTTCAGTCAACTATTAAGTTATGCATAGGTTAACTTGTTTTTACACTGAATCACTTCTAAAGTTTAGTGTTAAAAGAAGAGGTTAAAAAAAAAGTGGAATATGTCCTATGATCTGGTCACAGTGGGAAAATTTCAACGTCTTTTAAACAAACAAGAATCATCATCAATGACAGAAATGCCTCTGTTTTAGAGACAAGCTGTCGAGCTCTTCATACTGCTTTACAGGTTTCTAAGGGCAGAAGAGATGCAGAAATAAAATTGATTCCTGAAAACAGTAGTTTAGCAAGAAGATATGACCAGAACTAATAACAGAATATTAAATAATAACGGAAAAGTAAAATGTCCTCCTTACTTTACTGTGCCCAGACACAAAATCAGGAGTAAAATATCCCATTGAGAAGCGACCAACAAAGCTTATTTGTGCATATGAAATCGTCAGAACAGACAGAATTAGAATGGGGATTTGTGGATGTCAGATTCTTCATTGCTGCTATTAGGCACTGATAAGATGAGACATTGAATCTCAGCGTGTTGGTGTCTTTGTGAGGTTTTTATTTCAAAGACATACAGATACATGAATAAAAATTTTGAACCTAACTGAAAGGAATAGTCAACCACTCAGCCATGGTTCATGAATCACAGTAGTTCGTTTTAATAACTTCAGTTGGGAAAGTGGATGCCAAACTATTCTATCTCGGTGCTTCAAGTGGACTCAGCTGTCTACTGGAAGGACCTACAGGTGGAAGAGAATAGAACTGAATCAGGGATGCTATGCTGACTAGCACAAGAAAGAAAGGCACTGTGAATGCATGGTTTTGCTCTCTGATAGTATTCACCCTTCTATACACTCTGCATAACAAAAGCAATTGTGGCATTATTAAATGGTATGAAGTGATACACTGATTTCTTGAGGCATATTTATTGCTGCTCTGTAGGAGGCCTGTAAGGTCTATTAACCAGAGGAGTTCAAAGATATCTCTTGTTGTTCAATATTTATTTTAAAAAAAATTCCATGCAGCAGGGTGTCTGTTAAAAAGGTTTTAGGATGCTTTGTTGTCCCTCTAATGCACATTTCAGTTTGTTTAATGGAGCTCTCCATTTTGGAGCTAGTTCATGAAACTGTCAAAACTAAATTGTTTGTGAGCCTGGTTGTTGTTGTAAAGAAAGAAAAGCCAATGTTCTTAATGGTAAGTAAAAACTTCTTCATTATCAGATACTTTAACCATTGTTATATGTTTTAATAGGTGGTGAACAAACTTAGCACTTGTTATTCTGCCTCTGTGTTGTGATGGCAAACAGTACCTATTTACCAAAAATAAAGCAAACAGCGCAGAATCTGTCAAGGGCTTTGTTTAAGCTTGGAATTGTTTGGCAAATAAAGAAAATTTCAATTTTCATTCATTCTACGTATTTCAGAGTTAAAGAGATAACATTTTTGCATAGATGTATTGCAAACTATTTTCATATTCAAGGTGAACAGAAGGGTTTAGCAGATCCTAACGTGAATTAGGGTTTAATTTCAGACCTGAGTTCCATTTGGATACACTATTGCTACATACGAGGTTTGCACACTAGCATTACAAAAGTCAATTAGCCTATTACTGCTAATAGGTATTTATAGGGAATGGCCATATGTCACATTTCAAACAGTAATGTAGAGAAATGTAATGTAGAGAAAACCAAAACCATAAAAGTTTTGACTCTTATGGATGGCTTCACAATAAAGATGAACTTGAATATATGTAATGATATTCCTGAGTATAAATTAAAATGCTGTACATCTTTAAATATTGCCAGAGATCCCTTCTATTTTAGCATTTTTTTTTTCTTACACAAACTGTTGGAAATTATTTTTACTAACAGTATTTCTAGACCAAGCTCAGGCTATTTTGTTGTTTTCTGTAGTTGTGTTTTAGTAAAGTGCTGGTGGTAAGGTATAATGCTGTGTCCAAGCACGAGGCAGGTGTCCCTGTGTGCGGTGAAGTAGAAGAGATGGTGGGATCACAGAGTAGAGAACAGGGCATTTGCTTGTGTGTGTGGAAAAAATGGTACCAAACAACTGCCTGGCATGTATGTACCCACAGGTTTCAACAGGGAAAAAAAAAACCTTCATAAATTTATAGAACTGGAAAGGACCATTGGATCCTCTGGTAGACTTATTGTATGTGACTTGTCATAAAAGCCTACCAGTTACCTCTGGGTCAAGGACGATGAGTTCTATTGGAGTAAGGATATGAAAAATGTGAAAAGATGGAACAAATGTGCCTTTGCTTGCTGGGTTATTCCAAAAAACCATACCAAACCAAATAACAGCCAATGAACCAAACCAAAACCAAAGATTATGGAAAAAACCAGTCCTGATTCCCAAATTGATGGTAGCTGTGTTCTTAATTCCAGCCATTAGGCCTCAGTTTGTCTTCTGTACCTAGACTTAAGTCCGTCTTTGAGTACCTGGCATTTTTCTGTCCATTCAAGGTACCTGTAAATTATCAAGCTACCTTCTTGGTGTTCTTTTTATTTGAACAGATTGAGGTCTTTATATATCTTACTTTGCAGAATATTTTGAGTCTTCTTATTGGTTTTATGACTTTTACTTGGGTCATTAATTCTTTGGGGGGAGGGTAGATTAAGCAAAAGGAAAAAAAATAATGTCTGATTTAAAAAAAATGAAATATTTCTGAAAATAACTGGTACAGAAAGACAAAAAATCACTCTCATTTCTGTCCTACTCTGTATGTATAGTTGATAGCTACAGTAGCAATGAATACCTTCCAAGAAGATAAATTTTTTGCTGCAGGATGTATTGACTTCACCTGAATGTTACTCATGCAAATGATATGAATATCTAGTCCCTCATAAAGTACTTTGCTCAGTGAGGAGAGTAGCTGTTTGTAAATTTGTGCAGAATTGATAATTTTCCACTGTGCCATTTCCTGTGAAGTTGATGCAACTATTTATGCATTAAAGAAAATAAAGTGTAGGGAGCAACACACATTTCATGTTAGCAGCTGTATTCATTGAAGCAGGAGTCCTGTTGTAGCTCAGTGGGATGACATATGAAATTATTCCAGTGTGTTATGGGAAATAATTGACTTTGGATTCTCTTTGTTGCAGTTGTTCTTAATGGTTTTTATTTGTCTGAGGGCTACATGTATATTTTATGGAAGGGCTTCTGATCATAACTGCTTGTCTGTCAGCCTTTAAGTGAGTGTTCATCATCTGTTGATTCATTTATCATTCACTTGCACTGAATTCCACAGATGCTGTGAAGGGACATTTGTTTTTGTCAAAAGATGTGCTGTACCATCTTGCAGAAAGATTTGAGCAGTACAGGTAATATATTTTATTAGTCTGATTGAAATAGAGGGGAAAAACTGAACAAGCTTTTGTTACATAAATTCTTTTCAGGGCCAGTTCTTTAGGTAATATGTAATTATCTTGGAAGAAGTGTTTGTGTCTAGGGAATATGTCTGTTTTTCTAGCCGTAAAATTACTCTGGTAAAAGATACTGTTTCTTCTAGTAACCCAGTAACCTTGGTTTTCCTAGATTTTTAGTCAATCATGCTTTCAACAATTCTGCTAATGTAGTTTTTCAGCAGCTCATCTCCCTGCTTTTATGTGCCTTCAACCAACACAAGCAGAATGTAAGCTGTCTATTTTTCACACACTGTAAAGTCTGGAAAAGTAGTAATAGATCAGAAAAAAAAAAAAAAAAAAAAGGTGATTTATCAACTTTTTTCATATAGCTGCTTTTTACAAAGGTGATGCTATTGCTCGTCTCCCACCGCAGCTATTCACTGCAAACCCCTATTTCTTCGTAGTTATTTTCTGGATTTAAAAAAGTAAAAGATGGTGCCTTTCTTAATTTGGCAGCTTTCATCATTTGCCTTTGTAGGTGAAAGCTGCCAAGCCCTATTAGGGGGCTGAGCTCACCAGGGGGATACTTGTGTCATTTCCACACGCTTGTCATGCTATTTTCTCTACACTTGCTAACTCGAACTGTCAACCTGTAAAGTGCTCTTATAACATTTGCACATGAGGTGCTGCAGGAGGTGACATAAGCTAATAGATGGAGTTCATGGTAACAGAAAATCTCATTTGTACGTAGTGGCAGGGATGAGCTCAGGGACTTGCACTTTGATTGTGTTGTAATTAACAATGCTTTGTATATCTTAGTGTGATAGCTGCAGAGACTGCTGCTTTCTCCCTGGTCCTGTCTGACAGGGTCGTTTCTCCTAAGAGATGTGGACAGGAGAGAACAATCAAGCAGGTACGTGATCTAGCTGGACTGATTGCAAGTTTCTCTGCTAATCACAGGCACATCACTCATGATTAAGAACTGAAAGCCAGTCTTCAGCCTTATGTCCCAGTTGTGGATCTGATGGCTGCAGAACTGTGTTTTGAAAGCCTTTCACTTATTTATCAGCAGTAGAAAAGTTATGTAGATATCCACAGGAATAAATGCTATAAAAATACCACAAAGAAAGGAAGTTTTATTGCCTTATAAAAGGGTGGCAAGATAAACTCCTGAAGATGAAGCTTTCTGCACCTGATGTTGTTGAGAACCTGCGGGCTATTTGGTTTCCTTGTGCTGTTTCTGATTACCTCTTTAGAGAGAAAAGACATTATCAACTGAATTTCTTACTGTGCTGGGTTGCCATTTGTTCCCTTTCCTTAAAAAAGAAGGCTTGTGAAGGGGATGAGTAGAGCTGTCCCTGTTTGGTAGCTGCAGTAATCTGGAACTGGCTTTGCCCTGGTAGCAGATTGGCTTAGTTCTCTCTTTGTGAGTCCGGAGGGGTCTCCCCTTTTAAGATGATGAAAACCTGTGTGAATGCACAAGGCCATTTAAGAGATACCCTATTTGCTGTCTCTTCAAGATCTGTGTTGGCCCCACGTATTTTCCTTCTGACATGCAAGATTACTAACCCTAATGGTTCTTCCATGCTGAAGGACGGCTCCTGCTTTTAACTTCTTGCAGGGCATCAGACATTCAGTATTTCCCTGTCTGCTTTTCACTTGTCTTTTCTAAAGGCTTGGTGAATCTGGCCTTGACTGAGTGTTTCAAGGGATAGGCATGAACAGCTTTATTCCTTCCATCTTGCAGTTAGCAGCAAAGTTGATTATATTTTGCATACCATCCCAACATTTCTCATTTACATACTGAAGATTACATCTCTGATTTCCTACAGAGCAAGTCTTTGAGCCTAGAGCTAAAGGAAGAGAAACTTTAACTAACTCTTAGGAATGTTTTGTAATAACTCTAGTGTAATAAATAAATTACTTATCTATTGTCTAATTTCTGCTGCAAATCTCATATCACAACACTGGACATTTTTCCCCTGTAATCTTCTATAGCAAGTACCAGTAGGACCTATTTGTAAAACTTAGCTTTAACTTACGGTTAATATCCCAGGTGTATTTTGTAGTCAGGGGAGAAAAAGGCTCCTCCAGGAGACAACTAGCAGTGGCTAACTTCAACCTCCTTTCTAAACCATGTGTAGGTTTGCTCACTGTTTCCCATGCTGACTGCTGAGAGAACTTCAAGAGATAAACCTCATTGGGCTGGTTCACTTTTAAAGCATTCGATTCAGTTTTGCTAATTTTTTCTCTGTGCTGACTAATCTTGTACTGTGTGGATCCAGCCCAGTGGTTACCCATTTCAACTGATAGATTTGTCCCCTTGCCTCTCTGTCATGTCGGGTTAGCTACATTCTTAAGTATCTGCAGGGGGTTTTGGTTATGTTTTTAACTTTGTTTGATCTGAGCTGGTTGATACTGTTTTAGGTTCCACTTCAGATTCTATATACAGTCGTTCCTATTTCGTTATTAGGGAATTGGTTTAATACAGCTAAATAAATACTCTGTCAGATTTTACAGAGGTCTTTTTCTCATACATAATGACTGATGCTGCCATGTATAATGTATGCGAGCCAGTATTTTTTTATTCTGCCCTGCTTTGGATTTGTGTTTTCTTTGGAAATATATTTGGAGTGGTTTTTTTTGTTGTTTTTTTCTTGTTTGTGGTTTTTTGATTTGTCAGGAGATTTTGCAGCCTACAGTCATCTTAGCCGTGCTGTAAAATGGTTTAAAAAAAAAAAATCCAGAAATCTGGGCTATAAGGGTATCAGAGGGTACCACTAACTGTTGCAGCAAGTCAGTCAAAAAAATTCATTTCAGGTTTTCTTTTGATTTGTTGCCCTTGGAGGTCTTTTGGTAAAGGGATGGACTTGGGGACAGGAGATGGAAGACAAATTTACTAAGGAGTAGACGTCATCCAGATTTCGTGTGTCCAGCACTAGGGTATTATTCATCCTTAATAAACATGGTAGAAATATGATTTGGTTAAGCTCCAGCACAAATACTGTAAGCTGTGAAACAAACCACCAAATTACAGCAGTTTTTTCAGGACAGCTTTCCTCCCTTTACTCTGTGATCTTGAAGTCAGGAAATCATATTCATACCTGAAAATGCATTTGAATGTAACAATCTGAAAAGTGTGTGGTTACTACACATGTACATATTGTTCATCCTGGCCTCACCCGTGTCAGTCAATCTCAAGCAGCTGAAGTCTGTTACCAGTCAGAGATAAATATTTTGTTGCAGGCTTACAAGATGAAACTAGGACTGACTTCTACAACTCTTACTCTGAAATTCATAGATTGATTAGCATTTTTTAATAACACTTCAAACTGCATGTCAAGGAGGTTTAGTTCTTGGTGTTATCTGAAATAAGGTTTTTATTACCTTGGAAAAAATACATCCTCCCTTTTTAATTTCCTAGAGCATCAGTGTATACGGAGCACATGACATTTTGTCTTATGATTGTGTTTTTTATTAGACTAGAAGAAGTGCATTGGGGAACTTCTAATAAAATCAATTGAAATTTTGCATGAGGAAAGATACGGTGTAAACAGTTGGATGTAGCCAAGATCAAACCATTATTCTTCATGACATTAAAATTTAAACTGCATTGTCAAAAACTGGAAAATACCTGCAATTTAGATTGCTTACTTTAAACTCCATTTAATCCTCTTTCTCAGTATGGCATTTTCATTTAAAATCTGGGAAAAAAAAAGTACAAATTTAGTCAAAGGCTTCTTTTTAATGAGGTTATATTTTTATGAATTCTTACATGAATTGAAGCGATACTGTACCCTCTTATTTTATGATCCTGGAACTGAAGACCTGAGAAGCGAGTGAAAGAGCACACTAGATTTTTGTGTGCTCTTAGACCTTTAATATCATCAACATAGAAATGTCAGTCACTAAGCAAGTAGACTAGTTTTTGCCTGAGAAAATTAAAAAAACGCTTTCAAAACAATACTTCAAGTCCCTTTTTTCTTAACCCACTCTCTAGGAAAACAGGGTCAGAAAAAGCAAAAAGTAACATTGCTCTCAAAAATGCCTGTGGTAGTACAAGACTTTTGTCTTCTCATTTTTGCAAAAAGACTGACAAGTACTTGTTACAGTAAATGCTCCTACTGCTGGAAAAAAACCCCTGAGATGAAAAATGCTTGCTATCAGTGGCCCCTCATAGAGGGTTGAAAAAGCACGCAATAGGAATAGGAAGGAGATTACTGTGATTGTAAACAGGTATTAAAATACCCTTTTAAAGTAGACCAAATTTTATCTCAGTTTAGCCAATAAGTTGGAAATACAGGTGGAGGTAAAAACAAAGAATATGAAAATAACAGCTAAAGAGATAACAGGTTAAGATTTCAAGAGCAGATATGACTCTTTCATTACCTGCTTCCCTCTGTTGATTGATGTATTATGGTAGTTTGGTTTTCTGCTGCCTTAGGGATTTATTTCTGAATGCACGCATACTATATAGCACTTTATCATCTACTTCGGTGCTCCTGCTTACTGATTCCAGGGTGAAATCTGTTTTAGGCTTGATACACTACATTTCACCCATTACATTCCTAAGAAAGACAAATGATTGTAGGCCTTTGCAAGTTGACAACTCATAAATAGGACTTCTAGGAATTAGAGACTTCTTCCTCCTGTCCTTCCTTGCAGAGATAGAAGCACTGTGTAAGAGTAGAAGAAGGATCAACAGTGCATTGTAATGACAAATAAAGGTATTAAAAAAATTAAAAAAAAATACATTGATGGTCATCGTGCATAGTTGGCTCCCTCAGTAATACTGAGAGCATTACGTGCAGTCACAGTTCACTGTAACGTGCAGATATTTAACACAAATACATGCATTATAAATAGGAAGCTTAACATTGTAATTAGAAAGTTATAGCCTGCTTATTAAATTTTTCCATTACTTTTTGGAAAATCCTGCAATCACTGTGGGTAGTGCAGGTTTGTGCACCATAATAGAGAGTATTTCCTGTTAGTTATGCACTCTGTACTTATGGTGGAATATAGCATGAATATCTCTTGTTTTTTTGAGAGACCACAGTGAAGGGATATAAAAGGGATAGTAAAACCTGGACAGATTTTTTTTGAGTTTGTATTTCTTGGAGAAGGACTTTGGTTTGCAGTGCCTGGAACTGTAGGCTGTAAAAAGATGAGGAGCTGGTTAACTGAGGCTCTCCCTCAGCCTCTCTTACAGGCTGGCTGCATAGCCTGAGCTGAGTTGCTTAAATGCCTTGTTTTTTCCCTGTCTGGAAAAAAAAATAATACAGTCATCTTGCTGGCTGTGAAAGTGCTGGTGTAAGGAGGGGTTGCTTTGCCTAGAAGCATGAGGTGATGAAAGATATTTTACTGAAGAGTTTTGCTATCTCCTAATCTGTGCTTTTCAGTTTAGTGCCTGAATATATGACAGGGCTAAAGGCCTCTACAAGCTGTGGATTTTGCTGTAATGAATAGAACCAGAAGCAGCTGTGAATATGTGCATGACAAAGGAAAGATAAACAAAGATTTACGCTTGTAATTCTGCTTCATGTTATATTCTCCAGTTTATTATTGCTGTAATTCTACTGGTGGATTTGAGACTGGAAATACACTTCAAAATGTTGATCTAGCTAACAAGCAAAGTTACTATGATATTGTTCAGAATTTATTTTCCATTCATTAAAAATGTCGTAGCTAATTTGTAGGTATTAATCTGTTTTATGAGGCTGTTGCCATTTCAGCCCAGAGACATTTGTCAAGAGGAAAGTAAATTTTTCTTTCTGTTAGCCTTACAAGCAGTAAGCAGAAAACTCCCTTTTATGTCAGTAAAACATTTATTTCAACAATTACTATTCTTATGGGTGAAGGAGATACTTAGATGATTTGCTTAACGGAAATCTTGGATTTCCTTTATCTGGGAAGAAAGTTATCTTTGTGTCTTTCCTGTTGCATTTAAAAATCAACCAGCTGCCTACCCAGCCAACCCTGTTCTCCTGGTTTTTACTGTAGTGCAAACCTCCGTTAACTTCCCTGGCTTTATTGCGTTTATATTACTAGAGGAAAGAAATGAGGTTTGTGGTGCATTGACTGACCAAGCGCATCCAATCTTGGGTTGAAAATGAAAACTCTGACTCCAGTTAGCCTGTAGGCATGGCTGAGCTGTTATGATGAACGTAAGCTATTTATCTGTAGCAGAAAATTACATGTATGTAGAATAAATTTGATAAAAGAGACCTGCGAGAGAGGTATAACAAAATACTGTGATGATGAACTATTAATGTATTTCTTTGGCAATTAGAGGCTTTCACACTTGTGATAGAAGTGCCGTTTGTGAGGGCACCAGTTTTTTGGTTTTTAGAACTACCTGCTATTAGGTTTTGCCATTTCTTGTTCTCTGTATAAATATAATATTAAAATCTGCTGTTAATTCTGCAGGTGCTATATGGAAGCACGTATGTGGTCACCTTAGACTATACAACAATTTGGATGCAAAAAACTTCAGCATGAGAATGAATATTCGGTTTTGAAAAGAAAAAGCGGGCATTGCCAGAATGGCACCTCCTGAGAAACAATTTGAAGGAGGTATTTGAAAACTATTGCATTTTAAACTTAAGATGTGTTTTGACTGCAGCTCACTGGGACACCAGGGGCTGTGATGTTCAGTGGAATCATTGAGGATATTCAGTCAAAGTTGGTGAAGTCTGAATTTTGCTTTTCTGGAAACACTAAACTATTACTTTGTCTACATACCAAATACACATAAGGAAAGCAGCTATCCATGGTAGAGGACCAAAATTATATGGCTTTATTAATATAACTAAAAAACAAATAGCCCCCTGACTCTCACTTTTGAGCTTTTTAGTAGCCTGTGTGAAAAATGTTGCGTTTAGTCTGAATTGATTCTCTACGCTTGAAGCAGAAGAGTGATTTGCTCTAGATTATTGGATGAAACTTTTTTCCCCTCTTGAAATCAGATCAGTGGTTGCAAGCAGTACTTCAGTGGCAAGTACTGGTGGTGAGTTTTGCTTTTTCTATTTGTGATACTATTATTTCATTTGTTTATCTTTAGTTAATTTTACCTATGGATGTGAAATAATGGCATCTAAATCGTAAATCTAAATCTAAATCGTACCGTAAGGACAGATAGGCACAATGGAGCATTTAAGTTTCTCATTGCTATGAACATATCCACATAGGTTGGTTTTCTTGTCTTTTATGTATTTCTTTACAAAAAGAAGTGAAGAGAGTGTTAAAATAGAGGGGAAAAAAAATCCCCTGAAGTTTTCCATAGAGGAGTGGGGAATAATCTGGTGTTAATTTTGTGCATTCACTGAGATGTGCAATTTTATATAGTTTTACTTGCTGTTGTGTGTTCATATGTTGTTTTTATCAATATGGTTGCCCATACTAATATGTTTTAGGTGTGTGAATGTCCATGCAAGAACTGCAACAGGCAGTGATTTAAGGTTTTACTTAATGCTTTGTTACAACCCTTAGTCAAGTTAACAAAACTCTGTATTGCCAGGGGAGCAATCTCCCCTGGCTGGGCTCTGCTCTAATCTTGCAGATCAGCACAGGCTGCAGAACTGCGGATGAGAAACCTGAGTTTGGATTTTCAGTACTGAGGGCACATTATACAGTGAGATAGCTAGTCCTCCACTCACCAGTGCAATAATAAAACACACTTTTATAGATTAAGAGATAGCGATGCTGAGCTCCATACAGCCTGTCTGAGGTAAATAAAGTGCTACAAAAATATTGCTGCTTCAGGCACAAATCATGAAATGGTGTTTTTTAGAACACAATTTTTCAGTTATATTAAACTTGGTCCAGCAGAAAAAAACCACATTGCTGGTGGGCAGTCTGAGCCATTGGAGGTTGTATGTCCTGTACTTATATTCAGGAGAAGAGTCTGAAAAGCCAGGCCAAATTCTGTGCTTATTGCATCAGGGGAAGGGAGCAGTGGAAGCAAGCTTCTCTGCTGGTACATCATCCCACACCCCAACTACAGTCTCCTTCTGTATTGAAATATATGTGTGTAATTTTTAGATATTAATTTATATTCATTAGCACCAGTATTCTTCCAGAACTAACAGTTGGTGTGTTATGCTAACTTGGGAAGAGCTATCTCTGACTATGAAAGACATGGACAAGTTATTAGTGACAGGAGAAAAAGGTTTAAAATGGAAGTAGTTAAAATTTGGCTTTCTCTAGTGTCGCCAGTGTTACAGTCATGATACAAATTCATAGGTGGCAGCCCAGAAATACCCAGCAGAAGTCAAAGAATTGACCACCTTTCTGTGGCTCTTTCCTTATGCACCTGGAACTCATCTTCCTTGTCCCTCATATCTTACTACCTCTATTTTAACTTATGTGTACCCTAGCAGGTCGGGTTTGTTGGTGCCTTTGTTTTTTGACGAGTTTCCTTTTGATGTTCATTTGCATTAAGGAGGGACCAGAAGTATCTTAGGAAATGGTTTCTGATGGTAAGGGTGGTAAAAACTAGACAGTCTGGCAAGGGTATGGTGGAATCGACATCACTGGACTCTCTTTAAGAACATTTTGGAGAAGCAGTGGATAGAAATTATATAGCTGTATTTCCTACTGCATTGGTGTAGGAGACTTAACTACATAACTTCTTTTATCCTGCTTTAGCCTTTCTACAACTATGACTTCTGTGTTGTGCACTCTGTGGCCAGCTGTGAAGCTTCAGCATGACTTGCCAGCAGGTCAAGTTGTTGTTGTATGTAGAAGGTGCAAAGTCAAAAAAGGCAGGATTTTCAACAGACAATTCATTTATTTTCTGCATGTGTCAGAGGAGTGGAGGAGGAAGGAAAACCTGTTAGTAGAGGAGCCAATGCCAGAGAATCAGCAAGAAGCTGAAATATTCACTGAAAGCACTATTAGATCACTGTTAACTGAAAGTATTTTTCCTGTTCGGTCTATTACGTCATTGCACCCACATCTTGTGTCTGAGAGAGGTTCTAGAGTGTTACATCTGTGTGTGACATTAATAGTTCTATATTGGCTCATGTGTGCATATATGCATATATAATTACATGCATTTGTCATGAGTTCAAATGTCCAGAAATAACAGCTCTCATAGTGTGTGTCTTTGCATCACAGTTGCTCAGAAAAACTACATTATAAATATCCCGGAGACTTTTATTTGAAACTTTGGCAACCAGTTTACTTGTATAAACATTCCTACAGAGACATTTTACAACCTTCCTTCAGTTCCTTCCTACAGTTACAGACCAAGGTGTGCTAGCACACCAGCAAACTGGTGGAAAACGAAGTGCTAGTTTTGTCCATCAAACTGATGTAATTCCACTCTCCAGGAGCAAAGTTTTCTGTTTGGGGCTTCAAGTGTTTCAAGGATCTTTCATCTTAAATTCCAGTGACTTCTTCTGCCTCTAGTGCTTCCTGTTGGCTGCTGCAGACCCTTGAGACAACCAGCAATAGCAAAAACTTGGCAGAGTGACTTTGATGGAATTGAAGCAATCTGAAACTGAGACTGTGTATGAAAAAATTCTTACATAGTTTTCTTAATGAGGGGAGAAGGTGATAACTTGTCTTGTGTTCAGAAGTAAAATTTGCATTATTTCTCTTCCTCAAAAACATTGGGCAAATCTTTCAGGGAACAGAGTATTGTTTTAAACCCTCCCACCTGCCATACAAAAAATATTGCTATGTAAGGTTATTCTCTTTATGTTACAGAATTGTCTGAAAGTCCTGCACCAATTAATTTATCATTTTACATTTTATGTAGTTAAAAGAATGTCGTAGTATTCACTGAATCTATTATCTGTAGTTTAGAAGAAAAATATTCAGTATTTTGAGATGGAAGATAGCTCTGCTAAGGGTGTCCCGTCATTTTCCCCATTTACCACTTCATTTTCTATTCCCTTTGTCTTTCTACTCTTGATTAAATACTGTGCTATGGTGCTCATGAGAATAATTGGGATGAGCAGAAGCATTACTAACAGGAAAAAATTGCAGCCTCCAGCAAGTACTTTTTCTTATTAGTCAATGTGCCACCTTATAAGAATGTGATTAATTTCAGATCAGAACTTCACTTTAATGATGTGCTGATGTAATACCAAATGTAGGTCATTTGTTCTCCCAGCCCCCAGAATTCTGCTGGGCATCGAGGTAGGCCTTGTCTTATTTTTATATCTATGATGACCACTGATGAAAGTATACCTTTTTATACTAGTGCTCTGTCTTCATTGGGGAATTTATCTTGGTCTGAAGCCTAACACTACAGAATTAGTAGTAATATAGTACTTGGAGGTTTTACTTTATTCAAATATGAATTTGGTGGAAGGCCCATTTTAGTCGAACTGTACTCAAGTGGAGAAGTGGCTGTAGTACAGGAATGGAGACCTTGGATTTCTTTTTTGACTGTGTGATGTCAGAAGGGCATTTGAGAAATACAGTTTCTGCCTCCTTGTTATTGGAGTGCATACCTGAATTGTCTTGGATCCTGAGAAGAAAAATGAAGGAAGTGCAAAACATTGGTGCTTGCTAAGCTTGGCTTTAGTTCTGTTGATGTTGGTGCTAGGATTGGGTGGTAATAAAAAACAGCTGAGTCAAAACTTTTAACTTCTTTGGATTGTTCCATATGGTCAAATTATATTTGTGGAAATTGTAGGGCAGCTGTGTCCTCCTTACAGCAACCTTGGACACTTTTGAAAAAGGCAAAAGTTCTGATTCCTAGTGATCTGGAAATGGTTTGTGTTCATGTAGGATTTGCCGATATGTCTGTGATTTCTCCTTTGAAAATCAGGAACTTGTGTTTGTGCTGCTTATTAAGAACATCTTAAAAAACCCCACAATACCACAAATGCAAGACAAAACAAAAAAACCTGGCATGGAAAATTTCACAGCACCTAGTAAGGAAAGAAAAGCATATGCTTATGGTTGCATTAGACTGTCAGGAACTTGGGGAAACAAGGGCCGAATATCCAGCTAAAGTGAAATTGAGGTGGGAGGATTCTGAATTTTGTTGGTTTTAAAAGCAATTCTATTTCACCAAATTTGCATGATACTTTGAGCTTCTGGGAGTTTAATGAAAACATTCATTAGTGCCTCTTTTACAAAAAAATCCTTTTCACTAAGTTGTGTTTTTTTTTTTTTTGTAATTCTAAAGAGGGAGAAGACCATGTTGGCTTACACAGCAAAACTGGTAAACACCACTCCCATTCCATGTGAACCCATGTGAAGCCAGGGAACAGAGTTCCCTAAAAGAGTAAGTAAAGGGCCCATGTAAAACATTTAGGAGAGGCAGTGATGTTAAGATGCTCAGCTACAGACCTGCTTCAGAATAAGTACTTTGAAACAATCGCACTCATGCCCAGGAGTTAGTTGCACATTTCTGTTGCCCACTTGCTCCTTAAAGGTGGAAGTGTTTTTCACTGAAGACTGCACTCTTGGGGAAGTAATTTCATTCATAAGTGAATAGGTTCAAAAGTGCTGTTTCTTGGTCTTGTTCCTGATTCCTGTTAGTGAATGTGCAGGTCCAGTTCAAAAACCCTTCACTGACATTTGATTAGCCTTGCATTTTAAGTTGGTAGAATGTAACACCTGTGTTCTGAGACCAACTTCTGTTTAAAGAAGTATGAGATAAGGAATAGTTGAAAATGTTCTTGGGATGGTGCTTGGTTAATTTGCAAGACTGTGGGATAGCAGGACGGTCTGAGGGACAGTGCATGTAAACTCATGACTGCTTTATTGGCTCTGCCAACCAGCTGATTCCATGAGGTGTTTTGTATGGAATGAGAAAACCACCCAGTGCCCACTGCATCACCTTTGGATAAATTTGCAGAGCACCTACTGTGCTGTGAACTTTTTGTGATGTGAGCTCTGAATGTACATCTGGCGAGACCACATTACTTAAATCTCAAATAGAGAGTTTTCCTCCTCATTAGAATGTACTGTTCAGAGACTGAAATCAAGCGTCAAAATTAGTTACAAAAAACCCCTATCATCTTTATTTTTTTGCTAATTTTATTCTTAAAACTTAGTAGTGGTAATGACTCCCTTATCTGTCAGCATAAAACATAATCCTATGATATTGTATC
Source organism: Ptilonorhynchus violaceus (assembly GCA_013397565.1). Taxonomy (NCBI): domain Eukaryota; kingdom Metazoa; phylum Chordata; class Aves; order Passeriformes; family Ptilonorhynchidae; genus Ptilonorhynchus; species Ptilonorhynchus violaceus. The sequence continues at coordinate 2,550,348 of VZRJ01013354.1, read as the reverse complement.
ATCAGATGCAAATGGGTTTGACATTTTTCTTCAGCAGTACTATAATAAGAAACTGTGGTGTCGTAAAGTAATTCCATAACTCATAAATTTGGAGTCTAACTCTGAAGAGGAGACTGCTTTTTTCACAATCACAGAAAAATATTCCATGCATCAAACAGCCACAGAATGGAGAACATGCTTTGGTTGTTGATTTGAATGTTGTGTGAATTAATCTCTCCTTCTGTACCATGTCCTCGGGGAAATAGTTATCATTTGTATTTATAATTGCTGTTGGTTGACCCCCAGCCATAAGCTGGGAATCAAGAAGATGCACCAGCTGTCTGACTAGAAGTCAAGCTTTCACAGGCTTTACATGTAAGTAGAAAAGGAAGGACTTCTCTTAAATCTAAACAAGAAAAATGACTGAGAATTGAAAAAAGAAGTGTAACGTAAGGAGTCTGGTGACAGGAAGTGAAAGAATAGGATGAAATTTGATATGCAGAAGATTGCAAATTCTTGGAGATCATTGAAAGAACAACCTTATTTACCAAGAAATCTCATCTAATTTGCCCTAATAAATTCCAAAAAACTTTCTGGGCTTCTATAAATGGATTCTATTCTATGAATCTCTGCTTGTACATGCATTTAATATGAGAGTGGTCTGAGAAAAAACCTCTGGTTTTATTACCTTATCAGTACTAGAATATGATCACATGCCAGAAACCACAATGTAGTTATTATGTTTTTTTTCATCAAGCACGTTTTCCTAATGTTGCTTTTAGAAATGCCTTATCATCTCTTTTTTGTGATGTTTTCTGTTTCTGGTGTTTTCCTTTGTTTTCTTTCTTACAAGCTTAATTTAAATGCCAATCAGGAAGATAGGTCTCTCGTCTGTATATGCCTTACGTGTATTGTTTCTTGTACAATTACAGGGTCATTCAGGTTGGAAGGGACCTTGTGAGGTCTCTAGTCTGACCCCCTGCTCACAGCGGGGCCAGGTGTGAGATCAGACCGGGTTGTTCTGGACTTGATCCAGCTGGGGCTTGAAAATCTCTAAGGCTGGAGAGTACAGCCTCGAGAACTGTTTCAGTACCTGTCTTCCTCCTGTGAAATGAGTTTCTTCATGTGTCCGCTCTGAACCTTGTTTCCATGTACATCTCTGTTATCCCTTGTGCTCCATGCCATGCACTACCATGAACAACCTAATTCTATCTTCTCTCTGACCTTCTCAACACTAAAGATGGGCTCCTTTCACTTCCATTTGTACCACATCGTCTTAAGAGCTGTATTATCAGCTAAAGCAGCATATATTATTAGTTACACTGTAGAAATTAAATTAAGACCTCTTTTCTGAGTGCACAGACAATCTATGAATAGATTTATCTTGATATGGAATTTCACTACCACCCAGTATTCAAAAAGAAGTGCAATCTTTAGCAGCTTTTCTTTTTGCCCGTTGCTGACTTAGAGTAGAGTAAGAATGCATATCTCAGAGGCTGTTATTTTCTCTGACCTGAGTGGAAGGAGTTTCAGATGCATGAAAATAAATCTGAAAACATAATTTTTCTGTGTTATGTGCTTGGGTTGACATCATCAGCTTGTACCATATATCGCATGAAACAGAAAGCAGTCTTCACTATCCTGAACAGTTATTTTTATTGACAGTGGAACAGAGAATTTAGACTATCAATGTGGTGTAATGCATTACTATGTGATATAATGTATATGGATACAGAAAGTTGGTGTGATTATTATAGTCGAATTTTTTTATATCAGTAAGAGAAAATGACAAGTCACTGCTGAAGAACTTGCACTGTGTTTCATAGTATCTTCAAATCACCAGGTGTGGGCCAGAGTCCCATAACAAGATTATGCTCAGTTTAAGAACTCCCATGAAGAAATAAAGGAGTGAGACGGTGATTTTCAATCACAAATTGAGTTGTTTATTTTTTTTTAAATAAAAAAAATAACGAGGTTATGAGGGTTTAAAAAAACCCTTTTGGCATAACTTTTCTTTAATTCACTTTTTAGAAACTTTCTTTTTTTGAAGTAAAATTTTGAACTATAAAGTTCATATATTTCAGGGGCAAAAGGCTGTACCGTATCATCCTGGTTTTAGTTTGGAAAGAAAGCATGTGTGTGTTTGGTTGGAATACAAATGTAACAGAGAATGCACTTGGAACTTCTGCACTTAGAGTTAAATTTAAAAGGATGCCAGCAAGCTATCAGGTCTGCCATTGATAGCAGCAATTGTGTTGTACTTCTTACTTTCTGGGTAGCATTAATATTTAAATGTATAAACCTTTCCGTTATACTCTAAACTGATGATACAGAACTCTGATGCAAAAATTGAAGGCAGTTATTCTGTGGTGTCAGTACCCCATTTGTCTCTTTCAGAGATCCATGAAGTTCTCTGTTGATTGTTGTGCCTAGAAATTAATTTTTGATTACCTGATTTCCTTAACACAAACAGACCGCCAACTGCAATTCAAAGTCCTTCTTTTGGGAGATGTGTCTGCTTTGTGCAGATTCAGTGCATTTTACCAAGGAGCTAATTTCCCCTCTTAGCCACTCGGTGGCACTCAGCTTCTTCGGAACGATGAACGCTGATGGGCAATGCGCCTGTGCTTTGGAGTAGAAGGCTGCTTGATTTCCTGTGTAGTTTGATAGCTAAGCCTTTTGATAAAAACATGGTTTATATTTTCGTTATTTTATACAAATAGCGGTCTGATAATATTTTGGAAGCATTTAGGAGCACATGCTTCAATGTAGAAAACAGTGCTGAGGTGTTGGGAAGAGAGCAAGCAGGGTTCTCTTGATTTCTTGGCAGGTGAGGCCTGTGACAAGGAAGCCTCTTTGAGTTTTTTAGGTCTAATGATGCAACTGTCATAGCCAGGGAGCAGTAACACTGTGATGCTCTGAAATTGGCAGTGCATTGTCCCAGGGGTTGGGAAGGATCTGAGATCTCTCAGGAGTAAAGAATCCTGACAGAGAAAATACCATGGCAAGTCAAGTCGTTATGTTGAAGCTGTGCAAGGTCTTGTGCCAAGCTTCCACTTCAGAGTTCTGTGGTGTTGCCTCAGGGGAAGAGACGCCTAAAGGCACTGGGCAGCTGGCAGGCTAAGGAGTTCTCTGTGTGATGTGGAGAAATGCTTTGAATGAAGTGATGGACAGGCCAGCTCAGGACACTTTTACTCTGCCTCTGTAAGCATTAACCAGCTGTAAAAGAAATTTGCGGCTTTTTGAGTAGCAGAGTGAGAGTATCTAATTGTTCAAAGCTGTTGCTTGGTAGCAATGCAAGTACTGTATGGAGGGGAAGATAAAATCCTACTGCATAACGGAGCTTAGACTTGGTTTCTTTTTCACTGTACATTGTTCTGACATTTCAAAAAAAAAAGAATTACTAACAGACAGACACAAATGAAAAAGCTGAATTTCATGCAATACGACATCATGCAAAAAGAGATACTATGTGAATTTTGTTTGTTTAATATTGCACTAAATCATGGGATTTTTTTTTTGGAGTATATGAATACTGCATAAAGATATTGATCAAAAGACACGTTTGTCATTCTGCATTAGGCATAGGATGCTGCAACTGAAAGAAGCCATTATGGCTGAGGCAACCATTTTCCACCTGGCTTTTGATCATAGCAGATGCAGTGCTTGAATCTTCCATCCAAATTCTACTGTAGCTCAGCTTCTGCATTTTACCTTTAAGATTGTCACTTTCCTGTTCAATTTAGTGAATGTTGGTAAAGAGATTCAACATTTCCCAAGGAAAGGATAAAAAAAGTTTGTGCTTAGACAGTGGGAAGGCACCACCTTATTCTTTGAGAGAGTAGGCTAATAAGTTGTCATTTGTAAAAGTTCATGTACTCTTCCACTGCAGAGCTGGGAATATTAATACTGCATAGTACCAAACTCCAGAACAGTCTTTACGTGTGCTGGCTTTTTAACGATGATTGTGTTTGCTTTATGACTCCAGTAAGTGGAAAGAAAACAGAAATTAATTTTTGGTTAATCCAGTCTATACATACAGAATTAAGGCTGCAGAAGGGATGGGCTTTGATATCCAATCTGATATTAGATCAGATTTTTTTGCTCAGCACATTCAGTAGTATCTAGTCTTTATGTAGCTTCTGCTGCATGTTTCTGGAACTGCTTCACCTCTGTACTTTCCTTTTATTTTGCACTAAAAGCAAGGAGCTTACATGCTTACATTGTGTGCTAATCCTTGTAAAAAGGGGTATTGGAACCTGTTGACTGAAGTGAGGTTAGAATGTGGGTGAAAATAAGTAGTTTTAACATCAGCAATATTAGTATAGTGCAAGTACTTTAGAAGTAAGATACTCAAAAGTATAGTATGGGTACTTCCTCAGTCTAGTAAACATTTGAAAATAATGTCAATCTATCAGCTCTTAAGACAGCAATATTTACTATTTAATACTTCAGCTTATTCTCTAAAGTCCTGACTATGTAGATGTAGAAGACTGGTTTCACTTAAAAGACTAAGTTCTTTTTAGTATAAATTTGAACATTAGGTTCAAATATGCTGAATTAGATTTTGTAGCAAGTATTCTCTTGTAGAGTTTATTGTGATGGGCCTACTGAAGCTTAGTCCATGAGGATTTGGTTAATTCATGTTATGGGATGAAAACCTGACTTGAGCACTGAGCAAGTCTGGCTTTTTGTGGTGTTGCCTGTTTAGAGTGGGAATGAAACAGCAACACTTTATCTGAACCTATAAATGCCACTGTCCTATTCAAAACAGAAGACTGTGTTTTGCTTCATTCTGAAAGACAGTCATAACCTACCCTGTGATTCTTTTTAAATCTAGACTATTGACCGAGAGGCTATCTTATTTTAGGCTTAACAATTTGCCCTGAGCACCTAGCCGTTAACAAATAATGAGAGCATTGGTTCGATGAAAGGAAAAAAACCCCGAACTGGAGCACATTAGACTATTAAATTAAAAATTTATTCCAATTAGTACTGGGGGGACTGCTTTCTACCATACTAAATTAGGCAGCTGGGAATTAATGGCAAGTGAAAATCATTATAATGACAGTCTTTTTTGGTAAGGATTTGAGAAAGTTTCTGACAGTGTCACCGTGACCTCAGAGTTACAATTGCTCTCTATACTGACGATGCATAAATGCTGATTAGTGACAAAGGTCTTTGGAGTACTTCCTAGCAGAGCTAAGTCTGTCCTTACTGTTTGAGGTCTAACTTGTCAGTGTAATAAGACACCCATCTCCGTTTCAAATAGCAGACTTCTCACATGCTCAGGAAGAAGAATTCTGTGATGTGATATATGATATTTAATGGCAAACCAGAGAGCCTTTAAAAATTAAGTTGCTGATTCAGTGACTGCATTTTTTCACTCATTGTCCTTCTAAACCAAAAATGTGCTATTTCTTTGCTAGTCTTGATTATATGCATGTTATTTCTGTTAGATTTATAGGAAGAATGGAAATCGTCAAATAAATACTGCAGATACCATTTAAACTGCAAAGCCACACAGTGAACAGAAATAAATGGAAACAGAATTGGGGGTAAAAGACCTGTAAGTAGAGAGAAAAACAAGTTTTGTGCTTTGCTTTGTGGCAAATCCTGTACATAATTTTTTAGAATACTGTTTTCTTCTGAACAACCAGACACTGATCCAATCTCTACAATATGTGTATAACATTTGGGGATATGCATGTATATATAATGTATGTTTTATTTTACATTCTTATTTGAGCTTTCACTGGTTAGAATGTATCAGCAAGTACATTTTCTCGATCTGATAAACCTGACATCAGTCTGATTTGTAAGCAGCTATATTGACTCAAATTACTGAAGGATTAGATGTCCTGCTAGCAAGTAGCAGTGTGTCATGCAATCAACATTAGTAAGGGTTATGTTGTCCTGAAAATGAACTGCGAGTTCATTGCCTTACAAAGGGAATCATCTTCAGCTTCTTCTTTAGGCTCTGAAGCAGTGATAAAACTAGGGCTATTGTTGGGGTAGGCTGCACAGACAGGGGTGTCCAAAAACTTCAAGACTAGCCTAATTATCTTCCCTGGCCTTAGTTCAAGGAGTGTTATACCTCCTCAAGAGTGTTATGATCTCAGGTCTTTGCACTTCTCTGGCAAGGAGATCACCCTCTTAACAGTGCATGACTGCTTCAACAGATAACTTTTTGGGGGAGGTGAATGCTGTGCCACAACCAGATTCCATCGGTTATCCCCAGTTGTGGTTGGCAAGGTGACTGGCAGCTTTGGTGCAAGTTTGGTCATCTCTGATTTCGGACATAATAGCCGGGTGAACTCTGATACCAGTATAGCGTTCTGTTCTTAAGCTGGGCGTGCCTGGCATGCCAGAATTTTCTGTTCAGTTGAAGCACCTGGGTAAATCATGGGAAAGAGTTTGACATTGTTTCGTAGGTATTCATGCTGTTTTTCTGTTCTGTTGTCTAGAGCCAAATATTTGTTAGAAGAACACGCACATGTAGATACTGAAAGAGATGGGTATCTTAAGCATCAAATAGTTTTGAAAGCACAAGGGCGAAGTAGCAAAGCCGGTAAAATGTATGCATTGTAGAATTTCCAGCAAGTGGTTCTGGTTTCTGTCTCTGTGAAATTTAGATAACTTCAAGATGGGATGTTGTATTTTGTATTGCTGATGTTAGTCCAAGCTTGTAACAGGTTGCCTTGCTTCAAGTTCCCAATTTCACGCCTATTCAACTGTGATAAGAAAAAAACCAAACCACCTTTCTTCTGGACCAGTAATTGACATTACAGTTTTACTTCAAATTAAATTTAAAAAAAAAAAAATCAAAACAAAAACCAAAACAAAGAAACTGGGGAAACGTATGCAGTAGTAGAAAAATTACATTTGAGCAGAAGTGTTTCTCAAAGAATACTATAAATCCCTGTTTACCAGAGCAGCTGTAGGCCAAAGTTGCCATGGAAACAGAAAGAATTCAAATAATATTAGCCATAGCATATCTATTATATATTACATTAATGACTCTATACCAAAGGGTCACTTGTGGTTTCATTTACAGGGCTCACTTTTCAGTGACTTATCACCAATATAACAGGCTAGAAATTAAAATTAGAAATGGAAGGTTCAGCCTTAATTGGGTTATAATAATATTGTGAAGGAAAAAGTATTAAATTTTCGTGTTACTGGAAAAAATATTTATTTAATCCTATGTCTAGAAGAGTTTTGAGTTTTTCATATTCAGCAAGTTCTTAGTCTTTTCTTAGAAACAAAATCATGCTCAAGCCATAAAATAGATTATCCTCATTTGGCATCCAAAAGTGCTGACTCCAACAATATAGATGATATAACTAGAACTGGGACATTCTTGTTCTCTCTCTTGTATCCCCNCCACAGTACTGACTGAGAAAAGGCCAAAACAGAATTGAAGAGTTGAAGGTGTCATAAAGCAATTTTTGACCCCTTAAATGTTGGCTGGAGCATTGACTTGGGTGCTTTCAGGACACAGACAAAGTTTCAGGTGACAAAAGGTTTAGACGAAAGTTATGTGTTTAATTTGAGTGGTTTTGGAAGAACTTAACTGACCGATCCATGTGTTGAATAACCTGTTGTAGTCACATCTCTAAGGTATGTACAAATAAGCTTCACAGAGTGGTCTAAATTATATCCCATATAAATGCAGGATAGAGATGCTCAAGGAGCTTTTTCTGTGTTTGGCAGAAAAATCTGGCATGAGTGTGGAAAACTTTCCCAAAGCTATGTGCTGATATTGACTGCACTAGAATGCTTGCAGTACGCTTTGCGTATTACAAAAGCTGTAAAAACATTAACTAATCCACAAAGCAGATTACATGTTGCAGATGTATCCCTCTGCTGGGAGGAAAGCATATGTGTGTGTGAGTGAGGAGGAAAAAAATCTATTAACGGAGGCTTTATTAGGTCACTTTAAGCTTTATTGCATTTCTTTGACTGTATTTTCATACTTTCTTAGGAATGGGATTTTTTTTCCTAGGCTTCTGTTAATGAAATTGCAGACTCGTGTATGAAAAATCTATACACCTTTTTGAACACAGAAAATCCCATTGTCTTGATTCTGCTTACAACCAAAGTGAATCTCAACACTCTGAAATGACTTGAAAGAGTGGCGAACAGTCAGCAAAGCACCTCTCTGTCTGAAATTATAGTTTTTTCCTTTTTTTTCACAGGCACAGATCTCAGGCTTTCTGCTGCACATAAGCTTTGGCATATTTTCAATGTGGCTTTTACTTTGATGTTCTTGACAAATAGTGAATTCAGGGTTAGGTGATTGCTGTCTTTTATCAGGTTTATCAAGAGCAGATCCTTATCTAGGGTTGACTTGGATATGGATTTAGAATACTATGATAGATGCTTACAATTGCTTAAATTTGCTTAAAACTAAAATTTAAATGCTGCGGTCACCTGTTTCCTCCCAGCTCTCTTCAGAGCTGTTTATCTGTGCCTGTGTGTTGCAAGTGGGCGTGTGCACATACACGTGTGTAAGTTTATGGATTAAAGATGGCTGCAATGGGATTGTTCTGGAGACTAAGAAGGCCAGTCTTGCTGGGATGTGGGTGCTGGTGATGGCAGTGGTCCTTGCCGTCGCCCTCACTGAGTCTGTGCAGGCCAGGCTCCCGCACTCTCTAGATGTTGGAAGCTGGAGGCAAAGTGTGCTGCTTCTCTCTTCCTCATCTTTGCTCACTCATCCGTGATGGTTTTATCCTTATCAGCCTCCTCCCCAAAAGGAGGCTTCTCCCCCTCTCCTATAGGTGATCTTATTTTTGGAACGAGGACTAGTTCTGATTCCATCATTCACCCTTCCTGCCTGGTATACCACCTTTGTTACCATCTTTCCGGGTTTTTTCACTTGTGTGTTTTCCTACACTTGCTTTGTGCAAATATGTCACTGTTCTCTGTTTGAGTCTTTGGAACTGCATGTTATTTCTATTCCTGTGCTTAGCAGTGTTGTAAAAGATTTCTGTGTTGTTACCAGTTGTACTACTGGCGGCATTACCCAGCTACAAAAGCACTGGCTATTGTCCCTCCTTCTTTGACTGTCACTCTGGTAGGACAGGAGCATGGCCAGGTCCTGTTCCTCCACAGCAGTGCTTGGGCCTTGCTGTATTCCACTTGTGTGGCTCCAGGGAGCTGACCGGATTTGTGGCACAATGAGCCTGGTGTGGGTGAGTGCAAACTTGAGACCTGTTGGGAGAGTCCATTAGTTATAATCACTCAGGCAAAAGGAGCATCATTGCAGACATTGATTTAATGCACAGAGAGAATCGAAAGGGCAGAAACAGCAATAGGATGGAAAATACTGCACTTCCCTTACACAGCTGAAAGAGTGCACGCAGAAAATGTTTTGAAGAATAGTATGATGAATCTGAGCTCTGTAGTTAGTCAGTTTCCTCCACTGCTAATTTTCTGTCTTTGGCTCTTAAGGGCACGTTAATTTATTATATAAATGGATTTTCACATGTTAGCTACAGAAAATGTTCTTACCAAACATTGCAATGTTTATTTTTTCCTTTCTAAAGTCTAATTTATTCATGTAGGTAATAATATGCTTTTTGAGTGGTGCTGTTCAGGAAAAAAGAACTGTTTTAAGCTGCTGTAGGTATATGAAAATAATCCATAAGCTTTACACTTGATACAAAGATTTTTAGGCTGTTGGCAGGGATTCTATGTTTTTAAAAGTTTTTCTGTTTGGTGGATTTCATGTGCTTTCATTTTCCCTTTGAAGTGTGTGGGAGAGAGCAGAAGGGGAAATACTTCATTATGTCCATGAATTATTCAGGTACAGTTCTAGCAGCTAACATTACTTTAAATAGCTCAAGGTCTTTCTTTTTCCTTGAGTATGTCTCAGTTTTCATTCTTATGCTGATTGTATGCCATGTTCCTTTGTTGAATACAATTTTGATGAAGTACTGTCCTTCGGCAATCTTTAGAAATCATTTCAGTCTTGAAATAAGTATTTAATTCTGTTCTTTTCCAGCATCAGATATGCAGTGACCCTTAGTAGACACAGGTGAATTGTCATACATGTGACTTTACAAAAAATCGAATTATTCTCCCTAGAGTGTGTTTTCTATGTACTCTTGCAAAGCCATTGATCTCAAATAGCCTCCCACATATATTTCTACAGTGAAGGAAGAAAGGAATCTATAATATTAAATATTAACATACTGTTATACTCTGAGAGGAGCTTTGCAAACCACATTTAGTACATCATTTCAGTGGGGAGGGATGAACACTAAATCCTTATGTTTTGCAAGTCTCCCTCCTCCTCCCCCCAGTAATATATGAAAATTGATATTGAGTAAATAGTTAAGAACAATAACATAGAGGAAGACAATCAGAATGATGTCTAGAGGCCAGCGTGGGAGGAAAGGAAAGCAAAACAGAACTCAAAGCATTTTTTTAAAAAATATTTTTAAAATATTGTTCTTGTAGTTCTAAAAATATCTTTGAAAATCCAGTGATTGCTGCATAATCCCTTGTGCAAATGAGGCACTTGCCATTATTTCTGGGGGAAAAAAACATAAAAAAATTATTCCCCTGAGGTTTAGGGCTTACCTGATATCACCTGGAGAGGCAGTGAAGTAGAATTATGGACAGTTGAGGAGAAATGCATCTGTATACAACAAAGGTGCTAATGAAGACTAATGAAGTTTCCAAGAGGGATGCGTGTGACTAAAGCTCAACTGCTCACTTTGATTGGCTGCAGCAGCAGTGAGTATTTTGCAAGGCAAGCATCAGAGGAAGTGTGGTGACAAAACAGTGTGTTTGCTGAGCACAGGTGCAGAGTTTGACCAAAAGAGCCATTAAAGATTGAATTGTAGTCAATATGGTCAAGTTCATGGTAGTGAGGTTATATCAATGTATTTGTAACCCGAGTTAACTTGTGTATACTCTCTTCAGCCATGGATGCGTCTGAGAGAAATGTTTATAAACTGAGGAATTGCAAACATGCCAACGCTTCAGTTTTGTAGCTCAAGTTGCTTACTGGACCTCAGGTTCTCAAAGACCTTGAATGATCTCTATGCAGTAGTCAAGGTTTGGTTGCAGTATCACAGTACAGTAATGAAATGGAAATCTCCATCTGTGTAAAAGAACATGGAAATACACTGGAAAATGCAAGGCCCCAGTTTCAACCTGTGTGCGGTAACCTAAAGCACTGGTCAGAAGAAAAATTGCATCCACTTGCTCAACAAAACCAAAATTTGTCAGGGCTGAATCTCCCTCAAGATACCATTACAGAACTTGGAAAAAATACGGAAGCTGTTTGAAGACCATATTGACTAGGGGACTGCATGTTAATTAGAATTAAATTACAAAATAATGTATACAACCCTCCAAAGACGCTGCTAATGACAGAGAACCTGTGTCTGCAGCCTTCAGAACCTTGCTGTTACTTGATTATTTGAATTGTATAGGAGCAAGAAGTCTAGACTAAAGATGTGTGAAAACATGAAGAAATTAATCTTTTGATTGGTGCCACTGAGTATTGGCTGATATAAATGGGCAGATTTGTTACCTAAATGCAATTATTAAACTTGGTTTTCTGTATTAGTTCTAAATACTCAGTTGTACATGTGTTTACCCTGCTTTGTTTATATGTATTATGCAATTGATACAGTTTTGCTAGGTCCATGTGGAATTGAATTACATTGCTTAACAAAATAATATGCTTTAGTGTATTTGTATATTCATATGTGTATTTTATTGCCATTTTTGAATAGCGGAGTAGTCAATTTTCAGAGGAGTATGCTGTAATTCCATAAGCAGTAATTTCACTAGGTATTTATAAGAGTAAATTAGTTATTTGGAATAATAATTAGAAAAAAAAACATAGTAAAGGAGCCTTCATAAAGAAATGCTATTTTCTTTTTATTTGATTAAGCCCAATAGTAGATCTGAGACCTGTTATCTTGGGCGTTTTATATGTATTTACTACTAAAGCTGTTGTTACTTATTCCAGCTTTCAAACTCAAAATTTTAAGTGTTGTAGACTCTGAACTGAACAGGTATAAAAATAATTAAATATTTGTCTGTTCTGGAAAGGGACTGAAATTTGTGTATTATGCACTGGAGTTCTTCTGAGTGGTCATAGGAAGGGAAGCTGGAAAGAGTGAAAAGAGATAGGGAGAGTACTCAGGTACGAAGGAAGTCTGCTTCAGCAGCCCTGAGTAAACTTAATGTCCAGATAAACATCATCTGGCTGGTAAGGAACTGTGTGTCTAATAATCTCTATTGCTAAGATGTTTCAGCTGTTTCTGAGCTATACTCGTGCAAATCACTGCATATCTTTTGATACTAAAACTATTCTCAGGTCATATTACTTAAGAATTTGAAGAAAGTCTTATATAAGCCCTATGTAAGATACCCAGCTGTTGGATGAAAATAGCAGTTTTGTGGTTGCTGAAAGAATTTTAAATACCAAATTCGTAAAATAATAAAAAGTTACTGATTCCTTGAAATATTCTTGGATTAGCATCCTGTTCTGCTACAGCCATTATTGGTTATCAAACACATCCTGAGCCATTGTACAAATTGCTGCCTTTTATTCTGAATTAGTAGCATTTAAATTATCACTGCTAAATTCTTGTTTGAATAGAAACTTTTGAAAGTAACAGCGGTAATCCACCAAGTCAAAGGTGGAAAGCACGGCTGGCAAACTGGGTTTATCACTTTTTAAATTGTTCGCAGCCTGTGTTGACCAGGAAAAACTGAGGCATGTGGGCAAATGATTGACTAAGTGTGTTCACATGCTCTTCTCACAGGCTATGATAAACTTTCGGATTGATTAGAACAAAAAAGCACTATCATGTTAATTTTGAGTCTATTATAAAGGCAAAAAGATAATAGAAGTTAAGCAGACACTGGAAGTAGAAAGTATGTCTTACGGCTTCTGAGGGGCTATTACAGAGTCAATAAAGAGATTTTTGCTGCAAGGTTCTGCCTTAACTAAATGGCTTGCCTCCTAAAATAAATAAAAGATATGCCACCATAAATAGACAACAAATGGTTCCTAGAGACCTCGATGGGAGCATTTGTTTCTTTTTCTTTATGTAGCAAAGCCTGGAAACTATTCACTTGTACTGCTCTTTAGGGCTTGATCTCTCTCCTACTTTATTTTTTTGATATTTAATTGCATTATTCTTCAAAGAACGCAGCGGCAGGGGTGAGGGGGAGAATGGGGAAAGGGTCAAGAGATATTAAACTTTAAAGGAAATTACAATTTTTGCTAACTGTCATAGCAACGAAAGAGTAGTGGATGCTGGTGAGGAAGCAGAGGGGTGGAGGATGTTGGTGTGCCCTCGCAGTGGTATCGCTGGGGTGCTCTGTGACATTAGGCAGTTCATTCCAGGAGCTCGGCTCTCTTACTTTCTAATTATATGTTTTCAGAAGATACTACTCAGTTAGGACAGCCCTGTGAATCTAACTAATGTTCTCTGCTTGGGTGGGCTCTTATGCATTTGTGAGTTTGTTTTCGGTTTGTGTTTAGGGCGGATCTCTGCCCACAAGTGGGCGATCGGAGCAGGGGAGTGGCTGGGCTGCCATCATTGACATCCTGGGCAGGTGGAGCAGCTCTGACAAACCCTTGTTCCTGCCATGATGGACAGTCGCTTCTCAAATTTGTTTGGTCCCAGTTCTGCGATTTGTCACTTTATAAAGAACAAGTGACCTCTTGGGAACAGAGGGATGAGACTATTTCCCTGGAGGAGGTACTCAGGAGGAGAATAAACCCAGGGGAGCTTTTCTTTGTCACTTAAGCTTGCCGGTTCTTGTTGGTGCTGTTGAAGAGGCTGTAGGAAAGGGAAGGCAAGGGGGTCACAGGGGCTTTGGGAGGGCAGCTGGGAGCCCTCAGCTCAGGTGGACGAGAAGAGGTGTTGCTGTGAGGAGCAGGGTGTACACCAACTTTGCAGAACAGAGAGGATAGACGGAGCACAGAGGGTTATTGGAAGGGAAGACCTTCCTGGAAGACAGTAATAAGTAGGAGGAGAATTGTGTACAAACATTTTTTCTTTTGGTCTTAGACAGTACTTCAGCTCTCCAGTTTAGAGAACTGCGGTTCTGTTTGTGTTTGTTTGTTAATTCGAAATCAAATGGAATTTGTTTCTTGAAGGCTGTGAATCACTATGTTTTTGCAGGCAATCTCCCAAGATTTCAGACCACGCATAAATTACTGCACAAGATGTAGGAGATGCTCAATTAGCATGAATTCATTGCTCTGTACTGGTACAACTTATCAAAGAATGCTCAGCATTAATATCACTGTGGGTTCAGTTGGTCAGCTGTAGTATAGACATTACTTTTCAGGTAAAGAACAAACCTATGTACTTCAACCTTTTTGTCTTTTGCCTCTACTGGCATGAAAAACTTAGCTGTTGCTAAAAACTGGGGGCATTGTTCTTTTGGATGTTTTTCACCAATTTTTTTTCTTATATTGTTAGAAAAAAGTATAAAAAAAGGTATGTTGTACATTCTCTGACTTGTTTAATAGACCATTTAGTCGAGCTTGAGTGCATAATAGCATCTAAATTTAAAAAGGGAGCAAAAAATATAGTAACAGCATTAGCAATACTTTCTGTATCTCAGAAGATGTTTTCTCATGCTGATGGTAAGTCAGGGAAAGAATGAACGAATGCAAGAAAAAGCCTTTGTATTACCTGTGTGTTGTTTGTTAAAGTGTAGAAAACATAGTTTGAAGAAATAATTACTCCGAAAGTTTGAATAGATGCAAGTATTGAGTGGCAATAAGGGTTGACATTTATTATGGTGGGAAAATACTTTAAAGAGTTTGAAGGAGCTTAAAAAAAGATGGTTGGAACTGAAGTCAGGAAGGGCTTTTACTAGTTTAATGTATAATACTGTGATATTTCTCTGCTTTCCATAGAGCAGATTGCTATACAGGGATCTCCCAGACAGCTCAATACTTTGGGATGATAACCTGGCCTCTTTCACACTGATTTGTTCTCTGGGTTACATTTGTGTTGGGAGCATGTGCAATGTATAGGGTGTCAGCATCTGAGGCAGCATCTACAGACTTTTTTTGCCTGTGGATGGACTGAGGAATTGAGCCCTGCAAGCTTGTAGATGAGCAAACAAAGTGCCAGCTGGAGAATGTGTGAATTAGCTTTGATTACGTCTTTCGTGACTGTGGAGAAAATCATGGTATTACCAGGTCAAAAGAAATGACCATAGAATAAAATACACATGGGAAAAAGATGGACAATGACTATCACTGTGTATAAATATGCCTTATTGGCAAACAAAATTCATCACAAAAATGGAATGGGGACCTAGGCAGCTACACTTGACAGTCAGGTTTTCTTCTCTGTCTGTGTACGCTTTTTGCCACCCACATAAATACTTAAAAATTCATGAATTGATAATTCATGCCTGAATTTCCTGTTTATCCTAAATTTGTCTCTCATTATCCTTTGGATAAATAGAACAGTAAATCTGTCTTCAGAGTATATTGGTAAGGGCAGGCAGTGCTTAGAATTTCAAAATTTAATAGAAAACATGGACTGATACTTTTATGTTGTGCTAAAAATAACATTTTTATTCTTCACAAAAAGTTACGATTAAACTTGCAAAGACACAAAACCACCACTGAACAGTAAAAAGAAAAGTTACATAGATGGTATTACTTGTACTTCTGTGGTTTTTTGTTAAATATTAGAGAGCCTCTAAAAAGAGAATGGTGACAAATATATTTCTGCTTGGGCAGTTATTTCATACTGTTTCTCACTGGTTTAATTTTAGCAGAAAAACTTTCTGTAGCTCCTGCCTAAACATATTTTCTGGATCTGATTGGAAATTATTTTTGTACAGAGCCATTTGACTAATACACCTCTCTAAATGCTTCTTTTTATTTTTATTTATTTTTTTTTGTTTTCTGTACTAGGATGTTTTGAATAACTTGGGTTCCTGTGAGTTGGATGAAGATGACCTAATGCTTGACTTGGAGTTCCTAGAAGAGCAGCATCACCATCGTTCCGGTAAGTAAGATAAATGCTGACTGTCTTCAGTGAGGTATTGTTATTCTAGAAATACAAAGTAAATATGTTCAGCACAATTACTTGGAAATAAAAAGAAGTAATTTTCTTGGAAAGGCAAGAGCAGTATGCAGTTTGTAATTTTATTGCTAAGTGTGTTTGTAATTGATCAGAAAAATGCCTTTTACACAGCATTTGGACTTCATATGGTCATTTATGAAATGGAAATGATTTTTACAGCCACAGAAGAATTTCGGTACCAAGGGCAGCCCCATCTGTTTTTCTAAATACTTAAAATGACTGCTGCCTACCCCAGGCACTTACGAAAAAGAGCATTGCTGAAATAATTGTGATCACATTTTGTGTGTGCCAGAATAATATTCTTCAAATAAAAAAGGTTTGGCTTGAGACATGAGTGTAACTTGATCATTTCTCTCATAGTTGGTCCTGTTGCACTGCCTTGATTAATAGCAATAAACAAGGTCAGTTTGTGGTGTGTTCATAATAGTATTACGCAAGGTCTTGGTAAGTGGTGGGACCTGCCGTGAGGAATGCTGCATTTCCTTTGGCTGGGATGTGGGACAGCGCAGGGCCTCATCTGTGAATAGGAAAAGTCCTGCTAACTCAACAGGGTTTGGAGAGTCTTAAAACACGCATGAGATTTGTACTTGATCACAGGTACAGTTCTGAGTTTGTGCTCTGTTGTGATACTCTGTTTTGACAGTGCCATGCTTTTAAGCATGAGCACTTCTCACCCTCTCTTTTACCTGCTGTTTTCTAATCGCAGTTTCTCCATTCACCCACGTGGGTGCTTATAGTGCACGTTCCTGGAGACTCATGTGGAAGTGGGGTTTTTGAGACATATGCTGGCTGGGGTGTGCCATCTTCAGTGCTGGTCCCATCTTTGATGCAAATTTAGCAATGGTTGCAGATAAACTGCTTGAATTATGCTCCTGTTTGAATTTTTCCGTGTGTGATTATTCTGTGAACAGATCAGAATTATCTCTATAATAAGTCTGTTTAACCATTTTACTGTGCTTTTCAAACCTGTTTGCATATCTACTTATAGGATGAAACATCTGTTTTATTTGGTAGAGAGTATGGAGGTTGCAGCTGTAATATGTGCATGATCATAGTTTCCTAAATTACTGGGAGCTGGGATGCAACAAATGAACTGCACAGAAAAGGCCCTTTCTAACCCATACTGAATAATGCTGTTAACTGGTTACAGAAAGATAAATCATGGGTAAAGAAATGTGGTTCAAAAAGCTTAAAAACCAAATATTACATTTTATAAGAAATCATACAGAGTTTGTACTTATTTATTCCCTGGACCTGTTGGAATCAAATTAACTGGCAGAACAGTTTTCCATAAATAAACTGCCTAACATGTTGTACTTGGCCTCACCTGTGTTTTCCTTCTTCTTTCACAAAGCACTGAATTGACAGTGAAGGAAAAGTTATGTCCAGCATATGATTACAAGGATTTGTAGTAACTTCTGGAACAGCTAAGATAATAATGCCTAAACGACATACTTGATAGAGAAGTAATTAAGATGGAGATATGATATGACACATAATCTTCCTACTCTTGGCTCATTATCCAGAGCAAATGAGATGCTTTTAAAACAGAGATCTACACTGTCCTTTGAAGAATGGTGGCCATTTCTATTCTGAGCAGTAATATAGAGGCACACATTGCAGTATGCACATTGTCTTTAAATGCAAATGTGTTTATTTTAGTAATATTTGCTCTTTGGTTTTATTTGTTTGGTGGTGAGTCTAGCTACAAAAGTTTAGGATTTCCCTAGATGTTGCTGTTGTTTTTGAGTCATTAAGTTGGAAGAAAGAGTTGGAAGGATAGAGCCACAGTATAAGTTGACAAAATTTCACCAAATAGAGCTGACATCTTTATATTGCATTAAGGTCTGGCACAGAATGGTTAGTGGGGTTGTAAGTCATCGTCTTAATTTGTATTAAGATATTGAGGAAGGATGCTTGATTTTCAGTTTTTTAGCATTTGAATACCACTGAAGTACATAGAACCCTCGAGTTAGATACTGGCTTCTAAACATTTTTAACAAGTTGCTTTTCTGATTCCTGTATTAAGTTGTGGCCCGCTTCCAGGATTTAAGGCTTCTCCACAAAAATTCTTCTTAATGATTCCAAGTCGGTCCATTCCGTTTTCACTTCTGGGCTTGCTTGATTTTTCCAAGAGGCGTGTCTATTCATACCTAAATAGAATTCTTTAAAACTTCTTCAATTAAATTATATTATCAAATACTTTTGATGGAATTTTTTCTACAGGCACTGGAATACAGAAGTGATCAAGTGATCACATTCAATATATACAGTTTAATGCAGAGCTTTTAACTTTTACAAACGCATCAAATCGAAAGTGATCGTATTTCTGGGCATATACATATAAGCTCTTTAAGGTAATTGGGAGGCAATGTATGTTTTTTAAAAGCCGTTTAAACCTGCCCACTTCAGAAACAAGAAGACAACAGATTGTACGTGGAGGGTGAACCAGTACTGTTATGGTAGAATATAGTGTTCTAATGGAATTTGAGTAAAACCAAGGAGCTTTTTAATTCTTTGGGTATGTGAATGGCCTGAAGAGTAGATAATTTCCCATCATTTTTTGCCAGTAGCAGCTTTGTTAAACTCTTATAAAAGACTTCGAGATGATGGGCTTGGCAGCTTACCTATGGCTTGCTTCACTAAAATTCAGTCAAGACAATTGCAGACATACAGGTTTGTGAGCCTCTTTTTCCCTGTGGGTACGTGCTGTCTATCGTATATAAGATTCAGCCCTGTATTATGTCAGCTTTACATATTTAAGCAGGTTTTTTGCAGTATTTGTTCACCTTCCTAACTGGTTCTTTATGTTTCTCTAATACTTGCAAGGGATCTGTATATCTGACTTTCACATGTGTATTATACTGAAGTCAACTGAGAGTTAAAGCACATGCTTCTTAGTTTGTTTTCAAAATAAAGGTGTTTATGAGTCTAAAAATATGACACAAAATGCTGCTTTTTGCATGGAAATGTTAAAATTATTCTCTTCTGGAAGTCAAAGGTATTAGCACTATTGTGACTATTTATAGTATGATAAAAATCCTGTTGGTGTTCTACATACTGATGCTGATTAAAGCATTTATTTGTCTAAGGCCATCAGTTCTAGAGCCATATTCCATTCACTTGTGCTCCATTTGGCTCTTGATAAACAATTCTGTGAGGAATTACTATGGGGAGAAATGCTTCAAGAGAAGCTCTGTTCAATATTTTAACAAATAGTTATTTCGTCAGTTGTTACAAAGGGATGCCTAAGGAATAGCTAAGAATAACTGTTCTTCAAAAGCCTATGAAAGTTACTAATGACAAATTACATTGAATATAAGGGCTAACATCCCACTTTTAACTTGAGAATCACAAACTATTCCTTGGTCGGGAGGCTGTATACAGCAAGCTGTGTCATTTAAACATAGGAGTTCTGCAGGGTAGTGCCACAGTTAATAAATATTCTTGATGAGTTGGTTAATGGCGAGTTGAGAAATTCTCTTAAATGCCATTAGGAGCTCCAGTTTTTTTGAGATTTGTTAGTTAAGACACGATTTACAGTAGTTTCTGCTTTTAGCTGCTGTGGTTGTAAAGAACAGTATTTGTTAGTTGAGAATATGTCTTCGACTTTGTACTGAAGCTGACAATATAACACTAATTTAACAAAATAATTGTATCATATTGATCTGCCATAATTTTAGTGACCATTTATGAATAGAAAATAAGATTATATTGGAAGGATTTCTGGGAGAATTGGCTATTAAGAAGTTTTAAAGAGGAGCTAGGAGCCAGTTGGCAGGCAAGGAGATGTTGTTTCAGAAAGTGGAACACTGTATTAATTAAAATATAGAGATAGAAAGGAGAAAGAGACAAAGATCTGTTACCTCTTTCATTGTTTGTGTGGGGTTTTATTTATTTGTTTATTACTCCAACTCATTTTTTACTTGTGTTCTTGTTCTGTCCTCTCAGCTTTTCCCTAATGAGCTGGTTGCCCTCCAGCAGCATCCTCCTGAAATGGGGGTTGCCCTCCAGCAGCATCCTTCCTGCATAAAGGTGTTATAAATCCCTATGAGTACTAGCAGGTTAAAAAATATCCCTAATTTTTTCTCTAACCATACAATAGAAGATGAGGAGATACCTGCAAACCTCAGGCAGATGCTTCTACTTTGGATGTGGATTTCTGTGCTTTGCTAGTCTTAGCATGGCTTTAGAAGTCTGGAATTCCCTCATTTCCGACTTTCTCTCAGTAAGTGAGTTTACTGCTTTAATTTACTACTTTTGCTTCTGTTTTAAAGGCTGCATTGTCGAGATAAAGAATGTAAGAAAGAGACATTTTATTATCCCACCTAACACAATTGCTTTGAAATTTAATAAAACAATATTTATATAGTACTTGGTGAGTGCAGAGCACTATTGCATACAAATTCAAAATATTCATCAGCCTGATTTGCTGAGAGTTTTGCATACTGTTTGTAAGCTGGAATGCTTAAAATTAAGCATAATATGACATACATGATGAGCCTTCAGGGTGCCTTTTTTATTAATCTAAGTAAATTAGGCTTTTAAAATGTGCTACAGCGTTGATTTCCTGTTGTAAAATAATGAAGTTTGTGGTTTCTGTAGCGGGAAACCATCGCAGGTTTATAGAAAGTGACAGCATTAATTTAATGTCATTCATTTTCCTTTTCCCTCGTGGAACATGACATATTTGATTCCAAGTATTGATTAGTCAAATGTATGAGGAAGACTTATATTCAGTGATACAGCAATGGAGAATGTATTCAAGTAACGCTCATTAATGTGCATGAGTTGTGTGCTCGTGTTGTGCCATAGCCTATTGAAAACCAAATCGTTTTATGTGGGTTAGTGTTGTCGTTAAATCAGGACTGCGGTAAATAGTAACCTTTTCTGAAAGTTCACAAAAGCACAGCTATCCAAGGGCTTTTTGTGATTTTCTTAAGTATCTGCCGTTGGTGTCATAAAACCAGTGCCCTGCATCTTCCTGCAAAGATGTGTGTGTAGCTGGCATCTGTAGCGAGTGGTGCGGCTGAAATTGGGGGACTGCTCCTGGTACTGAATATTAAGCACCTCTACCTGTCTCTTCCACATCAGGCTCCACACCACGCAGTGACTATTCATGGGTATGATATTGATTAGCTGTGTACCCAGACTGGCCTGCGCATCCATCATGTTGCGGCTCGAATGCTTGCTGAATAGTTTTGAATAATGTAGCTCGCTAAAATTTTTAGGAGAGATTTGTCTTCGGCCAGTGCTTTAGCCATTTTGGATTTAATGCCTCAGCCTCAGCTGAAAAGCTGTGATCCAGTGTACACATGAAGCATAATTATTTCACCCAGCATATTTCAGAAATGAAATTATTTATCTTATTTGCTGGGGAAAAAAAAAAGTGGAAATATGAAATTTTACTTTATGATACATCAAAATATTATTTAACTATTAAAAAAAACACTTTCAGAGATAGGATACATTTTGATCAAACCTAAGTTGAGACCATCTCTGTTAGAAGCATTTTAAGTGTGTTCTTAACTCTGTGGTAATACATGTCTCGGTACTTGCTCAAGGTTTATGAATGAAATGACAGATTACTGCGTGGGTTTTGCAGACTGAGGGCAAGGTAGAAAGGTTTTTGAGATGGACACACACTTATGTAAATATCAAATCACAGTAATTTATCATATCAGAATATGGTCTTTTAGTAACATAACTACGTTAGTATTAACATCACCAACAAAAACACAGTGCACTTGATTCTTAGAAAACAAAAGTCAGGCATTTGTATTGTATTTCTTTTAAGTCCAGCTAGCCTGCAGATCAATTGCCATCAGTACCCAGCCAAGCTAAATTGTTGGTGTAATGACCCAATGATATTAATTAGGTAGTTGCTGAGTTATTTTGAATGTAATGAGCAAACTGTGAAAATTCTGTGTTGAGTTTGGAGTTCCTCTGGTGTCTATTAATTGAATGTATTATTATTAATTTTTTAGTAGAGGGTAGGAGTGCTGAGCTGTGATGAAACTCCTTTAGTCTTTTGGTGTTTGTTTTTTTTTTTGACCAGGATTTTGTCAGTGCAAGGAAAGCAGATTTTTCAGAGGTTTTAATTTGCTTTTAAATAGATAATAGGGAAAAAAAGATCCTAACCATGCATTTTTATCAAACAGTTGCTTAGAACTAGAGAAGAAATACTTAGGTAATTTGAATGTATTGCTTCGCTCATGAATGTAATGTTGGCAGCAGACTGTGGTTCTCTGTTTGCAAACAATGACCTCTTTTCATTTTTAATTGAAACTGGACATCCAGCTCCTTGAGCACGTCTGAAATCCTTGTCTTTTTTAAATGCCATCTTTTAGATGGCTTTAGAGTTATATGTGTTAGAGATCAGGTTAAACTAGAGCAGCATTACTTTAGATTTCTGCTTGAAATGTGTAATAACATTTTGGTTTATATTTACAAGTTTTGAACAGAATAAAGATTGTGACAGTAAAGTAATAGAGAACTCTATGTCTCTGCCAAAAAGGAGGTTTAAAAATTATTTAGCTAACTAGCATCTTGCATTGTCACTACAAATTCTGAATAATAAGGTAACAAAAAAGTAAGCATACTAATAATGAGCAGAACGAAAACTGATGTGTTACTTCACTACATTGATTACACCACTATGTAGATGTCCTAATACCAAGTAAAAGGAGATGTTCATGTTAGTTTTTGATTTTGCAAGAGAAGAAGACTTGAATAAATGCCTGCAATTCCTCCATGAAGCTTCTTGTGGTGAAGGGAGAGCAGCACGAGCCAGAACTGTGATCAGCCTGATTTCGTACGTACATCTGACTTCCAGCATGGCTTTGAAGTATGGAGTGGAGAGTCACATGCCACTAGTTTCCACATAGCTAGAAGAAGTTAGAAACAGATATTTTTATGTTTTTGGAATGACCTGTTCTACTCAGCTACATATTTTCCCCTGAAGCATTGCTTAATAAATACTGCACAGTAATGGATTAACTTAAGATCTCCAGAGAATGAAATAAAACTTGGCATCTTCTAAACTCTTCTAACCGTGATCTACAGTTTGTGAAACAGCACTGGGAATGGAGGAAAGGAATTTTTGCAGGGTTTGCAGTGAAAGTATGGGTTACATTATCAAATGAAAAAAGCATATTTGTGTTAGTCAAATTAGTCAAACCATTGCACACTTGTGGCTAGGACTGCTTTAGGACTCTGGAAGTGTAAGTTGCTGAGATAAGGAGAAGAAGAAACAATGACTAGAGGAGCTAGTATTAAACTGGAATGAAACTAAGTAGAAATCATAGGCTAATGTAAGGTTAGTCTGCCAGCATCCTGGAGAACCCTGGTCCATATTCTGGAAAAGAAATACTGAATTGAGAGTCCTGTTTCTGTTCTGTTATTTATGTAAATGAATGGTGCAATCTTATTTCAATTTTAATTGAGGAAAACAAGACAAAGCACAACCTAGAACGGCTACCAAATTAACTTCATCCTAAATCTCTTTTAGTGCATTTTACTTTAAAAGTTGAGTTGTGAACAAACCTAATTGATGAGCCACAGGAGGCATGTACGATTAGCTTATAGCTGCACTTTCCTCAGAATATGTTTAAAACATGTCTGGGATATAGATGTAATTTCCCTGTGCTGTGTGTTCTCAGTGGATCAAGGAAAAGACTTGATTTCCTGAGCAAATTAGTATTTTTAGCTCTTTTTTTTTTTGTGTGAAGAGTGCTGAAGGACTGATATATTCAAATGGTAGGTATATGTTAGATTCCTATCTGACTGTTACAAATTTTATTAGTGATATGCACTTGTACATCCCACTCAGTTCAATGGAGCAGTATCACAGAGCATCACATTATAATTTAGATGCCAAGAGATATTTTCTTCATTAATAGACAAGAAGGGCAAAAGAGCACAGTCCTGAACTTCAGGGTCGTGAAAGAATACTTTTGAGTGAGATGCATTTGTATGGTTATCATGGAACAATTAGACTCAGAGTCTGTATCTCAATTTCCTGCTCTTTCATAATTATAGTGTGACATTTAGTTACAAATCCTTATTCGTATTGGTATGCTCAACCATCATTTACTGAAAGAACCAGGACAGTAATTAAATTAGGCAGATTGCTTTTCTTCATTCCTTTGATTTTATACATACATTGAGATGAAACATCATCTTTAATAATATCTGCAGGCAGAAAATAAATGCAGTAATAAACATTATGACAAATCAAAGCATACTGTCCTATTTAAAGCAATTCTACGTTTTTAGATGGCAAAGTTTAAGTAGGATGCCAAGTGCTTCTTTTCTGTCCTGCTTTGTAAATTTACAAAGATCTGGACTGGATGTCTTGCCAAAATGGAAGTGTAATAAGAACTTGAGAGGAGCATGGTCTGTTTTCTCAGTTTTGAGAGAGATTTAGGGAGTAAGGGAAACAATTATGAGTTCACAATTACTCTACAATAAAAAACTCTGCACCTTCCGTACAACTTCTGCAGTGATCCTCCTTCAAGGTCAGACTGAAACTGCACGCGTCTAGAAGGTGTGAGTTAGTGATGGCTTTTGACATTTTGAGAGATTTCTCTTTGGGATCATTGTAGCTTCAGTCTTAGATAAAGAAAGGAATGGTAGTCTGATAGTTAAAACTTGAGTCTAGATCTTCTGGGTTGAGCTGGGTTCTCTGATGCCAATTTCCAGTGTTACCATAAGCTTGTCACTTAATTTACTTGTAGTCCATAAGGTACTCCACTAGTCATGGGGGTTTGGCATTAAAGTTTGAGAGATACTCATGATACCAGCGAGATGGAGCTGCATTAATAACTAGAGTCATTCCACTCTTTAGAGGCCAATTATGTTCTGTTTTGTGCCTCTTCACATGTCATTCCAGGATGTGGAGCAGACACTGCCATTGCTGTTGCTGGTGTGTCCGTTTATGTCACTGCTCCTGTGATTTTTTTTATTTCCTTCTGCTGAAAAAATGCCAAAGCAAATCACAAGTTTTTTTATACAACAGGAGGAAAAAATATTGCAAAAGCCTATCATACTAATCAACTAAAGCCTGGGCTCAAATATAGATTACTTTTCAAATCTTTCCAAAATTGTACCTACCATTCATCATTACTCAAAGATTGGGTCAAATCTGCTGTAATGTTTGAAAATATTAGGTGACTTTACTGTTGTTTGTCTTTACCTTAGTCTCTTGTGATGAGACAGCCTGTTGTCCTTTCTTTTGTCCCTATGAGAGTTCTGTCAACTACTTCCTATTGTTTGGATTTTGTCGAATTCTATTTATGTTTTAACCTCCAACTTCCCTTGAGGGGGAAGGAATTCACAAATAAATGCCATGAAAGTAGTAAGCCCTGAGATTTATTGCAGCCTGGGTTCAACTTTAGCAGGGAGGATCAATAGGTAGCAAATGCTTTGGAGGTTGGTTGGGGGTACAGGGTCTTCCTGAGAATATTTTGTCCTCTTGGGGACTCCTAGATGAAGCCTGTCCTTTAGGTTTGTATAGCCTAGCTAGTTTTCTGCAGTATGTTGTAAGAAGGATGATGTATGCCTTTCTTTGCCATGGGAACAATTTGGGATAAACTCTGAAAGGTAACCTTGAAGAAATTTTCTGGTTGTGCCTTCTGTACTTCAGGTTATTTTAGGAATTTTCAATCTGACCAAAGGTGAATAATGCCTGGCTGTCTCCTTATCACATGCCAGTTTTCCACATTCTTCCATGTAACCCTTTCTGTAGGGAACAGCTTTACAATGAAAGTTTGTCAAAGCACCTGCTTGCCACTGCTCCAGCAGCTTCTGCAAAAGACAGTGCATTCTTTGCACCTATTGATGGTAACATCAGTGTTACTGGGTTTGGGGATTTTCTGCCCCCTCATTTTCATAATATTGTAGTACCTTTAGGAAAGAGAGTCTGTTTCCAGTTAAGATTTAAAGGGAAGTGTGGTTGCAATTGAAAATATTCAGAATGCACTTTTGAGAACAAGAAACAAGTGTTCCATTGCAGGATGGATAAGGCATACACACATGGATCTGCAGATGGCAATTCATGCACAAATTGTTATTGCATTGAATCTGTGGGTATCCCTATAACTTTCCTTTTTTCTTGACACAGAACTAAGCATTTATCAGTTTGATATTTAAAGAGTTGCTGAACCACGCATTAGTCTGTGAAAAGCTGATTGCTAGAGCCACTGGAGACAATGGCCCCATGCAGCATCTCTCAGCCCATGGTGCTGTGTGTGTGCGCTTAAAGCAGCCTATGTGCAAATGTCTGTACCTAGGGAGTAGTACATATGTAAATATAAAACGTACCTGACAAACCAAAGGTGTCTCTTTGAGCTGTTTCAGTGTTCAAAGTGCTGTAATTCTTACACCCAGCTTTTGATAACTAGTGATGCTTCTTTGTATTAGAATAACTGTGAATCTGGAATGGTGAGAAGTAAAACAGAAAATTGATGGTAAATAAGTGTGGTGCTTTTTGGTTTTAGGATGGATAATGTGCTTATTTTATCTTATCTTTCTAAATATTTCCAGCCCTACAAATACAGTTCACATATGTTTTAGGAAAAAGGATTAAAGCAATGTCTTTGCAAAGGTTAAGGAAACCAGAGAGGCCCTAGGACCCGAGAAACCATTATGAAAAAAAAAAAATGTTGGTAGTAAACTTCTTTTTGTTATAATAGATTGATTTTGCTGACTGTCAAAAGCCCAGGCATCATGATTAACCTGCTGAAGATCTTCCTGACTTGACTGTTTTTTTTTTCACATAGGTTTTTCTTTGTAACAAAAGCAATTTACCATAAAAATATACTTATTTGGAGGTTGAAAAGCAGGCAGTAGATAAAATGAAAGTACAGCTGTGTTGTAATGTTATTTTCATGCATTTTCCCAAAGCTGTTAGTTTTGCAGAAAATAGTTTTGACAAGTCTCTGTATTTCTAATACATTTTCTTCTTGAATAAAACAAGAGATAACTCTATTTCTAAGGTTCAATTTCATTGTTTTCTTCCGTACTTAGTCTTTAATTTGTTTGACTCATTTGGAGATTTTTGCAGGATTGGGGGTTCAGGAAAAAGTATTCTTTATGCTTCTTAATATAACATTACTGACATGATGTACTTGTAAATTATGGGGGTTTAAGCTAGAATGACACAAATGTATTACTTAACCATCTTATTGCCAGCGTGTGCTAGATTAAATGCAAATAGCTCCTGGTTCTGAGGATTTTCAATCAAAGCCCCTCAGTTTGCAAATACAGCACACTTGTATTCACAGATAGGCTGTGCAGAGCTGTGTGGAGTTACATGGATAACTGGTGACTGTATCACTGTACATCTGGAAGGGGTGGTTTTGGTTGTAGAAGGAAGTTGACGAGGCAAAAGTCATTGTCCTGTACTGAATTTTTGTAGAAACTCATTCCGTGATCCTTTGACTCTGAATTATCGCAGGTAGTAAAGAGTAGGGGTAAATAGAAAGGGGAAAAGAAATGAATCGAGGTAAGAAGGAAAAACGGTATGGAAAAATCTCAGCTTTAGCTTCTGGGAAAAATAATATGTTTTGGAAAGAAGTTGCTCTAAATTTGGGTTAGAATGATATATGGCAAGCAGCTTAAAACAGTTTTTCAAACTCTCCCAGCTTTCTGATACCACCAGAAGTAATATTCTGTCCCTCTGTTCTGAAAGGAAATCAAGAGGCTGAAAGAAATCCAGGTGGCTGTGGGGGTCACGAGCAGGGGCTCTCTGTAACACAGGCGTGCCTCCTGCATGCGCTGCTCCCCTTGATCCCCACAGCCAGCACACAAGTGAGACAGACCTGTGTTATGTGGTATATCTAGTTTCACAATAGCCTGCACTCTTATCTAACCTGCAAGAAAAAGCTCCTGAGGCTTTCTTCCCTTGGAATACGGGAATAATGAGCGGCTGAATCAGCTCAGTGACGTGTGCTAGAAGGGCCGCAAAGAGTACGCAGTGAGGCCAGAGAAGATGACAGAAAGGACTGCACTTTCTTTCAGTGGGAGAATTTATATTTCCCATATTTTTAAATTGAAAGGAAGACACTTCCAGTTGTGTCACTTTGTTCTTAACTAAAAGTGAGGTTGTTTTGTTTCCCCTTCCACAGTCATATTTAGCACCTCTTTTCCTCTCTTACCTGCCAAGCTTTCTGTCCTTTCCTGAAATATGCAGGAACCTATGCTACCTTAGATGGCACTTGGATTTACTATGATTACAGCTTTATAAAATCAGTTCCTACTTTTGCAAATTCTGCTAATTTTAGAGTTGTCGTGCAAAAAAACCCTGTTACTTTTTCATCTTTAGTCTTTCTCTTGACCTAATTGTTTGCTTTCTATTAAGGAAGTGTGTTTTGAAGGGCTTCTTTCTACTTTACATTCTTGTTCAAATCTCATATTGAGGTATAAGACTTTGTATATTTTGTATATTTTCAACCTTCAGTTAGTTCTTGATTTCAGGTAACAGTTATTCAGTTAACAGTATATTTTTTAAACTGTAGGTCAAAGATAGTAAGTCTTGCTTGCTTTCAAGCTTAGGCGTCCAGACAATTGAGATAAGTTTGACAGATTTTTACAGCTATAATAATGAAGAATTCGGTCTCCCAGTAGACTGTTTTGTTTCTTATGTTGTAGAATAGAATCACCATGATTATTTAATAATGCTAGTTGTATTTAGAAATTATAGTTTAGGCATTCTGGAGTCATTAGAAGTCCTTGGAGGTTAGTCTACTTTCTAATTATGTGTGGGAGTAAATTTTCCTTATACTTACTGCTGCAAACATATATTGGAAATTTTGATAGCCTTATCAGAGTGTAGTTCACTATGTTTACTGTTCTGTTCAAATTCCTATCTATATGAAGGATGATTCAGCATGTTTTACATTTACCACTTATCTCTTTGATCTATCTTTTTAAAGTTCATTATAGATTCAAATTTATTCTATGTCCTCACTCATTTGTATAAATGCGTGTTTGTTACTTTGTGGGAAAAACATTAGTAGTGTATCAATGATTACTAGAAAAACCATGTTTTTCCTTTGGGAAACAGGAATTTTTTGGGGCTTCAGGAATTTGCTGTGAGAACATCTCAGTGGGGAATGAAGCATTTATTTAGTCTAAGGCACATAACTACCTCCACTGAAGTCAGGGGGATCTTACACTTCAGATTTAAGCTCATTCATAAGTGACCTTGGTCCTTGGAGCCTGGACTCAGTTCATCCAGTGCCTCCTGTGAGACTGATTTTTTTTATAGCCATTCAGTTCCTGTCATTTGCCTTAAATAGAATTGTGCTGTGACTAAAAGTATATGTAAGTACAGTATTGCTAACAGTTCTGGTAAAAGACTAAACTGTATAGTGTAGCTGAGGAAATTTATAGTTACAGCTAATGGATGGACTGATTTATTAGCAATAGCAGCATAGTTTAGAGGACCAAAAGGTTATATTGTGGGTAATGATTACTTTTCCTAAAATAAATTTGGGAATGCCATCTCTGTTTAATTTCATGTGTTTTCTAGGCATGGATATGAAAGAAATGGATTTGAAGATACCAGAAAATTTTTATTTATATTGCAAGGAAAATTAGAATTGGTAGCAAAGCACAGTGTGCTTATTTAAATTAAAATGTTAATATCTTTTCAAGGAAAAATATCCTTCAGGAAGTATTCTTCCCTAGTGAGTCTTAGTCCATACAAACTCTGCTATTTTCCTAAAACAATGAGGACATAATTTTTGACAATTTCTTGATCATCCAAGCACTGTAGAAGTAGGTAGTAAGAAGGCTTTATTCCTAAAGAAAATTTTTATTAAACAGATTTATTTTTTTTATAACACTCAGTACACTCAGTAGTATGAGCAGACCTTGGAAACAATTATGAGGGGAAGAAAGAAAACACACAGCAAAAATAGCTTATTCAGGGTTCATTTTGATGAAGTTCATTTAAAATCTCAGCATGCCTTTTAACTCACTAGATTCCCGTTTAAGAAGTGATGTGAGACTGGTTCTTTAATATAAAGCAGAAAGAGATTTGAAACCGATTATGTCCTTCACTATCTCTGATCTTAAATAAATTAATTTTGTTTCTCTTGCATAAATATAGTGCCTAGATGTTTTGCATCCATCACAAAAAATTATTAGCAGGGGCTATGTAACTTATTGTTGTAGTATTTTCCACTAAGTCAGCCTAGAAAGTTGTGGGGTCTGGGTCTAACCTTTGTCTTTGCTGGTGGCCTTGATCCCATATGTAGGTTCCTAAATAACTATAATAATCTGAATAGGGGATTCTTAATGAGGATATTTGATTTTTCTTGCCTAACCAAAGACCAGAATCTCAGAGTTTCATTTCTGAATTTTGTGTCTTGAGCATGTATTTTCCAATAGACTTTTCTAGTAGGTGACTAAAACTATACTACTGCTTTCTTGTCTTCCATGCAAAATTTTTTGAGCACAGGATTTTTGTAGGCTTTTCCATCTCTGACGTGATCTAATACTAAGATCTAGAATACCTCCACTGGGAAAAATTAGTCAACACCCAGTGAAAGACTTGGAGGTTATTTTGTAAGAGCGTACGTGTTGTGGAATCACAATTTCTGGAAAAGCAGTTTTGTCTCAACAAGCAGAGACTAGATTTACTGTGTTTTAATGGCATCTTAGCTCCTACCTGAGAATGTAGTCTGTGTCATTAAGTGATTTAACCTCTGCTCCTTACCCTTCTGTTTAGGTACCAAGTAATCAAATCATTTGTGGAGGGAGGTGTCATGCACTGATTAAAGTGGTTTTATGGAGTTAGGAAGGGCTGATGGTTCAAGTATCAGATGTTATGATTTTATAAAAATCAGAGTGCTGTCCATACTTTCTTTACCTGATGCAGTGCATGCATGCAGTAAATAGGATATGAATGGATGCAAAAATAACGGAGGTTAGGTACAAGATTACTTACAGGAAGGAACAGGTCTATGAAGCCACTATCCTTTAGGTTGTTAGCAATGTGGTGAGCTATTAATTTCTCATGTACTTGATGCAGCTTTCCATACTTAGCGGAACTTGGCCTTCTGCTCTTTCATGATCTCAGTAGTTTTGGTTTGTTTGGGTTTTTTTTACTTCTATCTTGCTATTCACATGCATTATTCTGGGTAATTTAGCTTTCCAGATTGCAAGAATAAGCTAATAACTTTTCCTGCCTTTTAGTGTGCCTAAGTATTTTAAAACAGCTAGTGTGCTGTCTGAGCAGAAGATAGGATTTAGTAACATTTATCTGGTGTGTTGTTTTTTGGGGTTTTTTTTGCAGTCTTTTACCTTAGGATTTAATGTAGTAACTCAAAAAGTTCTAATTGTATTTTCCATAGCAAGTACTATAAGGAATATTACACTGTATTTATTGTACAGCTTTGGACTGTTCTCTGTCATTTTTTTCTAAACCCTTTTTCTTAACTGCTGCTCGTTCTGAAAAGTTACCGTGTACTGTCTGTGAAGATTTAAATGTGTTTGTGTGAGATAACATTACAGAAACAAGACTTCTTGCATATTGAAAATACTTAAACCTCCTTGTTTATTTTCTTAATTCTTGAGGTGGCAGCAAGGCAATGCTGCAGAGTCATTACTAGTTATTATTTCCTCAGTTTGTCACTTGCAAATGGAAAGAAGCTGTCGCGTATTCTGGAGGTGACACAGCAGATGTTGTAAAAGGGGAGTTCTCATGGGCAGTGTGAGAGTTATGTAGAGTTCCCTGTGAAAAGTAACCTTAAATTTCAGTCATCTTCAAGGGGCAGTTTTTGCCTTGGTGGTAATGTAACAAATGAGGGTTTGTGGTTCTGATCTGAGGACCTCTTCATGCCCTGTAGCACTGGCTCAGTATTGAGGGAGTAGTTTGGATGGGAACATAATATTCAATATGTTATTTCTGTTAAATGGGTTTTTTTTCAGCATTTTTGGTAAAAGAAAATCACCAATTGCTAGGGTAGTGATAAACTTTTAGATGCATATTGGTTTTGAGAACAGCAACAAATGTTTTCTGTACTCCCTGTAATTTTATAAACAGATCTACTTTAAAGAAATACTGGTGTTAGGAACTTGATTTCAGTTTCCAAATACATGTAGAATTGCGCTTTGCTTTTGAAAGTATCTCTAGCAAACTGATGGGTAAAGATCTAATTTTGCTCTCCTTAAAAAATGAAAAACAGCTTAATTTTGTTACTGTTTAGACTGTCCTTGGAGTTTTATGATGTTAAAGTTGGTTCAGCTCTAATGAAAAGGGAATATCAAGAATAACCTTAATTTCACAGACTTATATATTCTAGTGTAGGCTTGTTAGTTTCCTTAGAGATGTAGTATGTTTTAAACACTAAAACAAATGGATGTAAAAAATACTTCTGAGGAATAATTTAATCAAGGACTGTCATTTTAAATAGGTGACTGTTGTGTCAGATGAAAGAATTTACTACAGTGACTTTGGAAGGAGTGACATTTGAATAATGTACCTCTTCTCATTTGCACCCAGTAGGGAACTGTCTGGTAATGTGGGAGCTCATGTATCTTTCACATAATTCAGAGAGATTCTTACAGTGTATCTAACACTCAAGGGTATCATGCAGATTTGTGCATTCTCTGTGGTACCTCTGGTCCGGAAATCAGTAATTAGGCTGCCACAAAAACATAGGTCTGGTTGTTTGATATCTGGGTTTTGAGAAGGAAAAAAGGAAAGAGTGAGAAAGGGAGCAATATTTTTCTTGTTAGTTTTGATTATTTTTTTGATAAACTTAGTACAGGTAAAGGTTGTGTAAACATTAAGAAAGAGTGAATGTATTTTTAAACTAATTTTACTCGATAAATATCCTAAATTAAGCCAGCACTAACTTTCCTCATATGTTAGTATTTTGTATTTGCACAGCTTTTCTTTTGGTATGTTTTATGGCCTTCCCAGAAACTGTAATGGAATTACAGATGTATTCTGGGCAGCAAAAATAAATCATACAGTTTACAGGAAAAGTGTGTAGTCTTTCTTCAGGAAATTTGAGATCTTGCTTCTGTCTGTGCCACAGGTTGTCTATATAATCCTCTGCAAGATAACTCTGTTTACTCATCAGTATTTGTCTCTCACATAAGGATTCTTTTGGAATGCATTCTTTTTTTCATAGGTGTTTATATACTGTGATTCCAACTGCTATAGTGTATCCTGCAATTTAATAACTTGCAGTAAGTGTTTTGCAAATAACATTCTGATACCAACTGGATTGTTTGAGAAATTCTTCGTTACGCCTTCTTTTGCTGTAATTTTGCAAGTGATGTTTACTCTTAACAAAGAGAAAGTAAATAGCTTTCAAATTGACAGTGATGAAACAAAGTGCTCCACAGGGAGCACTGATTGACAGTGAATAGAAGCAAAGGGGAGATTCTGATCTGGAGTATTAGGAATGAGGATCATCAGGTGCTACATCCTCAGGCTGTGATAATGAGCCTGCACTAAAGAAGGGGCTGGTCCAAGGGCTCCAGTGCTCTGTGCTGTCATTCTGCCTTTGGAAGATCCATAGGTGTGCTTTCATAGTACATATCCTATCAACACGTAAAGTGTATTTAGTTCACAAGTATGTATTCTGAACATGCATCCATATTTTAACTGAAGCTCTGTATCCTGAAGAATCTCAAACTGTTTTATGATAGCATCACTATCAATATTAATGGAATTGTATCACTAATTGTATTCTTGGTTTAAAACCCAATTTGGAAGACTACCTACAACAAGGCAAAAATATTGCAAACCACCTGAGCCATTTTTGTAAACTACACTTACCAGTATGCTCTATACCAAAACATAGATGGGATTGTTTTGTGACTTTCTGGATCCTGTGGTTATAAGATGTTCTCTGTACTGTTTTCTGCTGTCCACTGGTACTGAGAGGTTAGATGCTTCTGCTGTAGAACTTACTAATTACGATATTGCTAACATCTGTTGATTTGTAGAAGTGGAAAGATGCTTTCTTTCAAAATTAGAAGAAAATACAGAAGTTTTGAAAGAACATAATAATTGACCATTCGTGCTTGTGTGAAAATATTCCAACATCTTTAATCCAGCCAATGAACACAGATTTTATGAGCCAATATGAATCACTTTAGTTCTGGAAAAAAATCCAGTAGTGTTTGGCTTATATTAATCAACTAAGCATCTGTCTTTCTACACTGCAACTATGGAAGAGCCCAGTATCATCTTGTATGGTATTGGGACGGGGAACTAGTGCTCTTGTTGAAAAAACAACCAATCCCAAGACACAGGTGCTCTTCCAGGGGTTTCTCAGCTACATGCTGGTCAGACCTAATGCAGTGGATATTGTGATAGGGAGATTGCTGCCTGGAATAACATACCTGAAAAATGATCAGTTAAATGCAGTCATATGAATTTACAGTCAAATTGCCTGATAATTGTTTTTATAAGTTTCAAATATTAGTGCTCAACAGAAATCACTGGCAGAATGGTATGGTTTTATACATAATTCAGCATCATGAACAGATCATTTTAATGCATTATTCACTTCAAAGAGGTCTTAGTTTCCTCAGTATGTCATGGACTTCAGTCAGGAAAGCTGAAGTTCAAAGTGGCTTGTAAATGTTTTCTGAGCTTCAGGTTGAAGAATCAAATGTGTTTGTTTAAAATATAAAACAATTATTCCTGAATTATACTGATCACCATAGTAACCTACATTCATTGTATTTTGTATGAAGTAATTTAAAGTCACTTAGCTGGAAGAAATAAGTGGTGTCAATTATTGATATATGAATGTAGCCTAATTATATTAATGTGAAACATTTTTGTAGGATGAATATTTTTTCATGCATTGTAGTTTCATGTCATTGTCATAATTAGTGTCAGTCAATTATGCGAACTGGAATTCTGAGAGGTTTTTTTTTCCTTTTTTTTCCCCCTTCCATTTCACTCTTACACCATATGTTGTATTCAGCAATTTTTAAATTATTTCAGTTGGTTAGTTTTGCTTGCAAATAAAACTGGATTGTATTTGAGATGTACCAGATGCCTGTTAGGTTCTGTGGTAAAGCTGTAGTCACATACATACAGATAAGTATCTACAGAATGTCACCTCTATTATTTGTCTTTTATTTATTTGCCTGGCAAACCATTATTGATGTGATCTTGTAAAGAGTCTTGAAGTTGCGGGGAAGGTTTCCTTGATCCTGATTTTTAATGGCTTTTGCATATATACTTGATTAATCAAACTGTTGCTTATTTGTTTAATTAATTAAACCCAGTGATGTTTGAAGGCTCAAAAAGCAGTGAAGTAAATAGTCTATAATTGACTGAAATGGGAATTCCATTTGAAGAACTGCTGGAGAATCAAGTTCACTATGTAATCTTAAAATGCAGAACACTTTTGTTGTTTATGTATGCAGCTCCTGTTCATTATGCTGAAATTGAGCTGAAAATTGTTTTCTTTTGCTGCCATTAATTTTCGTTTTTAAATTCAAAGCAAATTAAGTTGCTAACTTCAGCAGCTATTGAGATGACTTCCTAAATATGAGATAAACTCAGTCTCCTGCTACGTCTAACAAGCCTCATTTTGCAGGGTTGTTTCCAAATACCTGCAGTGAAAGCCAATGTATTTGAAAAAGAATTTGTCATTATTGCTCCAACAAGTATAAACTGTCCATTGCCAGCAGTAGGCAAATAACCCTCAAGCTTACTGTTGAAATTTTACATGCCAGTTTTGCCTCTTTCACTGCTCATCACTTCACCAGTAGCATTCAGATTACCTAGTAGAGTTGGATAGCACAGAAGTTACAGATGGGAAGAGCTAATTGCCTCATCTGGTGCATTTGTTTTTGTTTGTTTTACTTCTTTCTTTTTCCTGCCAGTACAGGATTTTCCTGTGGTATGTTTCCTATCAGCTTTCTGTTACCTAAGTTGTGAAACTGCAGCCCATTGCCTTGAGAGTTTTCTGTGTTCCAGTGTTTTTCTTATTTGGATTTGTATCTGGCATTCATAGGTCTGAGTGATGTGCTAATCAAGTGATAGCTTAAACCTCATTGCAAAAGAGATGGAGTTCTGTCTCTTAATACATACAGAGCTATAAATACAAGCAATTATCACATTGTTTTCATTCATAATTTCTGTGAAGCAATATGATTTCTTCTTTGTGGTAAGGAAAATGCCCAGATAAACACCATCTTGTTCAGTACGTTAGATTCTCGTGATATTCTTATTCTCATCTGCTCACTTTCTGATGAAACTAAATATCTAGACTTGAACATTTCATTTGATCTTTTAAATCATTAGTGGAGGAAAGAGTGCAAAAAAGAAGAAGTCAACTATTTTTCTCTTCTTGGTTTTAATCAACAGGTTTTTCAATCAACAGAACTGTGAGCTGCTTTTGATTTTTATTAGCAATGGTTCATTAGCCTAAAAAGAAACCCAGAGGCTGTGTTAAGCATTCTGATGTTGCCATGAGGGAAAAGAAAAAGGTTATACTAATAAATGGAGCATATTTGCTCTAGAATTGTTTTGAGAATAAATGCAGACTCTCCCATACATGGTCATCCCTAGATGATGCTTCCAGTAAATCCATACACGAGTCCTCAAAATAATACAAATATTCTTGTAACTTTTTGTGTTTAAATGAAACTCTTGAAGAAGGTGAATGGCTTGGCTTTGGTCAGTTGAAATTGTACTTGAACTTTCAGATTTGCACTTCATCTTTGTTTGTCTGTGTTCAACCATCCATGAATGCTTACAAGGTGCCTAAATATAGGCTGTAACACTACCAGTTTCAGTAGACTGATTTTGGTGCTTATGTTGCTCCTAAAAGGTAACTTGTTTTCTCAGCCTAGGTGTCATTAAATGAAGTGTATTTCCCAAAGTGTTTCATGTTTACATGGAAAATAAATAACAACAGAAGTCAGTTCAGTTCTCTGTTTCTCCATCTGAGGATTGGAGAAAAGCTTGGACTCCTGCATATACCACAAATGAGATTCTTGAAGAAGCACATGGTGTGATTCTTGGTGTTGCCCTTTGCAGGGCTGGGAGTTGGACTTGGTAATCCTCATGAGTCCCTTCCAACTCAGGATATTCTATGAAATAATTTTTATTTCTTTGCCATAATCTTTAGCATCTGCTGTTTGGTGTCAATTGCTCTGAATGATTACTACTGCTATGAAATAATAAAATTAATAATGTTCTTGTGAAAAATGAAAGAACTGCCTCTGTTTTACATGTGTCTCTGTATAATCTTTGTTGTAAGAGAGAACTTAGATGTAGCTGAAGGAGTTGCACTGACAACTAGAGTGTGAACAAGCTGAATTTTAGCAAAACAGTGAATGAGACTCTTTTCAGATTATCCACAGCAAGAGAGTTGTAGCTTTTAACAGCTTTTGTGGAGTTTTTAGTGGCAAAAAAGTTTTATCTGAGCCTTTATCATACTGCTGTGTATGACAAATTGTACCAGCCAGAATATTCATTTAGAAACTGGTAGAGCGTAACTGCTGTCATACATGGACATATTCTTACCTTGGTATAACAGTGCTTCACTGTTTTATTTTAAATTAACTATTGCTTCTGTTGTTGGAGCTCTTTTTCATATATAAGTGTCACCACAGTTTTATGCTTCAGTCCTTACCAAAATGGGTTGTGACATCTTTTAGTAAACTGCCTGAACAGTGCAGTGTGGGTTGATTCTTGTGGTGTTTAGGTCTCCAAAATCACTAAATTTGAACTGTAACAGCAGCCTCAACCATCTAAGACTCTCTGATAGTCTCTGAAAATTTCAGAGTAGCTGGAAAATGAGTGATATGTCTCTACTATGTGCTGCATAAATAGTGTTATGACAGTGTTCAGATGTTTGAGTGAGTACTGAATAGAGTCTCAGAGGCATTGAGGGTAGAGCTCAGGCAGCGTGTGGTCAGCTGCAGGTAGCTGGTTCTGTTGTGCCTATCTCTGTGAGGTGTCTTAATACCACATTGTTACAGTGCCTTGAATTGGCAGGATAACTGCAGAGGACGCCAGTCTAATTGGGAGGAGGAAGAAAGTCTCTGAACACTTTCATCTATGACGGTGTCTGTCAGAGAACATGAAAGACTGTTCCTGTGGTACTTAATTAAGCCTTGAGTCTTTGTAACGAAAACAGCAAACAATTAATTAATGATTAGAATTAACCGCGTGTCCTTTGTGTAGTGATTTATGGACATAATTAATGCTGTAGCATTTTGAGGTGTTAGCTGTCCTTTACAGAGCTGCGTAATAAATGGTGGCTTCAGAGGGTGTTACTTAAAATTCAAATTAACATTTAGTCCAAAAAAATTCTCAGTGCTAAGAGGATAACTAGGGGCAGAGTAAGCCCCCCCCGCCAATCTGCTGTGTGTGTGAAGAGATGTCACTCTGACACAGGTACTACATTATTGTTCTTACCTGCTGCAACTAGCTGGATAGACTCTTTGTTTCTAGGTAGATGCTTTAAGCTGCTTGTGTTCCCAGACTTCCAAAATGACAGATTAGACAGCCATGTTGAACTATAAATATGTGTAAGATATTAGTGCTCAATTTGAATTATCCCGGTTTTCCTCAGCTAGGGTCCCACTTATAAAGGTGTTGTGGTGTTCCGTGTTGCAAGACCTGACTGACCTCAGGGTACAAGTCTTATTTTATGAAAGCACTTGGTGACTTCGAGTTCTCACTTTCAGTGAGATACAAGCTCACAGGGGGCTGATGGACTGTTGAAATCAGACTGAAGTCCACCATCCAAAGAGAGGGAGGTGGTGTATTTTGTAGTTCAAACTTTCAGATCTAATAAAGCTTGGTTCGCTTAAGCCCTACAGCCTAAGCAAAGCAACATGCACATCTGTGTTAAAAACTTGGGCTTTAGTTTTACCATTGAACACGATGGACAAAATGGAGGGCTGAAATTCAGAAAACATGTGTGTAGTGCATTGATCTGCTCACAGGAGTTGGCTGTATTGGTGATGGATTTAGGAATGATGAATTATTTTCTATTGTGTCCAGCCTCTTCATCTGCCCTCCAATTTTGTCTGAAGAAGGTTATTTCAAGGTTCAC
This sequence comes from Ptilonorhynchus violaceus, assembly GCA_013397565.1. NCBI lineage: Eukaryota > Metazoa > Chordata > Aves > Passeriformes > Ptilonorhynchidae > Ptilonorhynchus > Ptilonorhynchus violaceus. Next base: position 2,511,203 of record VZRJ01013354.1, on the reverse strand, counting down.
TAAAAATGCAAGTTCAGTTTAACTGTGATGTCTTCTATGCTTACCTACTTTTACAAATCCTTAAGCTTTAAACAGTATTTGAAAACAGTTTATTACTATGTAAAGGAATATACTTTTATGCTTCTGCAAATACAGTTTCAAGTATAAGCATTGATTGGAAAATGAAGATCTAAAGGAAAGCTGTGATTCAGTGGCTGTAAAATGCTTGAATTGAATATGTGAATTAAGGAAGAAGCAATTCACTGGCTATAAAGTGCTTGAAATGTCTGAATTGAGGCCACAAGGAAAAGTTACTGTAGAAGTATGCTGTGGTAGAAATGGTAATTTTTAATTATTTTATTTCTTACTGTACCTGTGATTTGTGGTCTAGCTACATTTGGGATAATAAGGAGTTAGATATAAATAATTCAGTAAAGAGGTGATAATTCATTTCATAAAAATTGATTTTTAAGTACAGGGAATTCCTATATATAGAAATTATAATAAAAAGGCCAGAATAACATGGTAACCTGGGAGTTTCTGTTCTGGAATAGAACTGTTCTGTTCTCATTCATTCTCTTCTCTTTACCTGGGAGACCTTAGCAATAGAGAAGAGAAACTCATCTTTTTGTAGAAAAGATTTTGCATAACTTAATATATTTTTATTATAATATGGCATATGCTCAAAACCGCAAAGAAGATAACAGCACAAAGTGCCAAATTCCTCTCTGGTATATCTTTCTGCACCCAGAAAGTATTCTTAAGCATTAGGGAAAATTTGTTTGGCTTGATTATCTGATATATTGCAAAATGCGGAGAAATTGTATTTTATCCTTCTGCGTCCTCATCCTCACCCCTCCCCTCCAGCCCTTCCATAAAAATTGTTGTTGCTGTGTATCTAATGCCAGTGAATTCCAAAACTTGTTAATAGGACAGTTTATGGTCTTGAGCTGTGACCTGGGACACAAAGAGTGCATTGTAGGCAGAATAATTCTGATGGTGTTTGTTTGCTTATGTGTTGGTAAGATAAGTCTTTACCTGCATGTTATATAATTATTTTAAAATCTTATATGACACTGGTAATTTCAGCAGTAATTAGCAAGCTGGTAACAAGGTAATTACATGTACGGAGCCTGTGTTTTCTAAGGGAATGTTTAGCAGTATGCCTAACAAGGCACACCAATGGAAACAAAAACCAAAAAGAGTATTGCATCTAGAGCAGCTACAGAATTACTCATCTCAATGTAAAATCAACACAAGTTACTGAGAATTTGAATGATAATCTCTCTCTATCCAGTACCTAATTAATGAAGGTTAATCAGATTCTTAAACAGCAAATCCTTCTACAAAGTGTACCCCTGCCACTGTTCCCATTAAATATCAGGGTCACTGCCCTGCTTATGCCTTTGCACAAAGCATCCCTGTGGGGTGTTTTTACGGTGTAAGGTCTCCATGGTATGTGCACTCTCTATCAGGGAGGCAATGGTCCGTAGCTGAAGTCCATAAGAAATTTAGATGTTGAAAAGATTCAAAAAGCAATTGACATTTAAGGTGTGATCGTGTTTTTTTCTCGGTGAACCAAAGTGCTTTTTGACATTCGCAGTAACTTTGCTGATTTAGATACTCTGTCAGCACAGAGGGTAGGGCTCTAACCTACCACTTGGAACCTTCTTCCCTCCCAGAGCACCCCTGCAGTGTGTGGTGGGGCCTACAGTCCATTTCAGTCCTCGTCTTCTGGGATTTCTGCTGGGATAAGTCTGGAGCAGTGCAGCCCTGCACCAAGAACGTATCTGGGAGTGTTGAAATCCCTAAAGTAGAGGGGGTTTTGTTTTGGTTT
>VZRJ01013354.1:2110070-2509355 GCA_013397565.1 Ptilonorhynchus violaceus | reverse complement strand
TTTTTTTTTTTTTTTTTTTCATTCATTGGATTTTTTTTTTAGTGTCAGTAAGCTAACACTTGTGAGTCTCTGTGTGAGTACCTGGATAAATGCACTGCTTTTAAAAAAGAAGAAAAATACTCTGTTTCTGACAATAAAAGGGATACTTGTTTGGTATTAAGCACTTTCAGAAAACAAAAGTAATTTTTTTTTTTCATGCCTGATATTGACTAGCAAATTGGGCAGGGTGTGAAGGTTTTTCTGCCTTTCCTTTCCTTGGCTCTGCAAGCTAAACACTGTTCTGTTGAGATGTCAAAGCAGAAAGCTGGAGGCTGGAAGGTGGTACTAACCCAGAAGTTTCTTGAGTCATGGTTGGTTGAGACATCTACTGTGGAGCCTGTCAAGGCAACCCTCTCTCCTTTGACAAGCTCTCTTTTACATCAGTTCAAAATTTCCTGCAGGTTTTTTTGTACTTGTTTAGCAGACGTTGTATAAGTACCAGTGTATGTTACCCAAAAATTCCAACAAGATGGCGGTGTTTTTCCATCTTTCAAGGACATGTCACTGGGGATGTGCCTGTATGACTGAGTGCCCTCCAGATGCTTGTGGCCAGATTACCTTTAGTAGTAGTGTCTTGGCCCACAAACTTGTGATGGTTCATTGTTCAATGAGAAAGTATAAAACCCCAAATGGTTGTTACTTCCCTTGTTTTCAGTGTGTCAGCAGAGCAGAACCTGGAGATTGCCTAAATACCTTTCTGTGTGCTGAATTTCAAATTTGTTTTGATTAATTTATTTAGAAATTTTTCCTCATTCTCTTTATATTCATGGCAAGTTAGATATTCCCTAACCCAGTTTCCTTCTGGTTTGTTAACTCCTGGTTTACTAACAGTTCTCTTGCTCTCAACTAGAAGACAAGCTACCTCCTCTGTATCCTTCAGGACTATGCCAGCATCAGAAAAAACATGAAGCGTAACTAAGTGTGACTCCCAGAACTGCTGGAAACTTCCTGCCTTTTAGGTTTTAGATGCTAAGTCAGACACCAAGCTGAGGGCTGTTGTTTCTGTCTGATAGAGCCAGAAATCCTGACTTCCACCATCCTGAAAAGACACCACTTGTTGGCTACTTTTTTAAACAAATAAAGCAGTTTAAATCAGTTGTGTAAGATGGAAAGTTTCATGTATCCCACAGTAAATGTATGTTTTCAAGATCTTCATGGTCAGCCTTGATCCCACAGTCATCCTGATTCTCTCTTAGTTTTCAGTCTTTAGCTACTTGTTACATCTTTGAATTCCAGGGGACTGAGGAGAAGTGCTGATTCTTCTGTCATTCTTGGCCTTTCTTGGGGGGCACGAGGGGCTATGTGTATCCTGTCTGAAGGTGCAGTGATCCATACCTTACTGTGCAACCTTCACTTCCTACTCTATCAGAAGAAATCATGGTTCTGTAAAGTAATGATTCCTTTCTTTCATGTTTATGTTCTGACATCATTAATACTGACAGTACAGCTCTGGGAATCATTTGCTAGTTAGATTGAACAATCTTTCTGCTGTCTCAGCATTGACAGGTTGCAAAATGTTTAATGTATTACTTCATATTACAAACACATTTCAGTAACAAATCCATTAGTAGATCTAAAAATCAAAATAGATGCTCAGAATTCAGAAGTAGGATCAATATAAAATTTTAATGTATTGCTCTTTCTTAGCATTTTCATCTGGGTGTAACAGTTCTGTGTATAACTGTTGCCATCCACATTGCTGGAACAGTCGTACAGAGGTAGACAGGGAAATGTAGTCAAATGAAACTTTGGTCAAGTGTTTAATCCCAGGGGATCGCAGCTATCTCAAACCAGTATTTTATCCTTTATGTTGTTAGACTAGGCAGTACCTCTGAAATCAAAGCCAGTAAAGAGGTAGTGAATATATGAAGAAAAAGTAAATGCATACAGTGAGAAATCTTGATTGAGTAGAAAATGCATGGCCTGCTTTTTAGATCTAAATGGGTACTGATGGCCTAAGCACGGTAACTTTAGCACATTTTATGCATGGCTTCTCACATCAGCGTACAGGAATTATTCTTTCAAATGCAATAAAGATAATTTAGATAGCTGATTTTCCAGCTTTTTTATGCTGTTGAGTGTATAAAGCATCTAGCAAGTTCAAATGCCACTGATGGATGCAAATTAATGATATAGGACGGTTATGAGAGATGTTTTTAAGGAAGATGATGTGCTAAGTATGTTTTCTTCACCTTTGGAATCTTTATATTTTGAATATTTTTGTAGATTAACTGCAGGACATAACAGTTATATTTAAGATTTTATCCAAAGTGAAGTTTTATTTTGATTAATACATACGATATTTAAAATATTGGGTAGCTTCCAAATAATTCTTGTTTTTAAATTTGAGGGCTTCCAACAAATGTCAAGTGTTAATCTTAGGCCTGCTCTTAAATTCTAATCAGCTAAGAGCATAATTGTTCAGTAGAGAGCAAAGTAAATTACCTTCTTATACACAGTGGCTTGGAGAACTAGTAGGAAGGAGGTTCCAGAATTCATGGCTGTGTGCTCCAAAATGCAAGGAAACGCTCTGCAAGCTGAAGATCCCATTAGTCACCCTCCCTCTGAAGAGACAAGGGTAACCTTTGCGCCCTGGCGTCTGGAGTATTCTTGAAGTTAGTGGGGCTCTTTGCAGTGAGTGCCAGGATTTTAAATTACGTCGTGGAGGGGATGGCTGTTGACATTTGGATGAGAATGGAGCAGTGCCACTAAGTGCACTACGTTTTCAAAACTTCGGAGCTGATTTATTCTGGTTTGCTGTGTAGGTTACGACTTTTCTAGAGCCTGGACTTCTTTGTGCACCGGGTGTTTGTGTGCGTCATCCTTTAGGAGCAGCTGCATAAATCTGTAGTAAAGGAGAGTATTGTCCCTTGAAAATAAGTGGTGAAGGCTGATGGATATAGCTGATTTTGCATAAAGCCAAATTCCCTGCTATGTAGTTGTAGGTAAAAGATGCCTCCCGAACCTCTGTGCATTAGCAAAAAGGAGGTTTGTCTTAATTTTTAGGTACCTCTAGAAATCTGGTCCACCTGCACTCCGCTAACTTTCAGCAGGATCTGTTGTACTTGACTGGTTCCTCGGATGCCTCTGGCACGACATCTGAAGTGAAGATTGAAGATTTCCCATGGGAAGATGGAACGTGGGGCTGTGAATGTGTTCTCACTATTTAAATAGTCATTAGGCCAGATTTTGTTGGATTCACAGATGCCCAACCAGTCTTCCATATTCATGAACACTCTTCATCTGCTTTGACAAATGGTGCAATTTGAGAATTGAGCTTTCGTCTTTTTCCTTCTATTTAACCAATTCACCTTGAGTTCAGAAATTCTGAGGTTGATGAATCCATGGAAAGCTCCAGGTGAATCTGGCCATTTAATTTTTATCTTCAGCTGGAGTGTTATTCTGTGAAAATCAGTAATGGGTGTTTTACTCCTATTTTCTTTGCATCTTCTGCTGTTTTAGAACATGATGACTTTTTCTCTGGAACAGGTTTTTGAGTTACCTTCCTGCCAGCTCCTGCAGAATTTCCCACTATCCTCTTTATTCATAAAATTTAGAGCCTTGTTTATCACCTGGTGGAGAGCAGGAGGAAAACCATGTAGTAGTTCTTTGCTGTTGAGGGAGACAAGGCAAAAAGATTTAGTGCAGGTTCCAAATCATGCTTTAAATAAAATATCATGCTTCTCCAAAAAACATTTACAGTATTTCCTAAGTAAAAACAACAGTATTGATAACTGTGCCAACGCTCAGCATTTGCAATTCCTGTGCTAATGTGTCAGTGTGCACTACTGCATTTAGTTTAAAAAGTGCAGCAAATCTACCTGACCACTAAATGGCACTCTTTCGTTTTCAGAGCCAAAATCAGAGGAAAGGTGTTTAAATCAAAGTTGAGGGATAATACACAAATGTTTGTTTTCTTATTATCTAGTCTCCAAATTGTTATTCGTCTCTAAAAGAAAACTAACTTAGTTATTCATTCTTTCCTTTGCGTTTGGTATGACTGGTAGAATCTGAACAGAAACTGATGAATTTGTAATGTCTTGGGTTTAGCTGTTGCATTGCTTTATAGGTTTGTGTGACTGCCTTTTGTGAAGAACTTCATCCGTAACACAAAGAGAAGCAACTGAATTTCTTTGCAAGTTAAATTTTTATTTGATTCATTTTAGGAATCCTCATTGGTAAAATTTTTGATGTTTAATGAGGTTAGAGCAAATCTAATGCAGGCCTGGATGGAGACCACTGAGGTCTGGTTATTCTGTTTGCAGCATCAGTCTGTCTGAATGATACATCATTGTCCTGTGGTAGTCTGCTCCCAAGTTTTTCAGGCATTTCCATATGGGTGCCTCATGCAGGTCAGTTAACACACATCTGCATGTTATGCAGAATTATTACCTATGCAGAGGAAAATTTTTTTTGAAGAAATTAAACCCATTTAATTTTATATCTAATTTTCTGAAACATGATTCTTCTTTCACTCCATTGAGTTCTGTGGGGCTGCAATGTGAGTGTCAGTATCAGATTTGAAAATTACAGCAAGAGGAAAATGGTTTAGATAACTTTGTTAAATAAAACAGCCTCCATAATACTTCTGTACATGCTAATGTTATTTTGCTTGCCATGTCTGCTTGTATAATTAAAAACAGTGGCTTACAGGTCAGTATAACTGGAGCATCTGTGTCACACCCTTGAAGTGTGACTTGGAACAACCAAGTTTTGTGACTCTCACGGGTGGGAACCTCAGTTCATCAAGTCCAGCCTCCCAACTAGCAAAGTGATTATACTTTGCAAAGTTATGCTATGCAACCTTAGATATATACTTGACAAGCACACATCTTAGTATTAATCTCAATTTAAATACGTCTAAAGACAGACAGTCACAAATTTTATGTTTAGTGTTTGTATTTTTTTCCCCCCAGTAGTTTAATTGCTTTTAAAGCTACAGTTTGACTTCTGCTTGTTTAAGGATGTCTGGAATTTTCACCCATATGGGATCACATACAACGTAGTTCCTTCAGTCATCTTTTTGAGAAGGTGAAATGGTACCCGAGTTGAGCCTGACTTCAGTGACCTTGGAGTACCAGTTCGTGTTTGTATAGCCAAGCTTGTGTTGGACATTTTTGCAGTGGCAGCACATTGAGTTGCTAGTTTGTTCTGAACCAAAACTGCTCTTCAGAGGCATAGGGATAGTCTGCATTCTTTCTTTCTAGGGCTGTAATCCTGCACTGGGCTCCATTTAAACAGTGTTTGTTGTAATCATCTGGTTTAATGGCTTTTCAAGATTGCTGAGCTTGTCTGACATTCCGGTAGTTTTGATCCCAACTGTTTTTGCCAAGCACAATCTATTCCTATTTCAATTTATTTGTGTTTAATGTAAAATATATTGCCCTCAAAACTTGGTTGTATTTCAAGCTCTAGTGATTTTTTTTTTTAGAATATTTGAGACTTTTAGAGAAAGTATGAAAGGGCATCAGCATAATGATCAATTGTTTTATTGCTTTTCAGAAAGTTGCATATATATTACTTGGCATATACTTTATCTGCAGCATAGATGTATGGCTAGCAGTCTGTACTTCTGAAAATCAATTGGAAAAATTATGCTGTTATTTTGACCATTAATTGGAAGAACTCCTCAGATCACTTACAAACCTGGCATAGCAGTGACCTCTCCTCTTCAAAGTTTTGCATCAGGGCTATAATATTGAGCTTCTGGAAGAACCACAGAATGTACATGTGCCACATGTCAGATCAGATGATCCCAATAGTTTCATTTGGCCTTGAAATCTAGTAAATCATAGCAATAAGCACAAAGCATAGCAAAATCTGCAAGCTGTGCGAATGGACAGAAATTTAAAACTGCAGGTACAACAAATAGTATTGTTTCCCAGTTTTCTGTGTGGTATGGGTGGCTTTGTGTCATTCCACAACTGCCACTAACCCTTCTGGTCACCTAGCCAACTTTTGAACATAATTTCCCTGATATTGCATGTAAGGCTGTGTGAACAGCCTAGGAAATTCCTGTACTGATTGTCTTCTGGAGTCCATCTTTTGCTTGCTTTCACAAACACACCTGTGAAGAGCCTTCATTTTGCAGCCCTCTGAACGTACAAGTGTTCTTCCTTCACACCCAGGGTTAGTGGGTACTTGCCATAGGTGCCCACAGGAGCAAAGAGTTGTGTATTCCGTCTTACCCCACAGTTAAACCATCAGTTCCTTAAAGCCTCTCCATTTCCCCTCTTGGTTCAGAGATCTGTCACTAGGTGCTCATGCTGGCCTATCCCTCTGCTGCCGGAATGCTGAGTGCTAAGACTGTGGGTGACGATCTGCCCACTTTCCTCATTTCTCTGCTGCTTCTTGATTACACTGGAGCAGTCAGCTGGAGTAGTAGCCAGCTGTTTGCTTATGCATGCTGGTATGCAAGATTGTTAAATGACTGTGGAGATGTTTGGGATGAATTTGCTTTCCTGTGTGTGTGCCACCTTAAAGAGAGCAAAGGTGTAAAATGTATTGTTTGCATTTTATGATAAATATGGAAGAGATGTTCCTTGAGAAAAGGGCATGAGATCTTTTTTGTTACGGATCCTCTGTTCATTTCAATGTCTGGTGTAAATTTCTGCTATTTGGTATGTGAGTGATTTCTGTGAAGGAAGGAATGAGTCTGGAATAGCTATGACCAATGTGCTGCTGTAGGGGCTGATCACTGAGTTACTTGTCACTGGGGTTGACAAAGGGTGTCACTCTGCAACTGCAAAGATGTACAGCTCTTCTGGCAGCTGTACCTGGTGCTCCTGCTAGTGACTGCCAGCACGGCTATAATAGAAAGCCAAATAGCCTCATACTCCTGCAAAACAAAAATACCTCGTGTAATTTTCCTGGTGAGCTTTTGTTAGCATCTGCAAGGAAGGCTGACGTTGTGATTTTATTTAATAATTTCTCTTGGGAAACTATGCTTTTGGAAATTTATCTGTGTATTAATTGTTTAAATAAATTTCTTGTGACTACAGCCATTCCATAAAAACCACAATAAATTAATCTTGCTTTCCTGTCAGTCTTTATTTCAGCTAGGCCAAGAATAATAACCAAAGCCAGGAGACTGTGCTCCTGAAAACACTTGCTATTGAGTTTTGACAGTTTTACTTGCAGTGAGTGACAGTTGAGGATATTGTTGTTAGAGTAGTCATTCCTTCAGGGGATTGTATTATGCCTACAGAAAAGCCCTGCAGGCCTTTTTATATTCCTTCTTTTAAGATGCCAGTGTCGCAGTCGCTCCTGTTTCTCTCCTTTTCTTGAAGGCATCACACAGCATAAATAGAAATGCAAATGTGATCAAAACCAGAACTAAAACTATCATTCTTCCCTTGGCTGAAAAAGGAGCTTGGAGGCAGCTGGCTCTTGCAGCTTGTGGCATCCCTGTTCGGATTTCCTCCATGTCCTGTAGGAAGAGAGACAAAGATTTCCCAGTTTCTGGTACCTTATGGCTATTAACAGAGCATGGCTTTATGCTTGCACCTGAAACTGGCACTTTCAGTACTACTTTTTCCATTCTTACTGGAAAAATGGAGTTTTGGACTGTTTTCTTCCATCACCCAGGACCTGTGGTGTTTTTCTTATTACCCAGTGAAAACTCCTGTGCTGTGTGTGCTTCCCAGTGAGGCAGCCTTGCCCTTTGTAGCTCCTTTGGTAAGTCAGGAGGACCAAGAGTGAGTCTCCCTTCCCCCATGAACCTACCTGCAGCTGTATTCTGTGGTAACTTAGTTTAATTAATTTAACCAGTTATCTTCAAAGCCTCTTTGGGAATAAACTGATGCACTTGTTTGGACCACATGGTGATTACCACCACGCACCCTAGACCAAATGACTAAGCCTCCACTTCTTATTCTAATGGATATTCATACTGTTCAATTATGAGACTTCCTGGAATTTGGCAGAATTAGATATGATCGGTGGGGTTCAGATCATTAGTCTTTCATTGTAACCTTTCCCTCATTTATGCACACAGTTCTTATTCATGCTTATGTCACAAAACAAGTCATAGACTAGAGTGCTAAAAATACAAGCCTGTGACATCATCCTGACTGATAGTGTTGCCAAAAGCTAATGAAAGTTAGTTGTTATTTTAAAAGTTGTATTGTTAACACTAAACCAATGCTTTTTGACATTGAGAAGCAGTATCTACTGACTGGACACAGAATATGCTTTTATTTTTAGAGGTTGATTTTTCAATTCCTGTGTAGGCTGCTTGGAACAATATTTGCTTTAAATAGTTCACTGTGAATAAGAAAGTATTTTAGAAGCAGCCTCAAGCACAAATGGATAGAATGTTTTAGGTGTACAGTAGTTACAGCTGAAAACTAACCTACTTAATTTTCTGTAAATGCTGTTACAGTTTCTCCTGGTGTTACTACAGTGATCCATCATTGCAGGAACTGCAACAAGGAATGGTTGTTTTCTGGAGAGGTGAGCAGGGTGGCAGGAACTATGGAACAGGTTTTAAACAGCAACAAAAGCAGATACTGCGGCTTGTAAAAGAAATGACTGGCTAAGTATCCGAAATAAATCTGTAAAATCCGGAGTGGAAGGTGAAGGGAATTGTGCATTGTCTATTCCAAGACTAAAACTGAGGGAGTCCGATGAAACTAGCTGGTGGCAAGTTTAAAGTGGACTAATAGGAATGTTTCTTCACATAAGCTATAGTTCAGCTTTGGAAGTCTACAGAACATTGTGGTTGCTACAAGTTCACGCAAGAATGTAAGTAACTGAACAATTCATAAAATCCATGAGGGATTAGTAAATACAAACACAACCACTGTGCAGAAGCAAGTCTGCAAGTCATTGTAAGCTGGGGGAGGCTTCTTGGGAAGACTCTGAACAGGAGTTAAGGTGCTACCCTGAGGCATCTCTCTACCTCAAAACAGACAAAACTACAGTCAATCTGTCAATACAGTGGAGTTAACAGAAAATGTGCAAGAAGTGGGCCACCAGTATTGTCATTACCTAGGTGGTTATTTTAGGAACTGGTGTTTCCATCACTTACCATGTCCCTAGGGTCCTTAGATGATCAGGGCATTCTGTATCAGCACTAACACCAGCATTCCATTAGGCATGAACATTGAAAAATTACAGTTTAATTTAGGATGCATAAGAGTGCAAGTCACCAGACCCAAATTTCACTTGTGGCTCTTACCGTACTATCACAGTGGATTGTGACAACAAACACGCTTAGGATACAAAAGCAAGGGTGCAGATAATCACTGCAGAACTGCTGGTGTGTGAGAAGAATTCCCTGGCTCCTGCTTAATGCCACATTATGTACCCTTCACATTTGCGTGCCAGTGTAGATAGCACAAAGCAGATATGTGTGTGCAGCCTTTGTGAATACTATAAAGGAGCCATGAAACATAAGAACCTGATAGAAAGTAATTCATTTGCCCATAATGGGCCTGTAATTGTTGCTATTACAAAATTTCTGATTGTGACTATGTTGTGTTTAAGAACTGGGCCTGTGGTTTTATTGCAGAATTATTACAGCAAACCCTTTGGGGACTGTGAGCATATACTCTCATTCTCTTAAGTATTCATTTGGCCAATATTGTGAAATGTAGCTGTTTCTAAGGGACAGGAAGCCCTATAATAACCGTTGAACTAATAAAAAAATAGAGATCCATTTAGTTTCCTTTTTTCTCCAAAGACCATCATCAAATCTAGAATCAAGCAGCAGGAAAATTAGGCTTTTTTATTATTATTTTTTAATATTAGATTTTTTTTAATATAAGTTGATGGGCAAAAATAGCTTTCACACCAAAGACTTTGACCTTTTGTGTTGCTTTGAAGAGACTGAAAGTCTCCTTGGACTTTAGGGTTTAATAACAAAGTAGTAAAAGATGTTATTGTGTTTCTGGGGCTGAGAAAGAGGGTATGGAACTAAATTCATACACTTCGTTTTGCTGAAGTGTTTTATGCAGGTGATGTTTGGGGTTGGTGGAGAGACAAGACAGAACACTAGTTCTTTTCTGAGCCCACCAAGTGGCCCGGGACTACCAGAGGACATATCTGTGCAGTCAGGAAGGGATTATCATGGTGATTAATCACAGTTCTTCCTGGACATACCAGAATTAATAGATTGGATTTCAAGATCCTCTCTTATATGCTATTTTTAATGTCAGCAGCTTTCCTGTCAAAATAGCTTGAGTTGCATGTTTTAAATGTTCTTTTTCTTTCCTCAGATCTTCACTTGTTCTAATCTACTAAAGAAATCTGCAGCAGATCCACTCTTCCTTTTTGGTTGGTTGATGTGTTTGTGGTTCTTCGTCCTGAGTTTCCCTTATCTGGAGAACCTGCATGTGGGTTCCATATTTTGCATGTCTTGCTTGTCCTTTGCTCAGAGCACCTCAGAGGGTGGCTCCTTTCCTGAGCCTTTTCATGGCAGAGGCACGTTTAGGAAACCATGTGCCAAAATGTAATGCCTACACTGAGAGCTGGTGTTCCAGAGTTATTAAAACATAATGTCTGGCATTCAGTAGTAAAAGGGATGTGGGATTGGATACTTGGGATCCAGATGTTGCTCCTTCATGCTTTAGTCCCCTGTCTCCTACAGTGGCAGCTGATAGATATTTCAGGGTAAAGTATTTAGTGCCTTCCATGCTCCTGGCTGCTTGCCTATTTTTTTATCAAAGCAGAAGGTTTTTTGGTGTAAAACAGCATCTGTTTCCAGACTGGATCTGTCTCTTGAATGATGAGAACTGATTATTTTAAACTTTGTAGGCATAAATGTAAATACTTTGAATAGTCAGGATAAGTGCCCAGCTTTCTGAAATCCAGAAATACTTCCCTGTTTTCGTCTCCCTGTGTCATGATTCCCTTATGCTTCATTGCACGCTGCATATGAACATTTCCCTTCTGTTTTCTCTATGCAGGTAGTACTTGCTGCTAATTTCATCTAACCATCACTTGCATCTTGTGTCAAGGGAGACTTTTTACTGATAGCACGCAGTGATAACCAGATTTTCTTTCTCCTCAGTTAAAAAAAAAGGGGGGGGGCGTAAAGTGTGTACAATTAAGTGTTTGAAATAGATGATGTAAATGACACCCCTAGAGCTTAAAAATCTTTTTAGTCTCTGGAGAGACACATTCTATTCAGTAGCTGTTGAAGGCTTCCTACTGTCCTACTATTTAGGGAATTAAAATTTTTTCACGGATTGCGTCAAAGTAGAAGAAAAATGTTTAATTAGTCATTCTCATTGTTCTTAAAAAAAGCAGCAAAGAAAAAAAAACATAATGTTTTTCTTCTCCAGATGTAGAAGATCTGTTTTGATAGTGAATGATGTTCTGGGACTGCTTGAACCAGCTAGGGTAAATCCAAGCCAGCATTCCTAGTGATAAATATATGGGGTACTTTTAAAACACTTGACAATGGAAGAAAACAAGCGGTATGCATCATTAAGCTGAAGAATCTGGGGAGAAATTCTGCAGCTTCAAAAGTAATACAGATCTTTTATAATAGTATTCTGTGAAGGTAGACTGTTTTCCCTTTCTGTAGAGTTCTCCTTTACATGACTTGTAATTGGTAGGTAGTGTCTTTTGTTACACCCAGAAAAATATGTTTCTTTGGTGGTAACACATAGTAAAGATGTTCCTCCAATTGTGTTATTTCACTACAATTATTAGCTGGTTCATGTAATGGTTGAATTGCGAATAAAGGACTAAAAAACACCATCTCACTTTCATGCAAATAGGTTTTTTTTTTTCCAGAAGATATTCAGTGTATAACACATTCTGAAATACTAAATATTAGTTTCTTAAAGAAACTGCTGCACGTAGTATAAAATTAGCTGATTGTTTTCCCTATTGTTGATACCCTGTATGGTTTTTTCCACTGTTCTGGAGGTATGCATCAGGAATAATGCTGGGTGAGCTGGTTACGTTGATGGCTTTGCCAAACTAATTCAGATGATTGAAAATTCTGCTTTCCTTACCAATCCATGTGGGAAGGCTAAATTTTTAAAGTTCTTGCTGGATGTTAAAGAGCAAGTTGGACATGTGAGAGGATTTATGATCAGAAGAAATAATCCCTTAGTGTAATTGTTATTCTGACGTTTGTGATATTTTGAGGAGCAAAGAGATTTCGATTAATGAAGAGTACAATATTTAGACATCATGAATGGTCTTTTTGGGGGTAATGTAAGCCACTTGTAGATTAAAAAATAAAGGTGTAAAAATGAAGCTACACTTAAGAGTTGAGTTTGGAATGTAAAATGCAAACAATCTTAAGTAAAACAGTGCCTATTCCCATCAGTTTTAAAGTTGAGAGTCCACATTCACTCACATTCTCATTATTTTAATGCAAGTTATGAGCAGATAGTAAGAGAATACACTCCAGTAGATGAAAATCACTCACTGCTGTGCCATCGCTATTTCATGACATTTTAGTTAATTATACTGTCCCATAATGACTTATGACTGTGCACAGACTTGAGATAAAAAGGAGGAATTGTAGTGGTTTTCAAAAGCGAGACCAAAGAGTGTTGCTGTGTAGAATGGGAGGATAATAAATTCTATGAGCTCCAATCATGGAATGACCACTGGATTTTTATTCAGCTGTAAATTAGGGGATTATACAACTCCTGTACAGCATTAATTATTAAACAAAAGCAATTTCACAGTTTTATTCATTCGTGAAATTTCTGTAGAGTAGGAGACTAGCAGTGTCTTCTTTGTTACTTGTGATTCCCTCTTTTATCTTTCTTTGTAACTGCTCTGATGGACAGTGCCTGATCTAGGGCAAACCCTTCCCTGTGATGCTTGTCACCACACCTTGTACAAGTTCTAAAGTGAATAACGTGATATTCAAATAGTACCACAGGTCTTATGAAGAAAAATATATATTTGCTTCAGCCTTTATGCTCCCTATTTTATCAGTGTTTCTGATAGAAATTCAGGTACTGAATACCGTGTTGTACTATGACAAGCTTATCTTTTTGCAATTCTTTGACTGTAAATAAAGAGACAAAGAGACATAAATGTTCTTATTTGCACATATTCAGTTGCTGATTGTAATGAGAAAATGTTGTTTTATACTTCATAATTTTATTATTTTATGCACTGTTTATTACTTGATGCCTCCCAAATAGCATGATGCTAGTAGATGGTCTGCTGGTTGTACATAACATAGGACGAAAGTAATCTAAAATTCCATTTTTTCTTACGTTGTGTCTCTAGTTCAATGTATTTTGCATTAGTTTCATCTTAATTTGTTATGCATCAAGCCATAAGATATATCCTACTTGCATACCTCTAGTCAGTATAGCAATATAGCCTGTTTTGGAGATGTGTGTGTCAAAGTATTGAGTAACACTGGTTCCAAAGAAAAAAAGGAAGATAAGGTTTCAGTCTTTCAATCTGGTCATCTTAGGTGCCTGAGTCACTTAGCATAGGGTGCACATTAATATTTAAAAATACAAGCATAGGCAATGCTGGAGGACATCAGATGAATTAAACGTAATTACAAGCACTCCCTGAAAGGTTGCATTCCTGACAGAAGCTGCCTGTGCTCCAGCCATTTGTGCTGCTTCTGAATGGCTCAGAAGTGCTCAGAAAGCAAAAAAAGACCTTTGTGTAAATATCTAGCCCTGACCTGACCTGTTCCTGTTAGTGTTCCAGGGTGTTGGTGGAGCACCAGCACATCCTGTCGTGTGTGCTGAGTTCAGGCTGGAGGTAATTTGTGTGCCCCGGGTAAAACACCACAATTAGCTGTTCTTGACTCAGTCAGGAAATATGGGTAAAATTTTACTCCAGTTTTGCTTCTCTTGTAAGAGGAGCATAGGCTATGCCACAGCTATGTTGCTTGTGGGCAATAAAGAGGCACATGATTGTGGAGAATGGAATAATAATAAATAAATGTCACAGTTCAATGTTCCCAGCTGTACCAATCTTGCATAAATATATGTACTTGTGAAGTAGATTCTTTCTGGTTTTGAATTGCTGAGAATTTGTCACAGTCATTCTTATTTTGTGGGCTAAGTTATTGCATGTGTATGTGGATGTGTGCCCTCTATGACATAGTTCTGTATGTTGTAAAACACTACGTGATTTTCTGTTTAAAGATAGGTCAGCACATTTCTTCTTGCTTATATATAATACATTATAGTACCAAATATAAGAAGCTGCTGTGCTTTGTTCAATAAAAGCAACTCTTAATTCCAGCTTCTATTTGTCTCAGAAGTTATACCTTGACTGTAAAGGAAATCCATAGTTTCAAAATCAGTAGGAGTGGTCACTTCTAAAAACTGAATTACTAGTGACACTTGAAATTTAGAATTTAACTATATAATTGTTCAGAGGCCAGAAATTTTTGGGTATACATGCATTAGTGCTAATTGGGCCAAGTGTTCAGCTGAAGTGCACTGTCATTCTTGTAGCTCTAAATACTGTCTAGGTTGTATCATTCAGCACAGTAACACATAGATAATTTTTATTAAAAGAAAGCATGAGTCAATGTATCAGCTATCACTTCTAGACCATTTGCATTTGGCCTTTTTGGAGTAAAGTGAGTCATAATCATTAAAGACAAAAAATAAATCACTAATTAGATTTTCTCAAATCTATTTTCTTACAAAGTCTGAAATTTTCGAAGGTGCCAGATTTGCCTGGAAACCATCCATTATTTTTCACCCTCATTTTCAGTCTGTGATGAAAAAGGACAAAGAAGTGCATCACATTCTGATGTCATTTGTGAAATATGAGTCATTTTAGGACTCAGACACACCAGTGAGGTAGAGCAGATCTTGTACTAGGTAGAACTTCATCAGTGATGATGGGTATCAGTCAATGGCAAAAAAAAAAAAAAAAGCCAAGCAAGCACTTTAGGAGATGTAAAAAACAAGGGCATTTTCATTGCAGGTGACCACAGCGAAGTCTGATTAATTGTTTGCATTTGTGCTTATCACAGTATGAATTGATTTTTTTTGCCTTTAAAGTGAAAACTGAGTTCGCTCTTTAACACTGAGATTTTTCTATCTTTGCAGTGTGCCGGGAAGACTCCTACCAGTCAATAGTCTCATGTGCTGCTGTAGTACTCACCCCTGTAGAGCCAACAGTGGATACAAGGAGAAAAGAACAGATGATAATGCCTGATGTGTCTAAACAGTGAGTTATTCAAATAATATGATCTTTTACAAGTGCAATTTGAACACCAGGCCAGATTCCTTCTTGTGATGTGCATATACACCCTCCTTTCTCTTTCCTCAGAGGTTTCGTAGGTGTTTCCAAAAGTAGAAACTGGCCTGAGGCTAAGCTGCTACTTTTGTTCATTAGCCTACATTTTTTCCCAAGGCTTTTGGTAATAACATATATAGGGGGAATGGGCGTTTATACTCTGACAAACTGACTTTTTAACAGTCTTAATAAGGTGGTTCTTTTTGTTTAAATATTCTTTCATTCTTGGAAGTAGTTGATTTTCAAAAAGAACTTAATTCCTAAATGCTCAGCTCATCTGAGATATTTTAGTATTTTCCAGTGACCATTTTACCTCTGTGATACAGGATATGATGGCATCTTCAAAAGTGTGGTAGAGTTCTTCCAGGGAAATTCTGACTAATTAATTAGACTGTATTTTAATATTTTGCATTAGATGAGAATCATAACCACAGTGTGTGCAGCAACATCTGCCTTGCAGTACTAGGCAGGATGGTTATTTCTTAATGAGTGAGTCCTTGGAGAACAAAAATAATTTTATTTTCATGAAAGGAAAAAACCTCAAAATTGTAAGGCTTTATCTCAACACAAACTTGGTGTCTGCATTTTGAAGTGTGGAAGGCAATTAAAAACATGACACTGGATAATATGAAATTATTACTGTCCTTACCGTTTATGTTTAATTTTCTGCTTCTCTTGGTATGTACAAATTTAGCTTTGAACTTGTCTGTGAAGTCCTGGCTTGCATGCCTATTACTGTAAAAAAATGAAAACATCCCCTCACCCCCCAAAAAAACTGCAAAACATCTACAACACCACTGGTGCAATAGAGTAAATTAGATGAGATGTGATCTTGCTACAGATCTGTGACTTAAGTCTGTATCTGACTGTGGTGTCTTTTTCAATGTGGTGATAAACCCATTTCATCTAGTCTACCTGTACTTAAACTTTAACACAGTATGTTACCTATCATCTAGGTATTACTGCAGTGACCTAATGTTTGAAATGCTGTTAGCATCTAATTCTTGTAATGGTTCAGTTGTTTGACTCTCTGATACCAAGGGATTGGAAAGACAATGGGCTGTGAAATACTGTGCTGAAATCCAAAATAATTTCTGTGGTTAGTTCAAGCAGCATAGAACATTGCTGGAAACCTGCACTGTTGTTTGATTGGCTTTTTCATCTCCTGTGCTAAGATTCAGCACTTCCTAAGCCCTTACAAATTCAAAGTAGGAAACTCCAGTATGTGTTTAGCATGTGCTGTTTAGCGTGATGCCACTTCCTAGATTTAATTTTTTTCCTTCACCTTACTGGTAATGGCAAGTACATTAATCTGCTTTCTGGTGTGTTTGCTTGTTAATTTTTTTTTTTTTACAACCTGATTAGTGTTATCTTCTAAGAACACAGATGTAAATAAAACTTGTCTTAAGCACTCAGAGGTCTCAGAAACATGCTCTAATCTCTGCTACTTTTCCAATACTCATGTTTCAAAATATGACCTGTGGCTCCGGAATTCTTTCAACGAGAAGCCACCTTGTGCTTAGACAATTTAAATGTATTTCAACTTCCCCATATGAAGCTGCATCAGTGTATTAGTATCTTTAAACCAACATTTCTGACAAGTATGTTGGAAATTAAACAGAACCATCTTGCTGGAAAAAGTTTGCAACTGGATTTTGGTAAATTTTGTAGAAACCTTCAGAGTAATTGTAGGGAGGTGAAATCAGGCAGCTTCAAGAAAGTCTCAAGCATTATGAAACATCAGCTACTGTTCAGATCTCGCATTTCACCCTGTGCTTTCTATGTGTAGATAGTTTTCTTCATATCCAGTTAATGGAAGCAGAACAGATCCCAGTGTCTGTGTCTAAATATCCCAGTGTCACCTGTCTTCAATGCAAACATGCTCTTGGCACATGTTGAATTCTATTGATTTAAGTGCAGAGTCCCTGTATGAGCTGATCTGCATGTGTGGATTATAGTTATTGATACTCACTTCATGTGGGAAACAACATTGGTGCTTTGATATTTTTACGCTTATATTTGTGTACCTATATGGTTTTGACTTGCATGTCCAAAAATAACAGAGAGCTGAGCAGTGGCCAGCCACTGAGGTCCTGTAAGGAGAAGTTTCTGCCTTCAGGCCCTGCAGGGATAGAGAATGTTTAGAATAACTAATGCTTTCTAAAACTACATAAGAAAGTGTGTAATCCAAACCAGATAAAATGCATATTAATGATAATAAAATGTTAAACAGTTACAAATAACTAAAAATAATTATATTGTGTACCACAGTAAAATTATATCCGAGACCTTCAGGACACAAGAAGCTGTGAAGACTGGGCAGAGGGGGAAAAAAAAAGCTTTTAATGGGACATCTGTAATATTTCATTAATGATGTTATTTTGTTTTAGAAAGAAACTGTTTAGTGGCTTTAAATAATGTATTGTATTTCCTTAATGTATTTTTTTTGTAAGCAGCAAATGGTGCCAGAAGTAGTAGCAGCAAAGTTTAACCATACTTTACATGTCAGTGATTAGATGTTATCAAGATTGCAGGAGTAAAAGGCCAATTTTTTTTCGCCTGTATTTTTTCTTGGAAGCTCAAACCATTTCATCAGGGAGTAATTTCTTAGTGATATCCAGGTAATTGCTGACTCATGTGCTTGTGCACTGGGCAAAATCCCTGCCTCAGTTATTCACCAGGAATGCATTTGTCAAGAGGAAGAGCACACCATTTTAGTTTTTGTCTTTTCCCACTGCACAATGGATGCTGAGGCAGAGAAATAGAGGGTCAGGGTGAAAAACAAGAAATGTGAGCTCTACCTTACTTTTTTTTCTGGGCCCTCCACTTTGTCTATGATGGTGCATTAACTTTGCTATGTTTTGTAGAAATAAGAGACTTAAAAACCTCATTCTGTCTCAATGAGTTCAGGTTATTGAGGCCTCTTTGTGTTGCCGCAGTGATAGATCAGTCAGGTGTTCTTGAAGGTGTCCAGATGCTAAAGCAATTTGAACATTTTGAACCGTGCATTCTGCTTGCATAGTTCTAATTTTAGTCTTTCCTATCTGAATTCGAATATGAATAAATCAGCTGCTGGCACAGAGCAATGACATGAGGAATCCTCACTTCCATTTCAAGTTCTTATGAGGAAGCATAGGAGATGAAGCACGACATAGGGAGCTGTATGTTATGCTTTAAAGCAACTTAGCTTCAGCTTCACTGGGCAAACTCTCAGCTGCAAGGTCACTGCAAGGGGCAGTGTGGAAAAAGAAGTGTCTAAGACAGTCCTGTCCCTGGGCAGACAATGTTCTTCTGCTGTATGATGTTCATATGTAAACACAGAAAACCTTCTGTTCATGTGCTACTAGGGCATGAAAAATGTATAGTGAAACTCAGGTGTCCATTTTTAATTTATCAGATTTAAAGTTAAGTCAGTACTTATGTACTTTGTTTGATTAGTTTCTTTGGGTATGACTGCCTTGCAGTTCAGAATATTGATGGGAACATGCAGCCCACCGAGCTGGCCAATGTAAAGGTGGTTTGTGCATTAGTACTTCAGCTGCTGTCACATTTCTGATTCTGACTTTCATTTAAAGATATTATTTGCTGTTAAATTGTTTATAGAGCTACAGATCATGTTATGTCATGAAGCAGACACTGTAATTGGCCAAGTGTTTTTCATGTCAGAAATATTTTCCTGAGCTTTATGAGAGATTTCCAGATGAAGATCCTAGAAAAATGATAGGACAAGAGGTAATGTTTTTAAACTGAAAGAAGGTAAATTCAGACTAGATCTAAGGAAGAAAGCTTTTACAATGAAGATGGTGAAACACTGAACAGGCTGCTCAGAGAAGTTGTAGATTCACCATCCCTGGAAACATTCAAGGGATGTTGGATGGGGCTCTGAGCAACCTGATCTAGTTGAAGGTATCCCTGTGTATTGCAGAAGGGTTGAATGAGACGGCCTTTAAAGATCTCTTCCAACTCAGACTTTTTCTGGGATTTTATTTTGTGATTCTAAATGCCACAGATCCTTTGGCAGTTCTTCAGACTCTTAAGATCAAGTCAGATTTTTTTCTGGTAAATGCCTGAATGAGCCTATGTAGTGAGTCTTTTCAATATTCTGTCTGTGCCAAAGCTGTTTCACTAGTACCTTGCAACTGTACTTACCTGAGCAGGAGTCTTATACATGAGTTCAAATACATGAGAAAGCTTCACGGAGTCACAGTGCCTAGCTGGGTGCTTCCTGAGAGTGGTAAGTTACAGCTTTAATGCCATCCTGTTTACAGCACTATTTAGTATAGATCTAGGAATCTAGGAAGATTTTGGTTCATATATAGTCTCTATTTGTTAGCTTCAGTAAGCATATGTGTACAAGCAGTTGCCACTCCACAGAGTTTGCCACAGAGGGAACCGTTGTCTGGATGCATTACCCAGGATATGCCAGCCAGACCTCAGCAGGCCTGGAGCCAGGCCACCCTGCCACTCCATTCTGTGCTTATCTCATGGCAAAGTCCTTCTGTGGTCCTCAAATCACAGTTGCCTGTCTCAAACACTGCTGAAGTCACCTCCTCAATGGTGCTGTGGAGTGTGGTCTCTAATGCAGCCAGGTTGTCAGGTGGTGGTGCCCACTGCACAATTCATGCCTGCTCTGACAGTCCGTTCAAAAAGGCACTGTCAATAATGTGAAAAAAGGAATGCTTTTCAGACTTGTTTGGAAAACCTGATAAAAGATTATTGTACTGTTTCAGTTTCTGGATGATTGGGACAATGCACTATGAAAGCGTGTGTCACTGTGGGTAATGCAGAGAGAATAGGGATGCCCGGTGTTGCTCTGGAATGACAATACTTTGAAAGTTGTGGTTCCAGCTCAGCTGACAAACCTGAGACATGACCTGAATTGCAGTATACTTTCCACCATTACATTTTAGTGATAGGTAACAGGTAAGACAGGTAGAATTTATATCTATTTCTTTAAAACAGATACTTTGAAATGGAGTAAACATAAGCAGTGTGCTTATGCTGTCAGTGGTCTACTTTACGTTCTTTTATCTATTTTGCTAGTTAGTCTTTAAGCTGTATTTAGCAACTTCAAGGGGAACTGAAAATTTCTATTTTCTGTGTTGTCTGTCACATGGTCTCCTTGTGCATTCTGTATTGCTTTTTGCACATAATGGGAAAATAAGTTATTTTGCTGTATTCATGTCTCCTTTGAAAAGGGAAGCTTTTCAGAAAATAGTAAAAATATAGTAGTTACACTTCATTTATTGTCTGCTAACTTGTTGAAACTCCTACCTGACACTGCCTCTTGTCTAGGCTGCTCAAATTGGTAACCTCTTTCTTCTTGCTTGGAGGAAAACCAAAGCAATAAACCAGACTATGTTGTTCCTATCTTTTTTCTCTGTGTCCAGCCACTGCAAAAATGAGAATGATTTTGTAAAAACAATTATAAGGTAAATAACAGTTGTGCAAAGCAAATACAATTGCACTGCAAAGCGAATATGGAAGAAACTTTATATCTGTTACAGAATAGGAGCATCATCAGATCTCACATTCCTTCTCAGTCACTTCAACCATCACTTTATAGGAGAGATTGACAGGAAAACAATTTTCATATGTAATTTAAATATCTTAGGCAATTGTTTGCAGCCAAGGGATTAAGCAGTTCTGTGCAGCTTAATTTGATCTTTAGTTGCAAATACTGAATAAGCTGGGTTTTGAGAGCCACTAACCTAATTGCAATTATGGCACTTAGTATTTTCTGTATTTTGTAGTTCAGCTCCCATCTTTTCCTGTGTGGTGGTGAATAACGCAGGAGGCAGAGGAATGATGGCAATTGTCCTAGGGAGGAAAGGTGCTGCTTAGATTTTACCTGTAGCCTTGCCAAGAAAGCTTTGATCCTTTGCAAGTATAGTCATTGTTTGGAAAGCTTCCTCTTTCATCTGAGAAGAGAGTTGGTTTCTAATGCACAATCAGCTATGAGTGTTTCAATCATTTCCCTTAAAGTATTACTGATATGACTGAACTCAACTTGATGAACAGATACAGGGATGGGATTAATGAGATCACTAAATCAAAGTGTGGAAGATCAAGAAAACTACAGCATGTTCTAGTTGAGGTAATTGTAACTTCAAAATAAGATGAGTGCATTATATCATTGTGTAGCTGGTCTTTATTAATAAAAGAACATTCAGGAAATAAAAATGTGTAGGAATAATACAATTTTGATTAGAAGTGATGTTTCTAAACGCCAAATGTTGAAAATTTTGAAAGAACTTCTGGAGTCATAATAGTGACTGCAATTTACATTGGCAGAGAGAGTGACCAAAGCTGATTTAAAACATGGGACTGCACAAACAAAGGACAATACAGTTAGAGTAATCTGGAATACAAATTTCCCCTGCTTCAACAGCAAGCAGCGGACGACATAACTGCATCAACAAGTACAATTTCTTGACTAGATATGAAGTTGTCTTAAGAAAAAACATTGTCACCAAATCACAGTGGCATTTGGAAAACAGCTTCGGTTTAGCCTGAAGCAAGATCACTTTGTTCCATTCCCATCCATAAAATTCTATACTTTCATGATACCATAATGTTGTTCTAGTTTCGGCCATCACCCTAAAAAGAATATCTTTCAGAGTAAGATTATCAATTTATTTATCAGACCTGATAATTTTTTAATTTCTAAATTAAACTTAAATCTGCACAATTCTGCATCCTTCTTTTCTTTGTTTTCTGTGAATCATCATGTTCTTCACTGGACACTTCAGCAGAGGAAGCTTTAGTCATCTGATTAGCTTATCCTTCATGTTCTCAAATAGCCCAAAAATAAATGCATCAAGATAAGTAATTTTGCACTATTTAGTTAGAGAGCTTATTTGAAAATGACATTTGTCACCTATATATATAAAGGCAGGTGCTTAAGATACTCTTAGTTCAAGAGTGCAAATTTTATCCTATGTGTACTGTACAAGTGTCTGCTTTATTTACATTACTGAGAATTACAAATCAGACCACCAATATCAACTTAATTCCAAAGTGGCAGTCGCACGCTCGACAACCAAAAACTCTTCTAAACTGATGGCCTTGAGTACATTGCAAAATACTCTGGTCATGTACATTGTAATTAGAACAATGGAACATAAGGCACAGTTTTGAATTTTAATTTTGTGCTGAGATTTTTATTGTGTGATGAAATGGAAATTATTATATATATGTCAAGACTTCTTAATGTCTGTAACAATTTTAAAAGAAGATGCAGTTGAAGTAAATAAAATCTTACCTGGTTCAATCAACCTTGAAATGTATGGTTACTGTAGGCAATGCAGGCAGAGATGTTTGAGACAGGCTTAGGCAATTGAACAACAATTATTTTGTCTGGAGATCTCCATCTGAAGAGCTGCTATTCTAAGTTGTAGCGTTACTCACAGCATTTGTTATTCTAATAAAATTATAGTATTTTCCATTATCTTATGTAGCAGCTGCCTAAGCCCTGAAGAGTACACCCATCCTCTGCTGGGATGACTATACAAAGCCACTCAGGCATAATGTCTTTCTGAGACAGGGTTACAGTTGGGCATGTGGAAAATGACTCACTCATTTACTTCGGATTTAAAAGAAAAAACAAGCTCCCTGTGGAAAACAGACTTCATTTTCCTCCAGCCTAAATTCGTGTCCAACAAAGACACTCAGAACAAGCATCATTACTCCCTCAGTTTCATGTATTAAAAGAGATCCACAGCTTTTATTTACCGGGTACTTATTCACGGGGCTTAAAGCACTTGATTTTGGGGCAGCACGAAGATTCCTCAAAGTAATGGCCTTACTGTCTGGACTTTTCCTTCATTTCAAAAAAGCCATTTTTATGGTAACCTGAGTGTAAAGTTAGATCATATAGTGGTCGTTGAATTTGTATTTCAATAATCAGCTCTTGTAGCATGCTGCATCAGTTGGGAAGGCAATGTTAGGTCTCATTGTTAACCTTGATGCTTGTTTTTGCCTAATGAGAATTTACAGTTGTTGTGAAGCTTCACTGAGGGAAGATGCTTTTAAAGTACAGAACTAAGAGATTGGAAGCAAGCCCATTTAACTCAAATCGGGAGAATGAGAGAAGTGCCAGCTGTGCCCATTTTATTCCTTTTTCTTGTACATTCAAAATCTTGAAAGTATTCAGAAGTTATTTTGCTGTAAAATCAGGTAAAAAATATTTGTTAAATTTCTTTACCTCAAACTTTCGCAAACTTAAGTGGAAGTGCTTAGTCTTAGGAACCACACCAGAAAGAGAAGTATACTTTCTAGTCTGTAAAAGCTTAGGCTTTGGCTAAACTGTAACTGAAGTTCTGTTTGAGACACAGCCAGTGGTTGTATTTTATCATCTTGCAAGGAAATTAAGACAGGTTTGGGTCTGTACCTTTGTGCAGCAGAAACATCAGTCTGGGGTAGCATTATCTAAATGCTGAAGAGATGAGGGCGGGGGAGAAGGGACCAGGGGATCATTTGTTTTTTAATTTAGAAGCCTGTGATGTGTGTATTAAAGTACAACCTCAATTCTTACAAATTAGATTTCAAAACATAATTGCAGCATCAAATATAAAAACTAATCAACTGTGTTATTACTTGTGAACAATTAAAGCATCATAAAATGAAAAATATGAAGGAAATACACTTGTACGTGTAGTGCTAGGATTGCAAAGTACTTTGTTTGGTTAGACAGATATATTGTAGATTAAAAGTAGAAAAAAAGATCCAGTACATAGCAGAAATGTATTTGTTTCACTTTCACAGTAATTTAATAATATCTCTGAAGCATAAGAAAGAACAGTGTTTCTTAGTAATTTCTTACTGTCATTGGAAGGTGGGGGAAAGGAGGGGTGTCACAGAAAAACTTGGTGGATTTGCATTTATAGTTGCATGGTATGGCTATTGGACTACTGTGCTGTACTGTTTTATAGCTCATTGTATGATTCCAGGGAAAGCATTATCAGGTATTCCTTTAAATCTGATTGGTGAAAAAGAATAGTGTTGTTGTGGTAGTGTTACTGGCTTATTGAAGGGTTTTCTAAACCAGTTATTTTGCAGAACATTCCTAAAACCCATCATCCTGTGCAGTGTCTAATTAGAGTTAAATTTGTTAGAAAATACACTACTCTTGAGTTGTATTATCGTGACTTAAAAAGGAATACCACTGGAGCAAGCATAAGTTCAGTCAGCATACTGCTTAAAAATATATCAAGTGCTTCGTGGTGCTTAAAGCTGAGAGATTACCTGCATCCTAGAGAGGAATGAATTATGAAAAATATACAACCTGCATGTGATGTCTCACATCCCATCAGAAGGAGTTCACTTTTTATTTAGCACAGCTAAATGTGGAGAGATGCTCCAGAAGTATGCATAATCTCAATATTAGTATTTTTAAGAGGAATATTTGGTCTGTTTTGCAGAGTAAAAAAGAGAGAGAAGAACAGAAATAATTTTAAGAACAATCTCTTTATCCCCACCTCTAGCTCCAGTTTGTTTTGTTCTTATTTATTTTTTCCTGGAGGTAACAAAGAAATAGAGGCAATATTCCTCTTTCTCTTCCATGCACATTTTTCTGTGTATCTCTGAATAGCCCTGGGAGCTGTAATTTTAATAACCTATCAAAATCTATGTTTACAGTGAGTATTGAATATGTTATTTTTACTTGCATGGATTTAGTGATAGCAGAGGTGGAAGACTACAGCTGAAAAAGTGGTACTATCGCTCTTTCTTTATCTACTCTTCACCCACCTGGCTTTTTCCAGTCAATACACTGGCCGCGTTGGCCACCATATGGGATATATAAAACACCTACAGCATAAAAAAACCAGTGAAAAGCAAGATGGGAAATGGGGAGGTAGGAAGCAGAAGAGATAAAAGTGAAAAGACATCATCACACTAGGACACATGCAGCATCGGTGCAGTTGGATTAAGACATAAATTTGCAATTATATTGCAGCAAAGTTAAGCTGTAAAGGCAAAATATTGTACCAAAGAACAGTGAATTTAAAAGAGCTGAAAGCTGCAAAAACCATTCGTACAGTTACAAAGTGAGTACAAATAAAAGTTCTTCCTCCTGTGCTCCAGGAGCAGGATTAGGCTCTGTTATACCAAGGACATCAACTGGCCCAGCTGCTTTTTATCAGTAATAGCTGATAAAAATACAGCCACCATGTAAAAGAGATGTTTGTGAGGGAAGAATTTGTTGTTTTTTGGTTTTCTTTGATTTTCTTTTCCTATGCTGAACCACTAAGTATTTAATGTGCTTCCAGGTCCATTTACTAGTTCTTTGTGGATGTGGTAGGATTTCACTCCAACAGTTTTGATTACAAATTGTTTTGGCATTTTAATCCTCTGTTTATCATTACATAATGGAGTAGCATGTAGCTTTTGTTGCACATCGAAAAATATTCACTGCTGCTGCATTGATTAAGTGTGTAACAGCATGTATTGCAAATATATCCACCTAATAATAGTAATAATCCAGATTTAGAGCTTCCATCGCAGCAGCCCACATCAGCAGCTTGTGTACAGCTTTAGTAAATGTCTTCAAAAAATAGAAGCAGAGAAAGAAAAAGAGGCCAATGCTTACATCATGTGAGGTGGCTTTTTCAGAAACAAGTGCATATATATCAAAATATGACATAGGTTACAATCCCTTTCCTCCCAGATCAGCTGTTTTATATGTTCAGTGCATCCCCCTAATCCCAAGAGGATTCCTGTGATGAGCAAGACAGGTAGGAGGAGGGATAGGAGATTATAGGAAGTGAACTACTGGGAAAAATCAAGGGAAGCACAGGCAGGGAGAAGAGAGAGGTAGCTTTGAGGTAAACTTCCTCGTGTTTTAATCAGTCATGCTTATAAACCATACTCTTGGTAAAACCTTTATCTATCTCTCTGTTTGTTCATTTGTTTATGCAGAAAGCCTGTGGGGTATTCATCCACAAATATGGTAATGTTCCTCTAATTGTTGTACTGATCTACTGCTCCATCCCCAACCCTTTTTTCAAACTTTTTAATACTGATTTTTCAGGAGTATTCCAGCCCGACTTCCAATTGCCTTTTTATGATGTCCTTTTGTATAATCTACATCTTTACATACAATTTTAATATGTGCCCAGGTTGCTGCTTTACAAGATACTGAGTTGAAAAGGACTCATCTCTCCTGGCAGCAGTAGGTGCAAAGTGACAGAGACCGCAAGTCAGGGACACAATACAATGTGGAATAAACATGATGAGAACCAAGAATGAAAAGCATTTTTTAAATTTCAGAATACATTTCTTGATGTTTTGATTGCATCGAACTAAAAGGACTCATGCAAATGGCTAAAAGGCAGAACAGGAGGAACAGAAGTCCTTTTTGACAGATGAACTAAGCAGTAAGGGGATGCCAAGATGGTTTTTTGTCCTACAACAGATCCCTTTTACTGGGGCTGTGTTTTATGCCTTATTTTTGTAATCCCTTTTAAAACTTAATTTAATGTTGTAATCTTATTTTTCTATTCCTTACCCAGACCTGTATAAATGGAAGTGATTGATACTTTTGACTGGAAAAATTCAGGTGTTCTAGACAAACCTTTTCAGAGATATGGTCTAGATAAATACTGCGATATTGATTATTTGTTGTCAATTCTGACAAAGTGTGCTTCAGCACTCTAAAGTGGGTAAATAAAAACCTCCTCTTTTTCTTGTCCGAGGAACAGTGCACTCTATTTGGTATAATTTATGGAGGATCTAGAAAATAATATTTGTGGGTCAGTGAGAAAGCACAAATGTTCGGAAGTAGGATTACCTGTTACTTTCTAAATCTTGTGCTGGTGTTGTGGGAACAAATTTACACAAAAATAGTGCTTGATATCAGATGAACTTGAAATGGAATAATGCAAGAAAGGTGTGTAATAGTAGTAATAAATACTATTTGCAAGTATTTCTCTACTCTTCGGCTGTGCTGTAGATTAAAATTACACACTGCCATTAAAATCAGAGAATAAATACAGTGCTGATCCAAACCATATTATTTAAGAAAACTTAAGCAGGCAAATAATCATTCTTCATTTATTCTCCCAGAAATTAATTCTGTTTTTTGAAGATGTCATCTAAAGCCAGGAATATATTCACAAGGCTTGGAATTCAGTACCAATATGTAACAGGAATGAGTCACAGAGCTGAGCCATAGTTCAAAAAGGAGTCATATCCCTATTCAGATAGGGAATTTTGATATGAACTCTAGCAAGGCTTGTTTTTCCTTGTATTTGAAGCTGAAGTTACTAAAATTCACCTGTTCAAAATAATATTTCATGCTTCCAGCTTTGTGCTATCTACATTTTTCTTCCTAAATTATTTTATTAATATAATACTACATACTAAAATGTAGTAAATGCTTTAAATTTCAAATTATTGAAAGCAGACCTGAGTTTCTAATGAATGCCTGATAGACTTCAGGGAATCCATAATTTAGATGGCAACAGAACACACTGATTCTAGCTGCAAAAACAGATTATATTTGAAAAGGCAACAATTAAATACAAAGAATGGTTTTGGTTACTATGGGAACAGTTAAAGAAAGGTTTTTCAGCGTTGCAAGCCACTGTGCGTATACAAGAGAAATTATGTTCTTCTGAGTCAAAGAAGCTATGAAAGCTTTTCAAGGAAAAGGCTAAATAATAAGAAATATTTAAAGCAAAAGCTTTTAAATATCTGTATCCAACATGTTGTTGGTTTTGTATTCTCTCTTTCTGCTTTCCCCCCATTTTTCTGCCACTAATTTTTGGAGTTAGAGGTTTTTTGAGTTGTGTAGCAAAAAGCGCTTTGCAAAGAGGATTAGTGAATGAAGGAGCGATGTGGATGAGTTATATTATTTCTGAGGTTGTTTACAAGAGATCTAATCCTTAAATTTACTTAGATGAAGGCATTTGTGCTATAGATTCACACTTTCTTTCACATACTTTTCTGTTTATTTTCTTAACCTGGAAATGATGAATGCACAAGTTAGAGGATGAAGAAGTAGGGAACATTATCAACTCTGTGTTTCACTAAAGCTTAAGTACTTCCAAGTAGGTGCAAGAGTTGCACAGTCAAGTTATGTATGCTGTACTTAATAATATTGCTAAGCCAGGTGTTCACCTTATTATTTTTATTTTTTTTTACTCTAAACATTATCATTTCCTCAATTTTTATATTTGTTAAAATAAAAGAATGTCTAATGGGTACTGATTACAGCATCAACTTTGCAGTAGACCAAATGCTCAAGGTATTTCAAGCATCTTTTATACTTGATCTAAATCAGAGGTTTTGTTTATCTATTGAGGAAGCTTTAAAAGCTTAATCGTCAGAAATGCTCAGTCCTGGGTGGAAACTGGCACAATCTGCAAGAACGTGGGGTCATCTGAAATGTGGTTCCTTGGAATAAAAAAAATGGTAGTTGAAGTGAACGAGCATACTTACTTCCATGATGCGGCAATGAATTTGAAATGGAGAAGGTTCTTTGATTTCTTTTAAAAGAAATAAACTGTCTGAAAAGCATAACATCAGCCATTATTTAAATATGTATTAAGCAATACTCTGCTATTTCTGTGTGTCTTTCAAACTTCAGATGTGGAATGTGCTGATGTTGAACTACAATCCAGCAGTTATGTAAATTATGCTAAATTTGTCACCTAATTTTCTGTGCTTACTTGTGAGGTGAGTGCCTACCTTGTGTTGCTAAGTACCATACAGCTTTTTATTTTTATTAGTGAAGCAAGAGTACTTTATTTTGAGAAAAATGTGCTTAGGGGCACTAGGGAGATACACTTAAAAGTCTTGACTCTTTTGGTTTGAATAGAATATTTATTATGAGATTGATAAGCAGCATTTTGTCACAGTTGTATATGATAAATAAGGAAGACTGTATTGTTGCGGGAAGTCTTTCTGTATCCTTATGGAGAGATCTGGGATTAACTGACAAATGTGTCTGCAGTCACAAGTGAGGGGAAAGTCTCTAGATATAGACTCATTATTGCTTGTTTGGGCCTCTTAATTTGCCTGTGTATGCAGGTCTTGTTTTCTTACAAAAAGCCATTAAAAAGCAAGGAAGTGTTTTATATCTTGCAGCCACACTGTTATAAATGAAATTTTCTGGATTCTGCATTTTGGGGAAAAGAAAATGTGGATACTGAAAAGCTTTCAGCAGAGGAATTCTTCAGCTTCTTGCATTCTGTGAGAAGCTGTTCTTTCTCATAGAAGCTATGTAAACAGCGAAGATGTTTCTCTAACGAGACTTCTCTTTATCATGCACCTGTGGACTTGTTATTATACCAAATACACAATATTTTCTATAAGGCGTTGTAGTAACTTAGCCAAGCACCCTGAGAGGTGGATGGCCAAAGGACTAATGACCTTATGACATTCAAGCACACTAAGGTATAAAACAGCTCTTTATATTAATAAATAATTCCACTTCTCACTGACTCTTGAATCGTACTTATGTGGTAATTTGGTTCTGACCCTCACACAACAGCCACAAGAAAACACATCTCTTCGTAACTGATTTTCACATTCACCCACATTCATTTGTTTAGATCATTTAATAAACTCTAACTTCCAATTGTTACCATGAACAAGTGAATACAAAACTATTAGAGTGAGATAATGCTGGGTACCTCAGTGGCCATCTCAGCTTCCCAGATATTCACCAGCCTTGACATCCTCCTCCATGAAGAAGGAGGCTAATAAGTTGTGTTACCGATGGTTTTGTGCTAAACTCTGTGAAGCTGACCCCACAATCCTCTGTGAAATTCCCACTGAACACCACTGCAGGGGCCATACACTCCAAATGTGTAGCTGCCATGATTATCATGTGCTGCTCCATTACCATCCCGAGCCTTTTCGAAGCTGTATTGCAAAGCTGATGAAATTGCTTTCAGTGGGGATTGAGACAAATCTGTTGTGCTGTCTGCAGACAGTGTGTTACCAGAACTGAAATGAGTTTAGGGCTCAGTGTTACCTGTTTGAAGTACTTCCATGTCTGAGCCGTGTTTCCCGCTGTTTAGCCTGGTGGTATCCTGGATAGCCAGGGAACAGAGCAGTGAGAACAGGCACAGCCTGTATATGGCTGGGAGGAATGGGCATGGATGGGCCTCCTCCAGCCAGGGAATAACTTCTGTAGCACTGACAGAAGGCAAGGGCTGTTTTTCTTTACTTGTTGACGGCTGCTCCAAAGATGACCTCAGAACATGTCAGGAAAAGTAATAAAAGATAGACAAGAAGCCTGGTTTTAGACAAGAAAAGGTAATGAGTACATTTTTATAGATTGCTTCTCTCACTTGCGCTGGAGAAAACTAACTCAAGCCTAGCCATTGCGAAGGCTTCATAAGCGGTATTACAGGTACTCTGGTGGGTTGGGGCAGTCAATACTTCATAAAATGAGAAGTTTCTTTTCAATGAAGTGAAAGCAGCCTAGCATCTATTAATCTCACAGGTGACATTGGCCTGATTTGCCGCATTTACCTGTTTTCTTAAATAACCTTTGCAAAGTTAGTAAAGGGCAAAGTGGATCATTCAGGAAGCTTACTTTTGTGGCCTGTTTTTGCTAGCACTGGCAGTGGAGAAATCATACCTCTGTGGAAACTTTGGTAGAGTCCTTATCGGACAAGATAATTAATTTTTTAAAATCTTGTCTTAGAAATAGGTATTTATTATGTTCATACACATTCTTGAGGTGCAGAGTTACTTTTCTATGCTACAATTTGCTTCAAGTTAGGTGAAGGAATAGTGTTCTTTAAACTAATTTTCTCTAGACCCTGAATATTTTATAAAATATTTTCCAAATATAGTCTCCTTATTATATATAATGAAATAAAGTCAATAGTAAATAGTCAAAAGTAAGAGCAGGTATTATAAATGAGTTTACCTAACATGTTGCCCTGTGATCATCTTCAGAGCAGTAGCTTTTGGAGGCAGTAAACATCTCAAATCTGCAGGGAATATGTATAGGCAATATATCTTTGGGGGTCTTTAACTGACCATACATGAAGTTCATAAGAGTCAGTTTTGTTGCCTACTTTTTCTTTATATCAGGGTAAAACCAAAGTAATGACACAAGCATAGGGAACTCCTTGTTATGCAGGAAGAATTTTATCCACTTGTTTGCTGAAATTTTGTTGGGGTGAATGGGGAGAAATACTTC
Source organism: Ptilonorhynchus violaceus (assembly GCA_013397565.1). Lineage (NCBI taxonomy): Eukaryota > Metazoa > Chordata > Aves > Passeriformes > Ptilonorhynchidae > Ptilonorhynchus > Ptilonorhynchus violaceus. The sequence goes on along the minus strand of VZRJ01013354.1, from coordinate 2,477,944 downwards.
ACATGAAATGGGATGCCTGTGCCATCTGCATTGGATTCACGTGTACCTTGCCAATAAATCAGGCTGTTCAAGGCACTTCCATTGCTTATCCTCAGAGGTGTCTTGTCTCATAAAAGAGAAGCTGCACAGATATTTCTTGAATTAATATGTGCAACTATGCCTGTAGGTGTCAGTGGCTCAATACAATAGCATGACAAGAAACCTAAAATAGGTGAGCAACCTTCCTTGGACTCTAGAAACAACAGTTAACATTGTACTTTCTTCTTCACTTGCTAGTTTTACTAAAAAATGGAGTGTTTTAATTGAATGAAATGCTACCTAAAGTGGTAGGATTCTGCCTGCATATCACTGTTGGCGTAATAGTGGCATACTGTCAACTAACTACCTGGAAATAATAGCAGATTAATTATTTTTAACAATTTATTTGGTCATTACAGTTGATCAGTGAAGGAAATGGTTTATCAAGTATGGTCTAGCTTTTTACTTTCTCACCCCCCACCCCCCTTTTTTTTTCCTTGGGTTGTTTTTTTTTTTTTTTGTCATAACCCTGTTTCTATAGATTCTATAGGAAAGAACTTGATAGCTTATATCTATTATACCGAGTAATGTATCATGTAAATGTTCTTCATTGTTGATGATGATGAACAGAAGAACGAACGTTAATCTTTGTTCAATCACCCTGATTTTTTTATAAGAGGGAATAGCATTTGATCATTTTAATAGAGCTACTGTGTTTTGTGAGGCATCTAATCTCGAATCTGTACTTGCTTATGTTAGGACATTGTTTTGTAACAGTGCTATGTATTTTGTGATCAGGACTGCTGCTGAAAACATGCAGTTCAGCCCTGTGTATGCTATGAATGCTGATGAGAAGAAAGCAGGTTTGCTGTCTTGCTGTCTACTCCTCGGGTTTCTTGGGGTTATGAGTCCCATTGTATATTGATGACACAGGGATAAACTTGTTCATTCAAGCACACCTATGAAAAATTCATGTCTCTTCTAAAGATCTGTCACTTTGGATGCATATTGGTGGCTATGTGAGCACATCACATCGTGTATTGGTCAAAGGCTGTATTTTTAAAAAATTTTGTTCAGAATGGCTTTATCCATCTGCCAAAGCAAAAATAAAGAAAAACATTGGGTCAGCCAAAATTTATTAGGAAACTTTGAACGTATCCTGAGGTTGCTACTTCCTCCAGATGGTGATGAATTAAAGTAGTTAAAAGTAGGGACTTTAAACCATGACTTATATAGTTAGATAAATATAAATGTGGCAGCTGTTACACTGCCTTCAGAAGACTAATTACAGTCTCCCTTTTCATATATTAATGCAAATACAGTGGTAAAGCAGTTGAACAGTTGAGATTCGCTATGTGGAATTTAATTTCCTGACATTAAAAGGTTTATGTATTTAATGATAAAATGCCAGATACTGCATTATGATGAATGTTTTTGCCCAGTAATTTGTACTGGCCAAGACTAGTGCTGCTGCTTTGATTAAAAAAAAAATTGTAGAGAAGATATCTTGGTATGTATGTGTGCTTGTAACATGGGGGCCTCTAGCATGTATGAATAGAACCTTTAGAAATCAAGTAGCTATTGATTTTTTACTCTCTTTGTGGAAATAGTGGAGTTTGGTGGTTGTTGGTGGTGGTGAGGTTTTTTTTCTAAAATACAGTGGCTATATGTATTAGAACATTATGAAGTCAACAAAGTTCATGAGAGCCTGTTGGATTCATAGGCATGAGTTGGTGCTCAAAACCCCACTGACAAGAGAGAAGTATAGGAGAAGATTTGAAAATTCTTTTATTATTACTCCCATGTCTGAAAGTCATAGACTCTGATGTATTGCATTTTGCAGAACTCAAGTAACTTACCATAAATGCACTTTTATCTGAAGTCTGAAACTGTCATGATGAAGTTAATATATGGTAAAAATCCAGCTACAGTACTATGAAGATCTGCATAGTTATTCAAATTTAAGCAAATGAATGGTCCATTGAAATTTAAGCCTATGCATAAGTCTTTGTGGCAAGCTTGTGCTGTTTTATCCAGTGTTCTTTCATTCAGCAAAGTAGCTGGGATGATATATGTCTGTGAAATGTAAATATAAGTACATTTGCATGGCAATATTTAAAGAACTTTAGGAAAATAAGTACTGAAACACAGAAATTAAAGATAAAAGCATTCTTATTTCCAACAGAGCTAGTCAGAACTTTTCAGCTATGGGAAAATACAGAGGACGACGCTGTAGTTCAAACAAATGAAGGTTGTGTCCTTGTAAAGAGTGGACTCTCTTTTCATTTTGAATGATTTGAACTATTTCTTTCTTTTGAGGTGAACATTGTAGAGCGATAAAATCTCTTGTACCGTTTTAACCATTAAAAAGAAATTTGGTGATGTCTTACCTTTTCTGTCCTTCATTACATGTACATTTAAAATTCACTTTTGATATTAATCATACTTAGAAATCCATTTGCTACCCATAGTGATTTCACTAGGGAAGACTCAAATCTTTCAGGGTAATGAAGTTCTAAGTAAGTATTAGTTATTGGGTACTTAAGACCTTACTTTCTCCAGATGGCGATGCTTAATCTGGATCTTACACACTTCCGATGGATAAAGATTCCAAGTCATGTTCTGGAAGAGTAAAGTTATTCTCAGAGTCCAGTTGAATCAGGTGGTAGTGCTACACCTTGCACAGAAGCTTTCTCAGGCAAGTGTCACCTTCTGCAGGCTCCAAACGTTGTTCATTGTGTTTTGGCAGTGCACTGAAACCTTCCAGCAGTAAGGGAGGTTTAACCTGCAGTCTTAAAGCATCTTACCTGAGCATTTGGGGAAGGATTTCTACATAGTTGCATAGTTTGCTTGAACTGGAAATTGAAAACTGTCAGCAGTGTTCTGAGTCCATGCAGCATCTATTTACGCCATAGTAATTCTTAGCTATGGATCATATCAAGTAAGGTTCATGCCTGCTTTATTCCACCATGTCCCTCATCCCTTGAGATTAGGCGGGGCTGGGATGACCACCTGTCTGCTTCTTTCAGCATCACTTGGGAGCAGAAGCCTAAAACAGACAACTGAGGAAGAGGAGTGAATGTCTGGAGCCAGGGAATGAAGAAGAAACTTGCAAAAGCATAACTGCTATCAGTGGAATGAAAGTGTTTAGTTTTTTTTAATGACAAAACTGCTTCAGGAGCTTTTTGCCCTCAATCCTTGTCCCTAGCCAAGCACTATGTAGTTGATTTATAGATTTATGGCTTTGAGGTCCAAGGAGATGCTTTGGTAAGGACATGGTAACATATGTATTTGAAATTGATTCACATGTTTCAGGCTAAAAGATATAGCACAAGTGGTTGTTTACAGTATGTACTGTTCTCACACATTTATTTTCATGGATTTTGAGGTGCTGAAAAATGATATAGAAAATTTAGCATGCTACAGTAGATGTTAGCAGAAGTGGGATTTTTGTAAAAGCCCCTCCCAGTCAAAGTCAGTGCCCTTGGATAATAAAACAGAATAACCAGTAGAGTCCACTGCTTTTCACATATTTTCCTTATACTTGCTATGTAAAACTAATCCTTCTGTGACAATCATTAAAACAAATATCAACTCATTAGGAACAACCATTAAAATAAATCTTAACTATGAACAAATCTCAATACTCATTAAAATAGGTCTCAGCTCATTAGGATTTTCAGTATACAGGATGAAAACAGAAGATGAGAACATTTTTAAAAAGAAAAATCAGGTGTCAGGGCCTTTTCTGCTCAGGGCCTTTTCTGCTTCTCTTACTTCCTCAACAATGAAGGGGCTGGAGAGGCACAAGAAGCGAGGAGGGGACACAGCCTCGGACTGCTGACCCCAACTGACCAAGGGGTCAAGATATCCCAGACCATATGGCATCATGCTCAGTATATACAGCTGGGGGAAGAAGGACGAAGGAGGGACGTTTGGAGTGATGGCATTTTCTTCCCAAGTGACTGTTGCACATGATGGAGCTCTGCTTTCCTGGGAATGGCTGAACGACTGCCTGCCCATGGGAAGCAGTGAATTAATTCCTTGCTTTGTTTTGCTTGCGTATGCAGCTTTTGCATTTCCTATTAAAGTCTCTTTATGTCAACCCAAGAGTTTTGTAGCTTTTGCTCTTGTGATTCTCTGCTTGGTCCCACCAGCAGGGCAGTGAGTGAGCAGCTGTGTGGTGCTTACTTGCCAGCTGAGGTTAAACCACGACAGTCCTGCAGGAACTGCTGATACCACAGCTGTCCATGACAGTCTTCCCTTAGCTGATTTTTCATGATGCAGTTTGAAAGAGAACTGCAGGAGTGTTGAGTCAGGTCCTAGCAAAATCTTGGTGTACGGGTACCATTCCCAACAGTGGAAACTTTAAAAGTTGCATGTGTATTTGCTCTTATAGTGGAAATGTTCGTCTATTCTATTCAAAAAAGATACTAATACTGACAATTTAGAGGTACATCTTTTATGAAGTAAAATTCTTCACTTTAAAAAAATTCTATTACATCAAAATCCTAAAATGTCTTTTAGTCACTCTGGATCAAAATCTTCTCTGAAACAGAGTGTTCATATTCACTGCATGTTGTATTCACCTCTGGTTCATATGGACTTGAATTTCAGTCATTGTTTTGTTCTTCAAATTAAAGGGAATTGATCAATGGGAGTTGAAATCAGTGGCTCAGCTGAATGAGAGTTACCCATGCACACCTGAGGTCTGAGTATGAACCGTTTATGTTTAATTAAATGTAGTGGTCTGAGTGCAAACCAGATCTAATCTCTGTTTGTTACAATGTGGGAATGAGCAAATCTAGTTAAGCAAAAGAATAGCAGTACTGTGTGGGACCTAAGGGGCTGGAGGCTACATTGTTAGAGATGTAACACTGGAGCTTCCTCTACCAGGAATAGCTTGTATAGATGACTTTAGTTAATACTGAGTTGTAGATTCTGGTACTAATGAATTTCTAAAATTAATAGAGCACAGTTGTAAGAAAGAATGGCACTGTTTGAAAAGCCAAACTGTCAGCCAAAGACAGTATGCTTTTGTATTAACTCAGTTTTAGGATAAGCATTTAAAGCTATACCAAATATTTCTAAGGTTTTAAAAGCTTGATGTCGTCCTTTTAATATTTATCATACTTTGTGGTGAGATTTTCTTGGAAGCTTACTGATTGTGATCTCACTTATAAAAGCATTATATATACACTGTCTTTCTAAGGGATGCAACAGGGAATGTAATGCCATCTTTTTCTCTTAAAATTATAGCGGTACTTTCAACCCAAATAATGCAATATTTTTGAGGTGTTTCAAGGCTGATTTTTTTTCCAGAATAAAATCCAGATTTTATTCTGAAATCTCATAATCTATATTTGGCATATCCTAAGAACAGAGCCTGAGGGAGTATTTATTCCTGCTGAGCTCAGAGGAAGTGGAAGGTAATCTGTACCCTTAATGTTAGGGATAATCCTTCCATATTCCTCTAAGGACTCTTCTATAGAATCCTGTTAGGCAGATAATAAAAGATCAAGTTTTTATCAGTCAAAACTATTTTGGCAGTATTAAATATGCTTTAAAAAAAAACCAATCCAAACAAAGGTTGCTAAGAAGCCACATTCTGTGGTTTCAAAATTCATAAACCTTCATCTGTCTGCAGTATAGTCAGCAACATACAGACAAAAGCAGAATGCAATCCCAGCAAAGATGGTTTGTTTTTAGGGCAGAGACATCCCTCTGTCCCCTTAGCTGTTAGGCCATTGGTCACCTTAATTTAATGAAATCCATAGTATATTTGATTTACACAAATAACTGCAGAAACATCCTTGTAATCCAATCTTGGGATTTTGCAAGGGTGAGATATGCCTCCCTGTTTTTCTCAGCCTCCTGTGGAATGTATTTCACGGCAGTCTGTATTTCCACTTATAAAATACCACTGGTTTCAGGAGCCATAGCTATTACATTGTCTCTGCTTTGTGAAGGGTAGACCTATCACTCTTACTAATTTTTCTTCTGTATAGGTTCATTTATGACAGCCTAGTCAAAGGTCCCATTGATGTCCAGTGTTCTTGGCAGTAATTGCACAAGTGGAATTTCCCAAAATGTCACAAGGAAATAGAAATGTATAATTCTATTTATAGAACTGAAATGTGGTCGGGAGAAAGAAAAGTACAAGAACATTGATTGTATAGGTTGTCTATTTTAATTAATAATTTGCTTACTTAAACTTGGTTTTGTTGTTTGTTTTTTTTTTCCCCTTGGAACTCATTGTGACTGCCAACTTAAAATGAATGTGGGAGTTTGGGTCTGTTTGTTTGTTTTTTAATCTAGAATTCATGAGGTGCTTGCTGAAGCAGTGTGATTATTTTTTCTGCTTGTTCCAGTGAACTCATGCTGTTTGAAAACCAACAATATTGCTGTAAATCTCAATTTTCTCACTGTTGCAAACGTTTTATTATAAACACGTTGAAGAAAAAGAATCTCACTTGAATTACATCAGCATGCAAGAAAAGAGTAGTGTTAGAATGTTCCGTTGTAAGATTTCAGTGTTGTTGGTATGCAGTACCTGCAAGATCTGAGGACCAGAGAAGTCATTTGCCAGCGTAGCGAAATATAAAAACTTCATTAGTTTTGCACAAGCTTTTTAGGTGGTGTATGACGCATATAAAAATGATGCATTGGAAAAAAAATGCTTTCAGATGTTTTTTTTGTGCCCCCTGTCCAGCCAATGGAAGTTGGTTCTTACAATGCAATGGCTTTAGCTTGCTTACCTGCTTGCATGAGAATATTATTGTGCATTTGCTGTAGGGTTCTGTAATTTGAAATGATCAGCTCTGTAATTTGATCTAGCTCCAGAGAAAAATCTTGTCGTTTCTCAAGAATTATTTGTTTTCATTCTGAGCAGGGCAGTGCATGAGTAGGTTGTTCAAAACCAATGTGGCAATGAACAATGTAAGCAGATGGAATCTCTGGAAAACTGTAAATGTTTTGTTCAGATTTGTGACTAACATTTAATGAACAATTAATATTTTCAAGTTTGTATATCTTAAATTTAGAAGTTGTGGATGTATGATGATGATACATCATGTGAAGAATGTCCTCTGCCTTTTTAGATGTCAAGCATGCACAGATACCTACACAGATAGAACTCCTTGGGATAAATTCTGTTTTTGTTTGGATATATACAATGCCTTGGAAACTGTTGAAGAACTGTTGAAATGCGTTTTTCTCCCCTCTTATGAATATAATGTAAAAAATCATCTCCTGTGCAATATTGTAGTTTCATATAAAAAACATAAGCTCGTGTGGATATATTTGACCTTAGGGAATATCAACAAAGATTAACATCAGACAAGATAAATAAACCATTACCTTTTTTGTAAGTAATCTGTGATTGGATAAGAAGTTTCATTTTATTACTGAAACATTTTATTGCTCTAAATTTATATTTGTATCATATATTATGCTGCATCTTAGGTTGTCTCAGTATTTCAGTAGTACTACAAAGTTCTGTAAATAAAAAAATATGGTATTGCCAGATAATTTCATATTACTTGAATGGACTGTAGTGCACATTGCCATTTGCAATTGGTAATATTTGCTAAAGTCAAGCTAAAGTGAATGAAAAATCCCAAGCTTTATCATAGAATAAGTCACTGAGCCCTTGATATCCATCTCTAACATGGCTAATTACAAGCTGTCTTCTCACTGGAAGTACATAGCTGGATCTCTACCTCCAGGTGGTAAAACCTTGCTGAAGATGAGAATCAGCTTGGTTTCGTATTGACTCGTTCTTCCTATATCTCACGATTGCATGGGCCCCAGTTTCTGTCCACAGCCCTCTTTCTTGAAGTTACACCAAACTATTTTTGTTTTTACCCTTATGTCTGTCCTAAATCAGAGTTTTGCCACTAGATTGCATTACACATGACAAATGTAGTTTGTGTAAACTCCTTGCTCACACCTCTGCCTACTCACATTCATAGTAACCAAAACTGTTGCTGCCACCCACCAACTCTGTACATTTAAACCCCAGGTTTAGAAGCCTGCCATTCTCATGTGCCAAGAAACCTTACACAGTTACCTGAGTGCTGCCTTTGCCCAGCTTCACTCTCCCAGCCCTGCCTCTCAGCTCCTTCTCCTCTGGCCAGGTCGTATCACTGAAATTTGAGATTGCGTGAAATTTATTTATTCCCAGAAGGGAATGAGGAAAACTTAGCTCATACAGGTCATCTTCATTTCAGTGGGCATAAAAGGCGTTGTAGTGCATGTCTGGAGCGTGAGGGTAGAAGTGAAACATAGCCATACAACCTGCGTTTTTGTGGTGGCAGATCGCTCTTGGGACAGCAGCACCTTACAGAGCTTCTGCCCTGGTGGGTGTGTGAAGGAGACTGATGCTGTGAAATTGCACCAGCTGGTGTTACGTTTTCAGTGAGGACCCCAGTGCTTAAAAGGATTATGACTGTAGAATTTTTACCATTGAATCGATATTTATTATACAGTGATTTTTATAATTTGTAATGACAATTCAATTTAATCCAGATTTACAGATATTTGAAAAAAACACCAACGATGGTGTTTTACTTGAAGATCAACATACTGGCTTTCATATTTGGAATTATTCTGTATGAAAGCATGAAGTCTATTTCCTGCACTATAATCTTGAGTCATGCTAGGAGTCAGATGGAGATTTGCGTTCCTTGCCAAATGACAGGATGGATTCCCAGAGAAGCCGAGGAAATTAATTACACTGGGCAGCAACCATCGGTATGGTGCACGGAAGCTAAATGTGTAGCAAATGTTGAAGGGTGTAGATGCTGTGGACAAGAAGATGAGAGCAGTTGTGGTAGCTGGTTGTGTTAATATGGGAGATGTGTGGGGACAGCACAGCTGCGTGTGGTGGCACAGTAGGCACACTGGCAGAGCTGTGGGGGTGGTCTTGATACTCTGAAAATCCTAAATCTGTTGACTTGAACATATTGGGGTTTTCTTCAGCAATCATTTCTGTTATAATTATTTTAAAATAGAAAAAAAATACATTGTACAGGTAGCATTTCAGGAAATAACAGGTACTTTTGAAGTGAAAGATTGATGCCACCCCTTTCCCCAATATAAAATGAAGTATTTTGTCTATACCTTTATGGAATATGTTTTTGTAAGCTTTGCCAGAAGGAATTAATGCTCTGCATCTGCCGTAATGTCAGATTTCCATGGTTTATTAATCTCACAGTAGGCTGGAATTTAAACAGTTTTCTTATGGTATTCTGCTTCGTGTTGCCATGTAGTTCTTAATAGTAGGGAAGAAAGCTACAGTCTTTTATGCTGGAAAAGAAAAGAATATTGAAGGCCTCTGTCATGTTTTTTTTTTAAGCACACTCTTCAGTTACATGAGCCTTACAAAAGGAAGAGAGTAAAAAAAAATATCTTAAAAGCTGGAGAAGGCCCACAGTTCAGCACTGCTTTCCTCATTATTATTCATTTGGACTGATTAAAATACTTTTTTAAATTATGTGAAGTCAATCAACAACTGGAGGGGCAAATCTGGAGTGAAATCTGCAAATCTGCTTAATGTCGATTTTATAAATCCCTATGTCCCATCTCTTCCCATGATCCTATGTTGTGTTTTATTCAGCACTTTGCATCGTGAAACACCAGTGTTGTGTCTGAGTTGCTGGCTGTGGTTCTTCTTACTCCTATCCGCATGGCACTGGCGGTATATTAACAATATAGTTACATTTTTTATCACCTCTACCTCTAAAATACACTCATGAAATACAATGAAGAATGCAAAAAGAACCCCCAAAAACCAAACAAACCACAACATGGGCACAGAAAGGGAAAATCTTTGTTAACAGAGAATTGTTTAAAAATATGTGTCTTGGAGAATGAGAGTGTAGACTAGCTAACTTTGTTTTCTGCATGAATTAATCAGCAGTGACTAGACCAGCTGAGGTTCTACAGAAAATATTGACACTTTTTAACTGTATTCTCAAAGGTATTTGTATATATTGCTTTAAAATACTTAGTGTTCACATTCAAATTTCTGTGCCAAGTATGGCACAGAAATTACTTGCTGAGTATAGGTAGAGTCTGGAATTGCCACTTCATCAGTTAATGTGCCTTCAGCTGTCTTATCAGGATGGATGTGATATTAAAATTCTGCAAAAATGGGGTTCTAGTCTACTCCAGTGCTGGTTTTGAAGGCCCTGCTTCTGGAGTATATAGTGATCATGGAGAAAGTGTTTTGTCTTTATTAATGATGAGGCAACAAATAAAGAGTTAGGAATCTCTCTCTCCTTGGAAATTGCATGATCTCATCCTTTCAGAACAGGCATTGGAGCTTCATGATGTGCATCTAAGATTCACTCTCTAGTGATGGCCTGTCAAAGAATCTTACTATATTTCAGAAGGAGGGAGGAAAGAAATCCCATTCAATTACAATAGAGAAGTTTTCATGATTGTTTGTTTTTTTAATTAAATGACTAATGTTTTAGACCAATATGCGGCATTCATTTAGTTGCAAAGAGAAGAGTCAAAGTTTGAGGCCAGATTGCAGGCCAAGAGGTAAGAAACTAAAAGTCAGTTTCTGGTTTTCAGTTCCCTGAATGAAATATATTTTCACCATACTTAGGGGAAATAATGGAAGCTTCACGCCTGTCATGTCTGTGATGACTTGTCTTATTGACTCCTTTTATAGGAAAGGTTAGGAAAGCTTTTGGGATTTTCTGAGAATTCATACGGAATGAAAATAAAACACTGATATTACCTCTTTTCTTGCATTTTCTCCACAGAAATAAGTGTGATGGGTATTTTTTTTTTAATGGTCCATAGATATTGCTCAGTGCAAAGGCTAATGCATTCTTGAATATGTCTTCATGGTATAAGTGAGAGACTCATTAAACCTATCTATTTGCAGTTGCACACAGAAACCAGTCCTTAATTGCCTCCCTGGATATGGGCAAGAGCTTAAAAACAAGCAAAATATAAAAGATTAAAAGAGCATAATGACATCTTCAAAAGATGAACAATATGATCTAAATGTTAAAAAAAAAAAAGAAGAGGAAAAAAGCTTGAAATCTCTTTGTGTTTCTCCAAGTTAATAGGAAAACTTTGAAGATGACAGTAATTTTCCATTGTGTTTCGTCTTTTTTATAATAATGTATTTTGAAATCTGAAATGAGTCTATCACCTAATAATGTTTTTTAGGACTACATAAGTTGTACTCTAAAGCACAATATAACCAAGGTTTTCTTCTACTTTTTGCCATAATAGCTAAAGATACTGTGCTGTTTGTTTTTAAATAATTCTGATTGGATACGTACTTGGATAAGGCATTCCTTAAGAAAAAGGAGATTGATGCTGGTGATTTATCAGGTTTTGTTCTACAACTTAGTTGCAAACTCAAATCTTAAGGGCTCAGAGCCATGAGGTGCTTGATTTTGAATGAAATGTAAAAACATCACCCTGACCACTAGTGGTTGTGAATGATCCCATGGTGCTTTTGGGGATAAACCCTTCTGTCCTGGCCAAATTCACTTTTGGTTAATTCCATGGTGATTGCTTTATTCTCCCTGCAGTTTCGGTTAGATGTGACATTCATTGCTTCCCATCCTGAATCCCTGGTATGAGTTGCTTTGATGTTACTTAGCCGGTAGGTTTCAGCCTGAAGGCGATTGCTGTTCAGCACAGAGCTAAGTGGTTTGCTATTTAGGTAGGAAGTTTCTGGATTCATTTGGAAAAAATGCTTTTGCTAGGTAGAGATTACTGTTTCAACACCAGCATAGGCAGTGTGAATTTACAAATGCTGGACAAATGTCTGACCTGTTCTAATTTAAAAATCAGGTTTTTCAAATTGGTGATCGTATTTCTGACACCGTGGACACACACCCTAATGATGTGTGTAATAAAGTGATGATGATGATGTCTGATGATGTGCATAATAATCTCAGTAAAGGAAGTGAAAAGAGGTTGTGTTTTCCAAATGCAAGAAGTTGCTGGAAAATTCTTGAGTAATGGTTCAAACCCAGTATTCAGTTTTTTCGTCTGAACACGGAAGTGCAGATTCCCTGTATACCAAATGCCGGTGTTTATGCATGTGCCCACCCCGTATAAAGGGATTTTATAAACCTTGGTGTGCTGTGTCTATAGTAAATGGAATTACTACTTCTGTTATAGCAAGAACTTCCTTGACTTCAGAACACCAAACAATCTGAAGTTTTTCGTTGATTTTGACACTGCCTCTTTGTAGCAATGCAGTTTGTTTAATTTTCCTGTGCATTATTTGAAAGAGATGAATGTGACTAGCATACTGATTATCAAGATTCTCTACTCATTTCCTGCAAATTTCTTTGCTGAAGAGATGCCAAATTATTCAGCAGTGGAGTGAAACGTTTCCCTTTTAGCTTCAGAGTCACAGTTTGTGTCAGATGGACTCTGCTGGCACTTAGCAGAGAGTTTCTGTACTACTGCTTTGTATTTTCAAGAATGTTTTTGCTGTACCTCTTATGGGAAAATATTATGTGTTTGCAGTAATGTTGTGTATCTTTGGGGTGAATGGCTTTTGGTATGGAGTGGAAATGGATTGCATTGATATGAATAGCATTGATATGAATAGCTTCAAACAACAGCCCTGTATTTACAGGTTGCTTGGAAGGTTCCTAGAAACCGTCAGTCAATAACCTTTCCTAGTTATTAGGTGTGTTTCTATAATGCATGCTGATGTGTGTTTGTGTGTACATAGGAATGCCTGCATTAATACTGCATGCTGAATTTTTTGTGGAGTGATTCATACTTGTTTTTGTGCCTGTTCTTGTAAACGTACGGACAATGATGGATCTGCTTGTTTTTAAGTAGTTTGGTGACAGCACTAATTTGGCCTCGGCAGGAAGAGCCTGAGCTCCATCTCACAGCCTGTGTCTGGGCAGTGGAAGGGGAGAAAGTACAATTTGCTGGCCATCACGACTGAAAACTGAAGGCTGGAATCTGTCCTAGCAGGTTCCAACCATTGCATTGCTTTGCTTTCCGTGGAAACCAAGATACATCGGGTACATGGGATAGTTGGCAGCTATAAACTCTGTCACACAACACTCACACCAAATGTGGTTTTGCCAAATATATCTCAATCCAACAGAATATAAAATTTTCTTTACCCTTTTGTTGTTGAAGAGGTGGGTTTAAAGATGGGGAGAAGTAATTTGGTAACTTGGGAGTGCTGCTTTATGAAGGGGAGAAGTTTTGTGTCTCTGACAATATTTCTTGTATGAGTTTCTTCTATCGATTTCATTAGCATCTCAATACAGCACTGCTTTTACAGACACTGTGCTTTACTTAAAAAGATTTTAACAAAACAGCACATGAGAAATCTCACATTTAATTGTATTGCTCTATGAAACTATTCAGGTCTTTTTTGCTATCACATGGACCTTTCACCTCTGTCGTAAGCAAAAATAATTGCAGGTCCTCTGAAATGAGTTACCTGAAGAAGTCATTATTATTTCATTCAGATGTTTAGAAGCCAGATTTTAGATGTTGTTCGAGGTGCTGACATGAGCACTTTCAGTGAGCTACAGCAGCTGTTGTGCAGTTACTGCTCCTTAGCTAATGCTCTGAGACCAGCAGATTATTTATATTTCATTAACATTTAATTAGCCCACTGTACCTATGTCTGAATAATGACAGATGGATACAGTGAACTTGAGGACTATCTGGCTTTCAAAAATTTGTTATTTTAAACCTGTTTTTCTGTCCTTCTTCTTGCCTTCCTTTCAGCAATCTGACATTATGATAGATTTTATTTTATTTTTATCAACCTTGGGATACTTATACTTGAAGAGGGAAGTAATCCTCATCATAGCATTAGCAATCACAGAATGCTCTAAGAGTGTGGCAATTTCACGTTCCTTAATGTAATGTCTCAAAATGACTTCTCCCAACCAATTGTGGTATGGATACACACGGAATCATTTGAAGGGCAGGAAATGCAAAAACAGAGTCAGCCGTTTCAAAGGGATTGCTCCAAACACCAGGTTATCCTTGAACTACTAGGAAGAAAATCTGACCAAAGTATTTGCTTGCAGGAGCCTTTTAATTATGTCTATAGTCCTTTAATGCCATGAGAAGCCTTTATGCTTTTGTGAGAGTTATTTTTAATTTTTTAAAATAACATTTAATTGATGTTACAGAAAATTATACGGACTCTTTGCTTCTTTATATGGACCCTTTGCTGCAATGTTAAAATGCAGAAAATTGCTGCAGCATCAGATTCAGAAAAATTAAAATCTTTTCTAGGATTAGGAGGGAAGTAATGAAAAGGAAACACTGCAAAATAAGGAAAAACTGGTTATGCAACAAGTTTGATGTGAGACTTCACTGATTTTTATATGGAAAAGTAGCAGGGCACATTTCTTTCTTGTCATTCTCACGAATTTAGTAAATATCCAGAAAACTGAAAGAACAAAAATAACAAACTGTATAATTGACACCTGTCCAGTTTGGGTTCTTTTCCTTATGTCCTTTGTTCTCAGAGGAAAGTCTGGTTTAAATCTGCTTAGAAAAAATATTTGTTGGTACTGTTTGATAGAAGTGACTAGAAATAGTAGACTTTGCTTACAGAATCTAGAACAGAATTGAAAGCACTGTTCCTCAGTCTGCCAGGAAAATCTTTGGTAAATGTTCATTATATCCACATATTCTGTTCACTTACTGTTCAGGTCTGTGAAGTTAAATAAGTCCAATGGGAATCACAGTCATTACCACAAATGTCTAAATACTAAATCTGAATGGATTTACAAGGACAATGAAAAAGAAGAGCTGTCGTAACATTTGATTTTTATTTTCATGGCCTAGCTCAAGTTTATATTGGTGCCATCAATAAAAAACACCAATAAATTCTACACAAGATTCATAAAAGATTACCTCTTCAGATGTGGTCAGTGGTATCTACTTGGTTAAAGTGATGACTGGTGACTCCTTTGTGATGAAAACCTGTCTGGTTGACCTGTCAGGTCAATCTGTCCTTCTCAGCATCATATAGCCAACAAGAACACTGACCCTATCTCAGGAAAGAAGAAAATTTGTCAAAGGAAGTTTTCTAAGAACTCTGTATCCTGCAAAGCTAGGGTATTCTGGAAGGACAAAAAGCAGTTTGAACAAGGAAAGGTTGGAAAGACATATGCTGCCCTTACCTCTGCCTGTTGGGATCTGTAAGTCAGTTCATTTACTGTTCTTCTTTCATGACTGAAATGGTTCACCTGGGAAGTCGGTAGTGAAAATGTCCTCATAAACCTAGAGTCTGCCTGGCTGCCCTCTGCCATACATCACCTCCTGGCTGTAAGAAGGGGGAGTGTGTCTGAAGTGAAGGAAGACATTGCAAGAAAAGCTGGTTTATAAACCTGCATCAAGTATAATGTGTTACTTGAGAGCGAAGGTGGATGCCAAACCCAGTTGTCTGTCGTTTCCAAATGCAGCTGTGAAAACCAGCTAGTAACGGTGTTTCATATATCATATGTGAGGTTTGGGAAAAAATGATGTTTGAAAAGAAGCTGATATGAGATAGCCATTGTAACCACCCCAGAATTCCCACCTGGAGCAACACAGGGCATCACTGCTGTTTGTGTCTGCCATAGTAGCACTGAACTATTTTAATTTCGAAGTATGAAGCCAGACACAAAAACTTGTGTTTTGGAAAGATGAATATTTTTATTCTGAAAACTCCACAGCAGACCATTTTAGTAATTGAAATATTGAAAGTAACATTTGTGGTTGAAAATTTCTATTTTCAACCCTCAAAAAAGAAAGGAAATGGAGATTAATACATTCTGGATTAATGTTTTTGTTTTCTTTTGTGTGCATTTTTAAAAGGATGAGCTGTATTTCTTTGTAAGACTCTTAGAGCTATTCTTCTATCTTCTAAAATATCATTTTGCAAACTGATGGCTGCATACCCCTGGGGATATTGCCATATAAAAATTCTGGTTTTGTGAAACTAATCTCTGTAAAATTGGATAGAAAACATAAGCAGTAAAGCTCTTGAAGAAAATCTGTTGACTTTAGCAATTACATATGCCATTTCAATGCTGCCAAAGGATGATCACAACTCAAAGGTATTATTTACACGTAGAAATATATCACTTCCTCTGTTTAAAACTCTTAATCGACACAATATTTGTGTATATTTGTGTTTGATGACTGCAGTTTGAAGGGTTTCCTCTTTCTATTTGAAATTTTCAGTTCACACCAGAATTAATTTTTCACAATTTTACTTCAAAAAGTATTTTTAAATTTAAAAATAATATTATTTAGGGGGATGAAGAAAATATCAGCTTCTACACTTCCAGTTCCTGTCATCCTGCATGATGGGATATAAGAATGTAGAAGTGAAACTGTAGACTACTGAGCAGGACTTAATTTCTTACATTCAAATCTTATGTAGTCTATCTAATTTTTATCCCCCAAATTTGCCATTCACACAATAGTCTGTACAGTTAATACTATTGTGATATTAGTGAATCCTTGTGACTCTGATAGAATTTGTGTTTTCAGGTACTCAGAGTGAATTTAAGTTACTCAGTCACTGTAAGTGACTCAGTCACTTTGAGATGATCTCTGTGATATTACAAATGGCGAGGAAGGATATTTAGCTTTGAATGCTAATTCCAATAAAATTATAAGTGACTGATTTTGTGATTGTACTTTAAAAAATCTGAAGGTATCCTGATAATAGGCATTATTTCCAAAATAAAGTTGTTTGTGCTATGTACATGTGCGGAGAAGAAACTTTATGAAGTTATTTGTATCAAAGTTTACAAAGAGAATATCATATGTCACAATAAATTGGTGTCATTGTTTGGACATGAACTAAAAAATGAGAGCACAATGCTTTTGAATCAGCTACACAAAATTATGTAACTTATAAAAAGTAAATCACACTTGTTTTCATGTATTTCTTTTTCACCATATTAAATCACTTTTCTGACAGCTAAAAGAAAATTACTGTGATTTAGGGAGTGAATCTTTATCAGTAGTTGACAGGTAGAAAAAAATGATAAGTCCATATAAACAGTTATTTATAATAGCATTTAGCTGGAAATGACAATCACTGAGCATTTGATTTATGTAATTTTCCAGGACAGTAGAAATACCTTCTGCAGTCCATGAGGCACTTTTTATGAGCCTGTTACTGAAGCACAGAAGTCTGCCTGCTCACTCCAGAAGGAACAAGATAAATGCAAAACTGGATACCGTTGTGTAGTAGATAGTGCATTTACAAATTCTTGTCTTGCTTAGAAAAAGTAATTCCCTTATAAAGTCAAGTTGGTATTTAACCATTCTGGGTTTTTTTTTGTTGTTGTTGTTTTCTTTTTTTAATCCTGAAGTGCACACAGTGGCCAAATTCTGCCTGCAGAATTTAGTCTGCTACATTAAATGGGGGTTTGGCACAGCCATTGAAGATTTGTCTGGTAGAAACAGAGTAGTGGCATTAACTTCACTCTCTTTTCCATCTTTTTTCTGTTTCTGCTGAGGAGGAATTCCTTGTCATGCCACTAGATACTTAGATGGTGTTTAGGGTGGAGAAATGAGTCCTCTATCTGTGTCATGTGTTACTGAGAAACATTGGTAACACTGATGATTTGAAAAATCTAAGCCTGCTCTGTGCCATGTTATGTTGTTTTCTAGATGGGATAACAATTGGAAAAGCCAAAATGTGGTGAGTATATCTTTTCTTTTCGCTGGTGTTCCTGGCAAATACTGAGACAGAAAGCACCACTGTGAGTCTCAAGTAGATATTTATCTGAGGACAAAGTTTTATGGTTTTGTAAAGATAGGAATAAGCAGGTACATTTTTAGAGGTTCAGCTGAAGAAGCTGTGATGCTTTGGGATTGCCTCTCCTCTCTTTAGTTCCTCTCAGTTTGCAGGTGGTCGTACAAAACTAATATTTTGATCATGCCATGCTTTTCCAGCTTCCAGAACAAAACTGCTTCATTTTGCAGGTATCCAGTCAAAAGCTGGTGGACCAGGAGAATTTTTGGAGAGTTAGTCCAGGATTACAGCAAACACATACCCAGGGAATTCTTTAAGGGGGAGAATGTTTCAGTATTGATAGAATACAGTTTCAAATCCCATGATGGTCAGAGACACAAGTCAGGGAGATGATACCAACCTAATTTATGGAGGAATTGTCTTGACCAGGATTAAATCCCGAGGAAAGAATCGATGAAAGCTGAAAACAAAACTTAATCATTCAGTAATCATAGCCAAAGATGACTCATTATGAATTCATTTCTCTGTCAACAAACCTGTGTTTTCCATTTTTTTCTGCTAGTTTGCACCCTCCACCAACTGCTTTTGTCTGTGAGCAGTGCCTTATAAAGTAATCGTGAATTAATGTAATGTTGCCCAAAAAGGCTTATTGAAGAGGACAGCCTTTGCTACAAGAATTGCACACTTTAAATGAGGCCTTAGGTCAGCATTATTGTGCCTTACAAGAAAACAATATCATCCTAAAAAACAATTGTTATTGTTGCATGAAGGATACAGGAGGAGATTGTATTTGACCTTTGCCTTTGCATGTAGATCTGAACTACATGTGGTTGCCCTCAGTGCAGGTCTCTTTTATCTGTTTGTTAAAGCCTTTCTCTGCTGTGCTGTTGCAGTTGATGATTTTACAGTGCTTTCCCTACCAAGCACCAGTTAATCATAAGGTGCTTAGATTTTTTTCCTGAAGTCTCAGTGCAGAAATTTAATAGGGGTTTCAGTGCTTCAAGGAAGAAAAGTTAAGTAGTCTGCTAGCTGAGCTTCCTCATTATATTACCTTATGCTTAGCTGCTCAGATGAAATGAATAATAATTTTCTTCCTTGGTGGGATTAGCTCCACAGAAGCACCATAAGCATCCAGTCAGGCAATTCTGCGTGTTGAACTGTTTTTAATACGTCCATTTGAATACCAGTTTAATGTGGTTTACTATGATGTTGCCATCACACATAAAAAGGCATACCTTTTATCAATTTTTTAAAAATTAATTTTGAGCTCACTATGTGTTAGGGTGTATATATGTAACTAATGATTCGTGGAGGTGTACATCTCTGTTGCATAATATGCATCAGTTGTTCGAATAATTAGATAGAGGCACTGAATGTGGACTATGAAATAGAAATATTCAAGCGGAAATCCTAATCTGCCACAATAATTTAATGAAAAGGTTTGTCATTGCCTCTTGTAAATCTTGAACAGACTGTTATCTTGCAAAGCCACAACAGCATAAAATTTAGCTCAGTGAAACAGAGGTGCTTTTCTAATATCCTGGGGTTTATCAGCTATGGAAATAAACATTTTAGAAATAATACGAAAAAAAGCACCAAAATTTTAATAGTGGAGAAGAATTTCTTCTGCAATGTGTGGGGTTTTAAGCAGAGGGTTAAAGAGATCTAGGAACTGGGTAATAAGGTGGGAAATAAAAGCTGAATGCTTTGTCATTGGCAGTGGAGAAGACTTTAATGCATATAAAAATAATGAGGAAAAAAGAAAGTAATAGCTCCATTTAATCTGTGCACCCATCACAATATATTTCCTACATCTCAGTTACATGGCTCTTCTGAGAGTGAATCTTTCAAGTTTTTCCTAGATATTTTTCTCTAATGGTACAGTTTCACATTTTGGCTTTAGCAGCCATAGCTCAGAAAACAGACCAGTCTGGACTAGTGGAACAAACTTACCCTATTAGATCAAAACTCCAGAACTTTGTCACATATATTCTTTTCAATCCCAGTGCAGAGCTGTACTTCCACGTGGTATACAGCCCTGTGCTGGGGGAAATGGCCCTGTCTTTGTCATCAGTATGAGTTGACTCTGTAGCTCTATTCTATTTTCCATAGTAATAGATTACATCTTGTGCAAGATCGTGTTGGAGTTCCTTTGGACTTGGGACAGAGGGAAGTGTTTGTCATTTCCTAACTTCTTAGCTTATTATTGTGGGCTCATCTTTTCTCATGGCATTGTCTGATGGGATGATGAAGATCAAACATTACTCGTCAGAGCCCTATGACAAACCACTGCTAAATTATTGAGTCTCAGTTGACAGCAGTTAGTAGTGGAGAAAGCCTTTTAGTCATCAATTTCAAAACCTAAGGGTGTTAATATAGGGCATTCCTTGCTGGGGAAAACTGAAATAAATAATTTTGTCGACTGTGCTGGCTTTTCTCACATGTTGATTTGCTTTTCTGCCTTTCCCCCTCTCCCTGCCTCCCATTAAATCATGACTTATATAATTTGCCAGCATTTTACCATTCTCAAATGAGCATAAGTAATTATCATGATAATAACAGCATGATTGCTTTCCCAGAGTCAAATGGCTGCAATCTCTGGTTACCTTTTCTGTGATCAAAAGTCATGACAGAAGGAGCCAAGTTAATAAATTACAGGATTTATAGGTACTAGGAAGAATTTAGGTTTGTCTCTCTTGAATGCTTTTGTTAACTTTACCATTGTGAGCCAGGTAGGGTTTCCTGTATCTCCTGGAGAATGACAAAGGATGTACATTTTGGATGTGGGATTTATATGGTGTATTTTAGAGTTGTTTTTCTGCTACTTTTGGCTGTGTTAATACAGCACTATTTTGCTTTCTGTGGACTGCACTTAAAATTTACTGGTTTTCCTGAGTGTTCTTCCCATTAAACTCACTTGGAAGGAGATTTTGGAGAAATGACTATGTGGAGTATGCAGAGAAAAGCAAAGGGAGTCATGGTTTTATTTTCTGTTTGTTTCTTCCTATTTTTGTGTTTGTTTGTGAAAGAATTTAAGATATTCCCCTGGGCTGGGAAAGCATTTTGCTTCTCTGAATGGGAGCAGTTGCTTGGAATCAATGAGGGCTCTGTCATTGATACCAGCTGGAGCATTAATCAACTTATTGCAAGATTTGCCAACAAAACCTGGCCATGTTAAAATAAAATTTATATCTCCAAATATTTCAGGTCTAAGACTTGTCACATATATTTTTCAGTTCAGCCTGCTCATTTTTTGCTACTGTTTGAGAACTACAGATTCTCTTGCAATTTTTTTACAAAATGCAGTAGCTTGATTATTTATCACTTCCACAGGATGATATATTAAACTAACTTCTGCAAAAGAATAAGCATAAGCATTTTATTTTTTTTTAAATTAGTGTTTTATTATGGTTATGAAACAAACTACACTGTAGATAAATAATTCAATTTTTCACATTGGAGATAATACTACTACACTATATCTCTCTTAAATACATCCCATATTTATCTGGAAGTTAGTTTCTTTCTAAGATAAGAATGAAATTGTATTCACACTTAGAATTTTAAACCTGTAAAATAAATTACGTATTACCTTATATATTTTATTGCTAATTTTATTTTAGAAAGGATTCAGGTAATTGCAGACTTAAAAACTACAAGCTAGAAAGTTTTATTCAGTTAGGTTTTTATGTCTTTGCTTTATTAAATTTTTGTTATTGTAAGAGAGGGAACAGGAATATTTTTGCAACCTAGTGATATTTCACTGGTGTGTAAATTAATCTTTTATTTGACAATCTGAACTTAGTTTGAGTGTCATATTTTAGCAATTGTCTGGGATTATTATCATGGTTACGTATGGTATATGTGTTCCTATTAATCAGCAGGCTAATCAAAATGCTTGAGTTAATATTCACTGTTGGCAACTCAGTACCAAATGCAAACTATTGAGTGGTTAGCCCTTAATTTTTATCTACTTTTATGTTCTCACATAGTAGAAATCATGAGAGACACAAGGAAATAAGGAAGACATGCTCTGACCACTTGTCCACCAGGAGCCTGAAGTCCTTTTCTGCACAGCTGTATTTCCAGTTTGGGATGTCTCTGACATCCAATTTAGTCATCTTAAATGGAAAAGATTTAAGATGGTCTTCTCCCATGGCTGTTTCACGTGGATTGTTTAGGTGTTTCTATTCCAAGCCTGTTCTACTTTTAGGCAACTTCTTTTTCTCTACCCACTTTATGGTAACTTTAGGTGCCCAAGTTAGGACTGTGCTTTCTGCTCCAAGGAGCTGGGTTCTCAGCATCTGTTGCCTTGTTCAATGTCACAACCTTTAAGTGTCTTTTTTATCTTGCCACAAGTGACTGGATCACTCTGCATAATTTACTTGACATATTTAGCTTGTTTTTTCTGGTTTAGTGTTTGTGAAGAGAGTACATGTTAGATGAGTTATCTGAATCACCCCAAAGAATGCCTTTGTCAAGTATTTTTAAAATCACAGTCTTAATTGCAAGCAATTCATACCCCAGATTCAAAATGTGTGCTGTTTTGTCAAGTTTATCTTACTCCTTTTGTCATGGCTTTTATTCCTTTTCCTTCATTGGAGTACTTCCCGTGATTGCAAGCTGAAGACCACAGTCTAGCATAGCATATTTCCTGTGAGATTTGACTGACGCTTCATGAGAGTAAGTGGTTCTTCCTCTCTAGTAGAACAAGTTAGTGCTCATTATTCCTCACAAAAATATGTCACCTGTTTCTTTAAACATGTAGTCTGGATAGTTTTTGTTTTTCACAATTATGTCAGTGTGGAAGTTCGTATGTAGAGCTGTCAAAGGAAAATAAATATACTTAAGATCCAGTTGTTGCCATTGCTACTGGAAAATAAGTCAGAGCTGACTGGCAGACTAATAACCTGATGTGACAAGAATTACTGTGCTTTTTAGATACTGGCAGATTATATTGGATCACTACTTACATGAATAAACTTTGACTACCTTTGATCAGGTTTGTTGGAGCGTTTGGTTTTTTTCTGAGCTTCTGTTTGGAGTTATGGTGTCTCATAATCTGTGTAAGTGCCAAGGTTATAGTTACAAAGCGATAATAGAAAACAGATTTTGTAGGCACCTTGTTAGACCCTTCTATTGCTGGGCATACTGAAATGTTGCACTTTGAATTTTAAAATCTTGACTTTCAGAGGATTTTTCATGGGGAATTTTCACATTGTTTATTTTGTGTTTTGAATATAAACAAGGTGTAAGAATAGATTTGAAACAGGAACCATTAATTGGCCTCATTTTCTAATCCTGCAGTCGGCTGAAGTATAAGAGGATCTCTAAGATTCATTTGGGTTGGGGAGTAGAAGGATAAGCAGAAATATTCTCCTATATGAAGAGAAAAGGAAGCTTGAGAAGAGTGTTAAGTGTTAAGGTAGAGTTTCTTAAAGAAGAAATGAAAAAAATATATGAGCAGTTACTTATTCTCTTGTCCACTAAAGCACAACCCAAACCAGATAAATAGAGCCCTGAGGAAATGAAGAGCCTTCCAGATGCCCAGAAGAGTGGCATTTATCTAAGCAATCCCTGTTTTGAACAGAGTAGGCAATCCAAGCTTCTCCAAATGTAGGAATCCACGCCCAAGGGAGCCAGAGGTGAATGGTGGGGTTAGCATATGGAAGGAAGAAGGCTGTGCTTGAAAGAAGGTGCCTTCCTGGGAAGGTTACTCTCTAGCTGTGTCCTGTCTCTTTGTGGAGGTGGCAACTGTGTGCACATCATCCCTGTCCTCCAGTATGTGCCATGTTTTTTGTGGAAACCAAACCTAAACACAAACTCTGTAGGGGTCCAGGACTGACTGCAAATGGCCTCTGGCCTGCAATTTACATGTAACATTCACCAGTTAGGATACAGTCTTCAGTTAGGTCAGCAGTTAGGATACGGTCCATATGTCAGCTACAGAATGTATTTGGTGTAATTTTATGATTTCTTTCTGTCTTGAATCTGTTGCAGATTAAATGTATCACTCTGGACAGTATGAAAAACAATTATGTTTAAAACGAGGTAATTTAGCAGGTCTGAACATCTACTGCAGGCAAACTATTAAGTTGACACACAAGTAAAATGTCTTACCTTATAGTGGAGACTGAACTTCATTCAGAAGAGTTTGCAAAAGCCAATCCTGTATTTTGTGCTGTAGCTTTTCTAAAAAGAAGTAGAGAGTAATGCTGTTTCATAATGCTGTCTATCAGGTTGTCTCTGTTTTGAGACAAATTTAAGAGAGGACCCTCTGGAATGAGTCCTTTTCTCTAAAAGGGTTCCAACAATCTCTTTCCACCAATAGGAAATGAATACTAATAGATGAAAGTGAAAAAAACCCTGGTTTATGAACAAACAGAATGCCCGCCCCCAAGGTAAGGGAAAAACTAAGTAACTGTTAAACACTAAACTGTCAGAACTCACTTCCCCACATACACACACACACAGGAACAAAGACCCAAAAAAATGTCTGGAGAATGGGGCCAGTGTTGGAGGAATATGTCTTTTCCGACATGTGGTGTGAGATGGCGCTGGCTCTCACGCTGAGGGAAGTAGAACTTCCATGGGGGGGGTTCCAGCAGCAGGGGAAAGCCCAGTGGCTACTTGGTGTCGACCTCTTCTCCATGGCAGCCACAGCAGATGAAACAGCTGGGCTGGAGTCTTTGGTGTGCTTTCTCTCCGAGGCTTGGCTCCCCGAGGCTTGGAGCTGGAACAGAGCGACCCCACTCCCGCTGGTCCCGCTCCTTCGGTCTCGGAGCAGAAGCCCGTTCAGTTCACCTCAAGGCAGCCGAAAGATTGCTACTCCAGCTTCTCCAAGCCAGGAAAGGGAACAGTTTTTTTGCCTGTGCCAAAAGCCAGGTCAGCCAAGCAGAAAAACCATGTTGCACGGAGCTGCGGGAAGCCTGGGCAACAAGGCTTCAAACCACCTGTGCAGCAAAGGAAGAAGCCTCTTCCCACCCCCGGCCCCACACTCCTCCAGCCTCGAGCTTTGAAGGTATAGTAACCATTTTTGGGCATAAGCAGAGGATCATGGAATAGATTATCATCATAAAGCACTCCAAGACACAGGTCTTCTAGGAAAAACAGAATTTGTGAAGTTGGCGTGTTTTGTTGTGACAGATCTTACCAGTATTGGCATTGATTGAAACAGATCTTTGGAACAGGAATGTTCAAAATTGGTAACCACAAGAGGATGTTTTGATGAACAAGTAACCTAAGTAAGAAAGACTGATTATGATGGTAAAATTACTTATTATATGATATTAGTGAAAATGATGTTTAATATGTAGATCTCTTCCTACTTTTCATAGTCTGGCTTTAGACACACATTACATGCAAGCATCATATGCAAATCCCCTGTTTTTAGTATTAGCCTCTATATTTAGTAGCATTTTCTCCAAAAGAGAGTTGTTGTGATTGCAAAATCAATTCCAGAAAGGTTTGATGCAAAAATCTCTTCCAAAAAGTTGATGTAAAAATCCCTGTATTTTTCTAAAGTACTTCTAAAATCAGATGTTGAAATAAAAAGATCAAATGTATGTTACGGTTGCTAGAGGTAATGTTTTCCAAAGTGCCTGGAAGCTGAATGTAATTCTTTAAGTAAGAAATTTTTGAGTGTATGATTAGGGTGTGTACTTAGCTGAATGTGTGTTGTGGCTGAATGCAAGGTTACAAATGAGTCTAAGCTTCTGTAAATTCTATTTACTACCCTGCTTGAGTACTTTTGGAAATAGAAGATCCATTTTCAAAGTTTTTAAAGTTTGTTTGTCCAATCAGTCTTACTGAAACTTTGTGGAATTTGGATGCATAAAAAAGGCAAACTTTTAAAGAAAGAATAGAATTTAAAAAATGCTGTATTTTGCTATTTTTATTGTGGGCAACGAGCTAGAATGATTTTTAGATTTTTACCTGGGATCTCTTTTTTTAGGCACCAAAACAGTTATATGGTTGTTCTAAGCCACAGGAGACTTAGTGTCTCAGCCACTTAACTTTCGCTCTTGAACTGTTCATGTCTATGGCTACAGTGTTCAAGTGGAGCAATGTCTGTCACTGTGCTCCACACTCCTTGAACAGCTTTTGTCTCAATTCTGAAAACAAGCAAGCCTGTGCAATTGAAGATAGGATGTATTCAGTTGAGCTTTTTGGTTTATGACTTCATTCGTGCCCCAGGCAGTTCAGGGGGAATGGACTCCAGCATGCCATGGGGCACAGTGCTTAGAGGCATTTGTCTGGCATCTGGCTCAATGCTTTGAGTGATCTCTTCATGTGATAGAGAGATTGCTGTCTGTAAATGTACTCTAATCACGAGAAAGGGGCCCAATAATTCCCCATTGCACAAGAAATACCAATTCATTTTGAAAGGATGGATCTCAAAAAGGCTGTAGAATATATCAAGCAGTCTTTTCAGTAAATGCTTGCATTATATATTAGATTTGAAAATAATCATAGAATGGCCTGGGTTGGAAGGGACGAAAAAGATCCTCTTGTTCCAACCTGCCTGCCATGGGCAAGGGACACCTTCGACTAGATCAGATTGCTCAAAGCCCCCTCCAACCTGGCCTTCCAGGGATGGGACAGCCATGTCTCTGGGCAACCTGTTCCAATGTCTCATCAGTCTCACAGTGATGAATTTTTCCCTAACATCTAATCTAAACCTACTCTCTTTCAGTTTGAAGCCATTCCCCCTTGTTCTGTCACTACCTGCCCTTGTAGAAGGTCCCTCTCCATCTTTCTTGTAGGCTCCCTTTGGGTACTGGAAGGCTGCAATTAGGTCTTCCTGGAGCCTTCTCTTCTCCAGGCTGAATAACCCCAGCTCTCTCAGCCTGTTTTTGTAAGAGAGTTACTCCAGCCCTATACAACTTCATCAATTATGATAGATAATACAGTGTCTGTGGGCTGTTTTTGTTCCCCTTTTTTATATAGTGACACAATTTAAGATTACCTGTCAGATCACATTAGATTTTCTGAAATATTCTGTAGTTTAGATGAAAACAAGTCTTCACACAGAAGAAAGTGAGAAGAGCATTTATGTCAGTCAAGCTTATAGACATTGTTCTTTCTCTCACACATTTTCTTCCCCCTTTTCTCTCCCCATTGCTGGTAACAATTGCATCAATCATAGAAAGGCTATCAAGTTAAGCTTCATGCATCCCAGTGAAGTTGTTTTTATGCAGATATGGTTCCATTGATTTACTTTCTCATTTGTGAGAATTTTTAGTAGCAAACCTTATAAATCAAAACTGGAAATCGGGTGGGTAAGGCAAGATAATAAAACAAAGTTCCTTCTTGAATAATGCCTTGGGGATTAATTGTTTTTTCAATTTCAAGGACAGTGATTAAGTTTAGAATAACATAATTTTGTAACTGTAGCTTAAATGAAATCTGAATTGCTTTAGGATCACCAGCTATACTGGCAGGCTTTGACTGAAGCACAGGCAACTGGACAGACTCCCCCCATAGCTCCTCATGTGCATTTTCTTTGAAGCCAAGCTGTGCCCTCAGGGTTACCCCTGATGAATTTGGAACATTGCATTTGTTCAGCAGGGGGGCGTGTTCATTTGCATCTCTCTGCTTACTTGAGAGATTTGCATGTTCCCTGAAAGCATTTGTCTTAGCAGTACAGTGGTGAACAGTTTCTGTCACTGCAGAGAGAAACTTGATACTAGCTTGTGGTTTCAGCAAACAGCAGTGGGGCCACAGGGACAGACTCTGAGGAGATGGGAGAAAGACCTGCTAGTTGGCACAATCAGATCTTTTACAAATTGTTGAAGTCTGACTTTATACAATAGTTTTTATGTGCCTATGAGATTATACTTTCTGACAAGGATGGTTTTAACATGTAGAAAGACAGTAAACTTCAACATATTCTGGAAAATAACCACCTAACTGTTGACAGAGTTATAACAAGGAGCTTCCAGTGGTTTCTTCTCCAGCTTTGCACCCATTTAAAGCTAAGCTTTCATTTTTCATAGTTGTGTTTGTGAAATGTTTCATTTCTACCCAGGAGACTGTAATGGGCTCAGGCATGTCATTCTGCACTTTTGAAGAATACAAATGTTAACTCTTGTGTACGCAGGCCAGCAGTGCTTATTTAATGTTGAAATGATGTCTGACTTCTTACTATTATAAGTTTCAGGCAGAGAAAAGGTTTAGAAAATTCAGTCATCAATGAGAATAAACTTTTCAAACCCTCAGTGGGTGGTATTTCTTAATAAGATAGAAGAAAGAGCCTGAGAATCACATAGTAGTTAGGCTCTGTCACTATATTGCCATTCACACAGTGTTAGTTTCAGCAACAATATGGATCTTCTCATCACTAAATGCATTTGTCTGTTGAGCATGGAAGGAATTATTTCTCTGCATGCCAGTGTTGTTCAGATTTCTACACTTGACCTCTGCATCTGCAGAAGTTTCAGTGAAGATGGTATTGAAATGGGCATTGGCTGACCTAACACTTGGACCTGTTTTCCAATAAAAGCTTTTGTAAGGCTCTCTAGAGCCTTTCCTTGTATCTGTGTCACTGCTAAAATCCAAAATCTTAGTATTTTGCATTCTTTCTGACAAAAATAACATCACTTACTACTATTTCATGCCTGTCAGTTTTAAAAGCAGAAACAACAGGGTGGGCAGCACTGAGGTGAAGACAGATGAGAAGAGGCTAACATTTTATTAAGACTGAGCAATCTAGATTTAAACCAGTAAACTGGCAGGTTGTTTAGTTCTGTTGCTGGCTCTGTTCTGCATTAAAAGTTAGTATAAATTTAAATTTGTCTTTATTTGCCTTCGTTGCATATACTTAGACTGAGAGCTCATAAGTGAAGTTTTCCTGTAACTAATACAATTTTGTAACTTCCATATGATAAGCTGATATATAGCTTTATTTGTACAGTGATCTCTAATTTATTTTAACGTTAAGCGCTCCAGTTTAAATACTCAAGTTACCTAAATCTCATTGCTTTCCACAACATTCAATGTTCTTCATAGTCAACTTACAGCATTTGAATAAGGAGTTCAGAAAGCCTGAGTATAACGCAATTGCATTATTATGCTTTGGTTATTTGGCAGTTTAAAACTATTTTCTTGCAATTTGGAATTAAAGCCTTTACTGGCAGATGTGGAACTAAGTATAAGCTGAATATCCTCAAAACATTTTGCTTCTGTTTCAAACTTTTAATGGTTTCTCTTGGCCTTTTAAAAAATAAAATGCTATTTTAGTAACAAGATTTACTTCCAACTGAAAATTACGTATTTTTTCAAACTATAACGACTAGCTATTTCTATTTTTTTCAAAGGATTCCCAATAAAATTTGCTCGGAGCTGTAATTCTTTTTCCATTTGATTGAATCTATTTTGCATTCAAGTAAAGTTAGAGGAGTTTCTCTGCCCTTTCGTTTTTTCTTCTTAATGAAGGCTGGTAACTTGAGTAGGCAAAGAATGAGTCTGCAGCTATGAGCTAAATTTTTGGCTCCTCTGTATGTTTAAAATGCCTAGATGGCATGTCCACGTTGGAACGTGTATGTGTGTAGGCTTATCCGTCTCTGTTGCTTATTTGGTCACATTGTTCCTTTCTGGGCATTGCACTGGGTGCAGGAGCTTTTCCTTGAGTCCATGTCCCCAGAGCAATCTCCTTTCTCTTCTTGCAGTAGCCTGCTCGGTTATTCATGGTTACGTGCAATAGCAATGGAAGAAATCACTGCGTGCTCCTGTGGTGCTGTTTGAGCTGCAGCAGCTCCATTGCTTATTGCATCTTTTTTTCCCGAGGAAGTTGGGAATAGCTCTTAGAGAAATGGAGAAGTTTTACATTTTGCACAACGGATTTCATTTACTGAGCTTTCCTTTGACTTGTGAATCTGGGAAGTGATTACACAGTAACCTGAGAGGGACCTTCTAGGATGAATCCCATGACGTATTACTAGATAATTTCAAGTTGCTAAATGGAGAACTGGCATGTCTCATTGGAAACACAAATACCCTTTTTTTTGTGATCAGGTGTCATCTCCTGAAGTTCCAGTGTCTGTTAATAACTCCTTGACTCAACAAAGTAAAAACCTCCTTCTTTCCCTGTTTCTGGATGACTCAGTATTTCCACTTTATTAATAAAGTCTCACTGCTTGAACATTTTATTCTATATTATCCTGTAAAGTGAACAACTCTACGTGACACAAACATCTATATTGGATTAATGTGTGAAGTCTGCTAATAGCTCTGGTCTGAGACCAGACCCAGTGGTAATCAAATGCTTTGGGATAATATTAAGTTCGTGACTGACTCTAAATCATGTCATGTGATGTTTCAACTGCTGGAGCAAATGAAATGTTGAATGTAACATTCTTTACAGCAATGAAAGTGTGAGGCTTCTTTTGATGAATTCAGGATTCTGTGACAACGTATCAGATAGCCTTAGACAAAAGACACTTTTCAAGGTTTTTGACTTTTTAAAAATTTTTTAAAAATTTTGATTATATTAATACTTGGCACTCTTCATTTCATACTGCTACTTCTTGTCTCCCAATATAATGTTTCTCTGACAAACTAGTTTGTAAGATCTTGTAGGGTTTATAAGCAGTGGAAGCTGATGACGAATAGACTTCACCTGAATATGGGTTTGACATCTTGATTATGTTTAAAATTTTATAGTTTCTTTGCAGAAGAAAAAGACTTATTTTTTTTTAATTTCTCCTTAGTACTTGAAAGTTCAGACTGATAATAAATAAGCTTACAAAATTTCATGTGTTTAAAGAGATAATTGTTGAAATTAGTTTATAGAATTAAAAACCTACTTGTACTGAATCTTTGTTTCTGGCACTAAAACTTCACTTGCTCTTATTTCACTTTTGCATTTAACATGGAAGATGTCACAGCTTTGCTCAAAGACTGCAGCTGCCAAAACTCACTTTCCAAAAGTGCACCTTGTCTGCCCCTAAATTCTGTTGACTGGCATAGGAGGACAATTGTCTGTCCTACTCAAGTACTGTGGCTCTTCTGTGTTCTGAATGTATTGGAAGTCCAGATAGACTGATTTATATTGGTCAATATTCCAGAAGTCCTGGCCATGGTACCTTCTTCACCCAAACACCTCAACCACCCAGAAATGCAATTTTGAGGAGGAAAAAAGAGGTATGTGCATTTGGTCAAGATGAAGTGATGTACAAGATGGGAAACAGGACAGAAACCCCTTCTTGCTGAAGGTTTTTTCCCACTCTCCTAGTGTTCTTTCCCATAGAAGCCAGCACAAGTTGTGCAGATTTTTTTGTAGAGAGACAGAAAATCCTTGAAAGTTATGACTAAAGTCTTAAATAGAGGGAAGTATTATGAAATTTATAAAATAGCTGTCAAATGAATCTTTAATTCAGTAGAAATAATGTCAAAGTCTTATTGTATTCAGTAGAGGTAGACTTGCAAACACTTTATAAAAACTTTTGAATTAAATTCTTGGCTTGTATTCAAAGGAATTGATTTAATATATATGTATAACATATGCTTGAGTTCATGTACATATTTAAAGTATATTTTAAAATTGAATTACAAATGCCAAGTACATATGAATTTCCCCTATAGTATACTGTTAGTGATTCCACAGAAGTGCATTTTGATCCTTTTCATGAGTCTGTTTCCTGGATTTCCTCCCTGTTCCTGGAACCAAGTCGTACCACAAGGCCATCAGTCAGCCAGGAAAAGTCTTAGGAAAATTATTCCCGCAGAAGAGCTGCTGCTGCTTAAACCATCAGACACAGCCCACTGTCAGAAAATCCTTTCATCTGTTTGTTTGTTTTTTGTTTGTTTTTTTTTTTTTGTTAAGGTATAAAGAAAATGAAGGTACAAAAAAAGATGAAGTTAGCAACCTCTATTTTTTTTTCCCTAAGGCTTCAGTAATTATTATTATTGTTAATTCATTATTACAGAAGATTCTGTAATCTTCTTGAAGCAGGGATTGTCTTCATTTGTGCTGAGATCAGCCACAGCAGTTTTTTAGTTGACATGCCACTAGCAGTAGCAGTAATTATTATTTAATTAAGTCATTATTAATTAAGTAATTTTCAATGCAGTGTTTGTACTATTCAGTGTTATTACATACATGCAAATTACTGTTCAAATTTATTAAGAAGAAAATTTGAAGGGGAAAAGAAGAACACATTAATGTTCTATGAAGTTTGAATCTAGAAGAAATTTAAACAACATCGCTGAGAAAATATTTCACTTCAAATTTAGATGTAATATCTCCTGGGTAGGATTAGTTGGTAAATGTGACTTCAGATCTCCCTCTGACCTTTGCCCCAAGTCTTCAGCTAGCTACTGTTAAATTTAAAGAATTGGCAGTTTGCTAAAAAATGGCAGTATTTGTCTTTGTCAACTGGTAGACACAGACAAACTTATTTCATATGTGAATTATTTCTTACATTTATGTGAAGGGCAAAAGTTCAATTAAATTAGTTGGAAGGTCTTTTCACTGTTCATTCATCTGACCTAGATCATACGAGAGAGATAAGAGTTGTGAGATGTAAGATACGTTAGGCTACAACAACATGAAGTAAAATAGTGCCTTACTTTTTATTTTACTTAGAGGCTTTTCTTGGGCATGGTGGTTTACAGGTTTATGTTGAACAAAAAGATGATATCTGGATGATAAAGCACAAGAGAACAAGTATGACTTCAGTACCACTATAAAGGTGGGAGGAAATAATTCTCTTGGGATATTGAAGTTACCCGCACAGAAAAAAAAAATTAATACAAAAGTCAGACACAAGCGAGAAAACCCATTATGACTGACTAATAAAAGAGATGGGGAAAATATTTGAAAGTAATGGCACACAGAATAGAACTTATTCTGACATACCATATTAAACATGGTGCTTTGCCTAAACTAGAAATGAGATATCACCCACTATTTATGAAATAATAGTAGACATGCTTGAAATAGTTAGGAATGGTAGATGTTTATATAGGCAGTATGCTGTTTGAAATGAGAAAAATGCAATGCTGTAATGGATTATGTAAATAAAGAAATATAGATAATATTTGAATATGGAGGGGACTGAATCAGCCTAACAATCATAAAATGGTATTGACTTTCTTTGCAAAAAGACAAGTTTGCAAAATAATTCTTCTTTGTTTGCTAGATATGGTGGCTCTTGAGGTGAGATAATTGTATGGATTGCTCTTACATCAACTGAGGTGCAATGAAGCAGTAAAATTTATACCCCATTTTTGTTTTTAGCAGTGTAGGTAATGGCATTGGTACTTCAGTTCTTGTATAACAAGCTGTTCTATAAATGCAAGGATAGAGGAAATGATTGTTGAATATTAATAAAGTAAGACTGATTACCTCATCGAAGTTACTCACTTTTGACAAACCAGTTTTTGCTTAAACCCACAGTTCCCTCTGCAATGGTTGCACACATGTATCTCCTTGCCATGGATTTATAGGTGTGAGGCTCATACCTGTGAGGGGAATTCCTGGAAGGCACACACGGAGTATTGTACTCCAGCAGTCCCTGAGTCATATAAGGCCTTCTAGGTTCATATTTGATTGTCACAGTTTACAAAAAGCCATTTATAACTTATGCTGCTGAGAGCTTAATGATCCCCTGCTACTTGTAATATTAGGAACTTTCAGCCAGATTAATTTGCAGCTTCCAGTTCTCTTTGCTGAGGAGTAAACCCTTGGGGCTTTAGTTGCACTGCAAGAAATTAAAGCTATAGTTATGTTGTTGTGCTGTCAGTGTGCTTTCTTTTATCTAAATAGTGAAAGACAGGCCCTGAGTACAGACTAGAATGTAAAATTCCCAATGCACTTGAGTGAGACCAAATACAAATGTGAGTCATTGGCTTGAAGGGAATTTGCCAAAATTGCAAATAAAATCTGTTAGAAATGAAGTATTTCCTGTTGAAAAGATCTGTAGCTTTTTGCAGATGTCAGTGAAGGCTGCAAGCACTGAACATACTGGGATTTAATCAAAATATCTTAATAAATATGTCTTAGAGTGAAGGAAATTGTGAGAAGAACGAACTTCCCTTACTATTTTAGTCCTCATAAAACTGTCTCTCTAACTGAATATCAATAGGAGGGCACGCTTCCTGTTTATATTTCTGCATCTTATCTAGAACTAAGAAGTTAGTTTCATGAAGCATGATAGCAACTTAGTTGTATAAATAAGTCAATACACATAATTTCCAGTCAAAAGTGTTCATTAGATCTTGTAGGTTAAGAGACAGCTATTCTATTTCTTTTTTTAATGCTATCCTGGCTTTCCTCTTTCAGAAAAAAAAACAAACAGAAAAATCTTGACTAGATTAAGCCTTTTGGAGATTTCTCACACACACCCCACACCCTCCATGTGCATATACAAGATTACTGAATATTGATGAGAATTTATGTTATTGGTTATGATCTCAAATTACAGAAGAATTTAATTCCTGATCAGAAACCTGACATCTGACCTATTTTTCCTCCAGTTTACAGATTTTTGTTTTATTTGGTTACTGCTCATGTCAGCATAAAGCCCTGAATCTTCAGTGTCATTCTTATGTATTTGGCATAAATAAGCCAAGGCCAACAGTACAACTCGTGAAGAATATGAATTCTGATCATACAGTAAAGATGGTAAATAATTCATAGATTCTCCTAGCTAGCTGGGACCAGCAGGTCATCATGTCTGACTTCTTCCTTAAAATAAACACAAGAATTTCATTCAAGTGCTCTTTTACTAAGAATGTTATAGCTGGGTGTATTTATAACCAGCTTTAATGTACTTGCTACTCCAATCAAAGTGGATCTGGTCACTTTTCCTTATGTAATGAAGTCGTATGTGAGGCAGGTAGGAATTTATTTCAACCATCAAAAAAGCTTAAGACTGTAAGTGGGGTAAAATGTACACTATAAACGGCCTGAGGAAGGCAAGATAATTAACAATACCCTGGTTAGGGCAGAAGGTGGTTTTGGAGTCACAGATAGGTAGTAACAGCATCAAGGGTCATAATTCCTCAAACACTTGGAGGTCAAAATCCTGATTTCAGATGTAGCTTGTGTATTTAATATTTTAGAAGCAATTAATCATCAATGAGATTTAGGATAAGCATCTAATTGCCTTAAATTATAGAACATAGGAAAATTGTTTACTTCAAATACCTTCTAAATTTTACCCCTGGCTTCTTACAGCCTCTGCTGGGAACCTTGAAGATCATAAGTGATCTGGTCCTATGGTTTTTGTTTTTTGAAATGAAAAGGATAGAGAGTAAAAGTGTTCTTGAATTTTATTGTAGTGGTTCTGACACAGGAGGTTCTACCTCCCAGCCCCCCAACACTTTTTCACCATTTCATGGGCAAAGTACTTTTCTGTATTTCTGTCCTTCATTTCTATAAACTATGAGAGAAAATAGAAAGTCCAGAGTGATTTTATTTTTTTAAATACTGTGAATAGCACAGCCTCCATTATTAATTATTTTCTGACTTGAATCCTGTGGGTTTAGCAAATATGCCCTAATGCAATATTTTCATCCTGTTTCACTCATGCCTCCCTTCATCCTGTTTCCTGCCTATCCCAAAGAAAGGCTGGAAAACACACTTTTTGGAGTCCAGTGGTGAAGTGGCTTGATGGCTTGATTCCTCTGTTAACATCAGTGTAACAGCTATGAAATTTTCAAACTTTTCTGATAAGAAGGAATGTTTGGAGCTTAAGGATATTAAAAGCCTACAAGATTATCTTTTCATAGGTGATTAAATCCAAAGAAAACTTGTGTCTTTTGGAAAATAAATAGTAAACCAAGGAGACAAGGTGGAGAAATCCTCATACAAAAAGTGCTTCTGCAGCTTCTCTATTTCTGTATTTACTTCCCAGACTCAATTACTCCATGAATGCACTTCTGACTCCAGGTGACCTGGTTTGGGTTGTGTCTCTGTGCCAGTGCCATTTAGAACATCCTTGACTACTCTCATTTACTCTCTTTTCTGTACAGATCCAAGACTGAGGGCTTCACAGCACAAATTCACTCCCTCATGTGTCATTGATTTAATTTGAAGCACAAATCTTGCATCCACCTATTTTTCAAAATGCTGCTGCCAGCTAGAACTTATTTACTGTGCTGACAGATGCTGTGGAGATAAAGGACGTAGCAAGAACTGTTTAGATCATTAGTTCAGGTGTGCTTCCATTCAAATTTGCAAATTATTTTCTCTCTGTATGATCAGTGATTCTTAGAGGCAGTAAGGGCATTAGGCATCTGACTCGAAAGGAAAACACCACAGGTTGGATGCAGAATCCTGGAAGATTGGAGCCCATGTGAATTATACTTTGTTACTCAGTTTTGGGTTGATACTGTCAGTCAGTCTTTTAAATTTCTCCTATCCTTCCTCTTACCAATTTTTCTTCAATTATTTATGAAATCGCTGTTTTAATGTCTCACTGCTGTTCTCCAGTATGCTGGATCTCCTTGTTTTTTTTTGTTTTTTGTTTTTAACTACAATTAATTCCTACATCTTCTGGCCTATATTTCTAATAAGCCATTTGAATTTATTTACTGTGAACACAGGATCTAGGAGTGTGCTTATTCATACCATAGAACAGGGCTTAAGCCATACCAGAAATGGTGTCTGAAGTAGTCATGACTTTTCTTGATGGATATTAAATTTCATGTTGGGGTACCATTACATGAACAAGTGTAGATAACTAATTTTTTCATATGTAAGCAAACATTCCCTATGTATGTGAAACCTATTTGTGACTTTTTCCTGTGGAGAACTAGAATACATAACATAGCAGTGATGTGTTCATATATTTTAGTCCTTATTCTCTCTAGCCTCAACCTTATTTTCCGTGTTGTCATTCCTCTGTGGTGTACATGCACTGAGTCTATAATCTCATTGATTCAACAACTATTCTTTATTTACCTGTTTGGTTCCATCTGCATTTATATATATGTATTAAGAGCCATGTATGCCTAAAAATACAACAATAATATCATCTGTACTGCCACACAGGTTAGAAAGGATAACATTGCACTGCCTGTTGCCTGTCACCTTTGTAAAATATTGTTCTGCCAGTAGCCATTGATTTTTGTGAATCGTTCAGGGTTTATGGAGAGTAGTGATTTGGGAAATGTCAAGACACCAATCACAAGGTGTTATGGAGTAGTTTTGTTCACAACTAGTAATCATTTTTATCAGTAAGACATTTTTATTGTGCAATCCTATACTCCTGTCAGCTGTTGAAAAGTGTGACTGTGGAACACAGGTCTGAAGGTAGCCTGGGCACACTGTGTCACCAAGTCTACATCTGGCTTCAACTAGCAGCTGCCACCAAATGGGTTATTGGGATCTTCCTTTGAAAGGACTTACTCCATGTACTATGCATTTAAAACTGCTGATTAAAATCTGGGAGCAAGTGAAGAAAAAATATATAAAGGTTAGGCTGACATGTCAGTGGGTGATACAAATTTGAACTGTGGTGATACTGCTATTGTCTGCATCCAGCAATGCAAGCTTTAAAAACAGAGTGCTGAAGCATCATTAGTCTGGGAAAAAAAGAAACCACAGTCATCATACCAATGTGATGCTACTTTTCAGGGAGATAGAATAGACTATAGTTTGGGGGTTTATGATTCTTACTATATGTTTTTCCTTTGCATTTTATTTCTTTGTTTGCTTGCTATCTCTGTAAACACAGTGATATTAAAGCAGAGTTCTGCATATTTGAGGCCACTCTGCAGCACCTCTTTCCTCTGTAAATTCTATTGGCAGTATCAAGTTACTTATTCAAGCCCTGAAAGGGGAAAATGCTTCCTTGGAAAAAGCCGTGTAGCAAGAGTGGATCCCACTCAACCCTAGTAAACTCATCACCTTGCATAGAGCTGTGAAAGAAATTAGCTCAGTTTGTCTTTGTGGTTCTCTAGACACTATTAAATAGCTAATTGTTATTTTTTAAGTGAATATTGTGGTACAGAGAAGCTCAGTAAGTGATTTCCTAAAACCATTTAGCAAGTAAGTTCTTTAAGAAGAACCTGCATTTTTGAGTCCTTATAGTGTGCACAGGGTCGTACTGAGTATTTGAGAGGAAATGCTTATTAGAGGTTTAATTTTTCTGTTACTGTTTCTGAGAGGCAACGTAAAAACAGAAGACTAGACAGGGAATAAAATTAATAAAATAAGATCATTCAGGTCAATATTAACTTCATAGTTTGTATGCGTCCAGGAAAATACAGAATTCAATGGTGGAAGTTAAAATCAGAATATCACTTGTTATTTATGGCTATTAATGTTGTAGAAGTATTTTTAAAGCCCTGTGTTATTAGTCGGTGGCTGGGGAAGACATACTATTTTGTCTTTGAGAACGAGAACTTGGTGTCTAAGGGTACCAAAAGCCTGAGTAAGATAAGAGAGAGAAGTACTTGGCAATTAAATCAAAAGTGAGATGGAATACATTTGCGATAGAACGAATTAGCTGTTGCTAAGGGTTTTCTGAATGCTGGAAACAACTCTTTTACAAGCACAGTATTTTCTGAATGTCTTTGAGAATCTCTTTTGGAGCTTGACAAGTCATTTGGTAGATGTCAGCTTCAAGGTTCAAAAAGCTTGGCATACAAAATTCAGCTTGGAATGGAAAACCTAGAGCAGCTTTCCTGGCAGATGCTCCCAGCAGCATTACAGAAAACTTCCACGCTATAGGTGATGGGGTTTTAACACAGTTGTCTTAGTGCTAGATTAATTTGTAGCACTGTTCCATAGTTACTTGGCATTAGGGCAAGTTAATAAAGAAGGAATTGAGTTCACATGAAGAGGTGTGTAAATCTTGAAAAAGCAGCTGAGTTAGAGCAGACACAGCACGAACCTACTCATGCAGTAGCAGTCTGGGCTGCTTTCTTGAAAAGAATATAGAGCTCTCTTGATTTTTAGCAGACAACCCTTTTTTCTTCCTTTTGGTGATGTGAAAGCTGTGGGAAAAGACTGTGTGTATGTCATTAAATCAGTGATAATTTTCAGACGGAGATGAAAATGTTCAATTTGTCTGGTTATTCTCATGGAGTGTTCCAGCCATTAGTGGAACTAGAAGGCAAAGATTATGTGCCTTGTTCTCAATCCAGATTTCTCTGAGGCAGTTAATTATTCTCTATATATCATCTTTTTAAATGTCACAAAGAATGAAAATACCTGATATTTGTTTAGATGCAAAAAGTGTATGATTTAACTTTTCCCACTGATTTCCAGCATTTTTTTATATGCTTACAGACCATTTGTCTCACTGCTGCTATCTGTAATATTGTGTAATACTATGAAAGGGAAGCCCTTTTTTTTGCCTAGGACACAAGTTACTGAATTTAAGGTTTGACTTTTTGACTCTTTCTATGCTCCTGGAAAGAAGATACAAGATCCCTGCTGCTGCTCTCACTTGTAAATTGTGATTTATAATTCTTTTGGTCTGTCTGAGGACAATTTTTGTTCTTGTACTGAAACAGGTCACACAGAGAACTCCTTATTAGAGACTAGGACCCAGCTGTGCTGGTATGAAACAAGCATACCAGATTAAGATAGGGCACATCACCTAAAGAGTTTGTAGTGGGATGTGTGTGTCTGTATTGTGGGACTGGGATAACTGTAGACCACTCCTTTTGGAGGCTGGTAGCTCTGTACCTACCACACCTGGATTCTTACGCTAAGAGGAGGGAATATATACCCCTTGTATTAGCTTCATCAGGTGTTATCTGTATGGACCATTTTCTTTTCGGCACTGTTCCCTCCGCTTCATTCCTTGTTAAAGATGTACTACTCAGCTTTTGCGTCTCGCGGCCCATGCTAAGGCCTAGATAATACCATATTTAACCAGTTTAAAATTTTTAATATTTAAAATAATTAAATGCATAACTAGCATAGATGACTTCATGGGGAGAAAGTCCTGCTTGTCGAACTTCCTTTTATGACAAGGTAACTTCCCTAGTTGATCAAGGGAAGCCAGTTCATGTAATCTTTTTTGATATTGGTAAAACATTTGATACTGTCTCTCACAGGATGCTTCTGGACAAAATGCCCAGCATTCAGCTGGATAAAATGTCCAGCATTCAGCTGGATAAACACATCACGTGATGGGTGAGCAGCTGGCTCATGGGTCAGGCACAAAGGGTTACAGTGAATGGGATGACATCAAACTGGGGACCTGTCACTAGGAGGGCTCCACAGGGCTCCATCCTTGGCCCTGTGCTCTTCAACAGCTTCATGAATGACTTGGATGCAGGACTGGAAGAAATAATAAGCAGGTTTGCTGACAATACAAAACTGGGAGCAGCTGTTGACTCCCTCAAAGGCAGGAAGGCCCTGCAGAGAGACCTCTGCAGACAAATCAGTGGCCTGGGCAATCACCAACTCTATGAAGTTCAACAAGGAAAAGTGGCGGATTCTGCACCTGGGATGGGGCAACCCTGGATGTATGGACAGACTGGGGAATGAGATGCTGGAGAGCAGTGCCTTGGAAAGGGACCTCAGGGTCCTGGTCAATGGCAAGTTGAACATGAGCCAGCAGTGCCCTGGCAGCCAGGAGGGCCACCCATGTCCTGGGGGCATCAGGCCCAGCATCGCCAGGCGGGCAAGGGAGGGGATTGTCCTGCTCTGCTCTGCACTGAGGTGGCCTCACCTTCGGTCCTGTGTGCAGTTTTGGGTGCCACAATATAAGAAAGATACTGAGCTATTAGGGATATCCAAAGGAGGGCAACAAAGGCGATGAAGGGCCTTGAGGCGAAGCCATACGAGGTGTGNGGTCAATGGCAAGTTGAACATGAGCCAGCAGTGCCCTGGCAGCCAGGAGGGCCACCCATGTCCTGGGGGCATCAGGCCCAGCATCGCCAGGCGGGCAAGGGAGGGGATTGTCCTGCTCTGCTCTGCACTGAGGTGGCCTCACCTTCGGTCCTGTGTGCAGTTTTGGGTGCCACAATATAAGAAAGATACTGAGCTATTAGGGAATATCCAAAGGAGGGCAACAAAGGCGATGAAGGGCCTTGAGGCGAAGCCATACGAGGTGTGGCTGAGGTCATTTGCTCTGTTCAGCCTGGAGAAGAGGAGACTGAGGGGAGACCTCATTGCAATTATAACTTCCACGTGAGGGGAAGAGGAGGAACAGGCACTGATCTCTTCTGTGTGGTGACCAGTGACAGAACCGAAGGGAACGGCCTGAAGTTGTGTCAGGAGAGGTTGAGATTGGATATTAGGAAAATCTAGAGGGTGGTTGAGCACTGGAATAGGTTCCCCAGTGAAGTGATCATGGCAGCACACCTGCCAGAGTTGAAGAAGTGTTTAGACAATGCTCTCAGGCACATGGTGTGACTGTGTGCACAGCCTGGAGTTGAATGGCCCTTGTCAGTTCCTTCCAACTCAGGATGTTCTGTGGTTCTCTGCAGCTATTTCATTATGCACTTATGTAAAGTAATTTCCCGTTGGAAAGTTAATGTTAGTTGAATAGGTATACTGTGATATGTTCATGCCATGCTGCTTCAAAGACAAGTGATTTTTTCAACCTGGTGCCAAAGAATTGAAACTCCTCTAAATTGGCTTACATGACAATGGAGGCAAGATGCATTGCAGCCTTTTCAGGCTTTGAACTGAGGAGCCTGTAAGCATTTGCACAATTTTTGGTAAATAACTTAGTAAAAACATTGCAAAGTCTGTTACAAATGTACTGATGATACTTTTCCAGGTTTAAAGAATGTTTAACATCTCCTACATTTGTGTGCATCATTTTCTATAAAATCCTGCAGAATTCAAAAGAGAACTAAGACTTTTCTACAGAATTGAAGAACCACCCATAGAACTAAATAATGTTTTTTGCAATACCAGAGTCAGAAAAAAAGGTATTAGAAGAAATCCACTTGAGACAGTGACTACGGAGATGTTGGTAACTGAATAGCTGTGAAAATGTAAATAAGAACTTCCAGGCACTTCCACTATTCACAAAATCTTTATCTCATTTGTGGTGCCCAACTTTATGCCTCTGGACATGCTCAAAGTCAGTTAATTTTGACATCTGGCTTCTTTTTTCAGCTCTTTTGGGATTCACAGAATAGGCATTGCCCTGACTTTTTCACCTGTGGAACCAGATGTTAGACGGATGCTAACACCGTTCTTTCAAAAAGCCTCTGAAAACACATTAAGGAGCAGTTTCAGGTTTTATCAACTCATATAATAATCTCTTTCAACTTGACAAAAGGAGTTTACCAGTTTCTCAGTGATTTGATTCTTGTGATATTTCTCTGCTTGAACACACTTTCTGCTGTAAAAGAAGGACATAAGTGTAATGACAGGAAATTTTGGAAAAGGTGAATCAGACTTCTGCTTTCTCCAGTAGGTCAGTGACTTGAAAACTGGACTGTATTTGGGAAACCTCCATTTCAGTCCTTCTGGCATGGAGGACACGAAGCCCTATAGCCAAGTAGAGCTCCTTGAATTATGTTAGTATTCTGAGGATATTTCTGTCAGTTTTGTTGGAGCTCTTCTGTTTAAATTGGTCAGAAAATCAGTGGAGCATTCAACACTTTCCTGAAAAATTCCCTGTAGTTTTGTGATTAAATCATAAGGAGGAGTAGAAACCTCCTCAAGTAGAGGAGGGATTTGAGTCCAGGATGTCTAAATGTTATACCAAATTCTTATTATCGGGCTGTGGAATAGAGAGGCTTAGCACCTCATAGATTTCTTTTTCCGCTAATGTGTAAGAGTAGTTACCCTTACGTTTCTCTAATGCATTTAAGTGCTTTCTACCTTAGCATGCTTTTCAGTAAAGAAGCCACTGAAGTGAGTGTTTTCCCAATAGAAGGAGGTGATTTTTGCTGTTGCTGTGATATGTGCAATGTAGGATCACCATCTGCACTCCATTTCTACCTCACATAAATTACTGGTTGTTTAATTTAGCTTTTCTCTCATGTCATTTATTTTCACATACGGAGGTAGCAGCTTTACCAGTAGATAATAGGAAGTTATTAACTTGTTTCACCTTACATTCCCACAACCACATGCTGCTATTTCTTATAATAACCTTGGCTTCAGTAATGTGGCCCTTTGTGGGATCTTTCGAGTATGCTGTGTAATTATATTGTGACTACAGAATGAATGTAGACTGTCATTCCATTACCCTACTAATCTAATATGGTGATAGAGGTGTTGTTTGTGTGATACTTTCCCACTTGTCTCATCTGATAAAATTCTGTTTGAAATTAACTATTTCCTTTTTCTGCAACACTGATGGATTGTGCTCCACAGTACAGCCAGTGAAGGGATAAGGAGGTGTCTGTGAAACTGCTAAAATTGAATTGGTAAAATTGATGGAAATAATGCTGATTTCCATGTTTTGAAGGAACACTGCCAGCAGGAGACTCAACAAAATTGAAACTGTTTCTGGGAATTTTTTCAGTAGTTTTAATGGGGAAGTTTAAAATGTATTTTTCTGAAAATGTTTTAACCTGAAACAATTACAAGTAATACTTAAGGACACTGCAAAAGAAAAGAAATACGTTTATTTTCTTTTTGATTATGTATTATTTGCTGTATTCTTATCATTATAGTTTTTCTTTGTAAATTCCTAAGTAAATAGAGCATAAATAATTATATAAATATAAGAG
Organism: Ptilonorhynchus violaceus; assembly: GCA_013397565.1. Lineage (NCBI taxonomy): Eukaryota > Metazoa > Chordata > Aves > Passeriformes > Ptilonorhynchidae > Ptilonorhynchus > Ptilonorhynchus violaceus. The sequence continues at coordinate 2,434,569 of VZRJ01013354.1, read as the reverse complement.
GGAGAGGCTGAAACTCTAAAACTAGGGAACATATTCACCATGGGCATTTAAATTCTCTTTGTTAGCATTTAGTGCTGAGTTTGGGTCCTTTGGAGAATATTCCCCTAACTGGCAGATTATGGGACTCTCTGGAAGGAGATGGCAGTAAATGTGATTTGCCATCTGTGGACAAGTTTTTTTTGTGGCAGCATACCTGTATCAAAAATGGTTCTTTATCATCATGCTGTGTTTTGAAGTAAATGTCCAAATTTTCTAGTACTGCAAACCAGCCTCTTCAAATGAGAACTACTGGAGTTTAGCTAATTAAGCCATGTGAGGTCTGACCCTGTTTTTCAAGATGTCCCTTATTGTTCGTAAAATGACACATTAGTAATTATTAAGAAGGACATATTAGTGATTGTTAAAAATAAATGAGTTTCTGGAAGGTGGGAAGTTGAAAAAGTAAGATCTAGTACCATTAAGAGGTGGAGAGCTCTGAGTAGATATTAACTTTCTGATAATTGCAGTGGATCGCAAGTAATACATGCCCCCACCCTGGTTTCCAGTATTTGACAGTAGTACTTACAAATTTTTTGGTATGTCTTAGAAAAGGTCATCCTGCTGCAATGAGACACATATTTCATACCATGAAAATACTCCTTCATCTGCCCTCTCCTATGTTGCTCTTCAATAAAATGAAGATTGTTTCTCTTGGAGATGAAGGGGATACTTTTTTGGGCCAGTGTAATCAATTTATTGGTTTATGAACCTGAAGTTCTTTAGAGGATGCCACATATATTTATGATGTCCTTGAGTTTTACACCGGATCTGTAAATTAGCTGAAAGATGTGTAAAAATTCATACAGTCAGACAGCTCCCTCCTGGCTACGTGCATAAAGTGGCTCAGGACCATAAATTATTCCTGCTGAGGTCAATCATAATTTATGCTATTTTGCTTCTGCACCTGCTATTCTGAGAAAGAAGAATATAAAGAACATCTGCATTTGAAGAAAGATTCCCCTCTTTGCATCAAACTTCATTCACTTTGGGAAATCTTTTGTTACAAATGATAATCTGAAGAGCTGCAATTGGAATTGGCAGGTCACAAAGGAAAAGTACTTCAGATTGTATTTATGAAAAAGCTGAAAAAATTACCACATCCTGGACAGTTGAACCTTAGAGATCTGCAGAGATGTTGTCATTGAGGATGTATCCTGTGCATTTCACTGTGTAAAAGTATGAAGTAAAAATATGGGATAGTAAAAGACAGTCACAAAATGCCTGAGTTAACCTTTGTTCTTCCAGTGTCACATTAAAAGCATAAATACAAACCAGTAAAGAAATTCCAAATTACAGTGCCTAGAGCAACTTGAGTGCAATCATACTGCGTGACTGAGTCCCCACTGATGGCTGTGTGGAGGTGAAAGACTTGCTTAGGACTCTGGAAGTCTTACATGAGCTTGAGGCCCTCCTCTATTTGCCTTTGATAGTGACTGAACAGGATCCTGCTCTTTGAAAAAGTTAGAGAGCTATTGACAGACTAGTGATGTAATTATGTCCTGGTTCTGTAGTTTTTCACTGTTTCTTGGGCTGTAATAGTCCACGTTTAGTGAAGACCTGTACAATTTGCAGACACCACCTACTCAGTGGTTTTTGTTTAACTGAAAACATACTTCTTGTTTTCATGAGGCAATACAAAGCACAGTGACAAAATTCCTAGAGATTTTGCTGAGTACATGATAATTTTGTTGGAAGGTATTGGGCAGAGATAATGGGAGAGTAAGAGAATGTGGCCTAGCCCTGTTGAAAGCCCTCAGGCTGCCTCGTCATCACCCTGCTGCTGAATCATGTGTCACTCTATGATGCCACAATGGGAAAGTTCTGAAGTGTTTTTTGTTTACATTAGTACAAATCCATTCTGTCAGGTACTTTTATGTGATAGTTTTAGATTTACCACCATTCCTGACAATATGGGGACTGCTAAGCAGCTAGATAGGTGGTAGGATATATCCGTATGTAGTCTGAAAATTCTGATTTAAAGCAGCTAAAACTGGAAAATAGTGATTTAAATTAATTAAAATCCTGACAGTAAGTTGCCAAGAAAAGGAAACATGTACAGAAATCCTAAAATAAAAGGTTTTATATTCCTTTGTATGTTGAGGAATGAATTAGAACAAAGCTAATCTCATGGGAATTTCATTTGTCCAATATATGTCCCCTGTGTATGAAAGCAGAATAATCCTTCAAAAAAAATTATGTAGGACCAACTCTGATTTCTGTTCTATGGCATATAGGAGAAACCTGGATATCATGTCATCAAGGTTGTGTGTTGGTGCCAGAAACTGCTTCTGTCTTCATGATGGTAATGGGCACATTCAAAACTTAGCTGTCTCTTTAGTTTTCACATTTTATGTGTTCTTAGCCCCTTAAAGGAACTTTTTATGATATACCTGAAGTACACCTGAAGTATATTTCTCAAGGAATGCCTAAAATACTTGAAGTATTTTTAGTACATATGCTGATGATAACTTGCATGGATTAAAGGGTTTGATGGGGTAATAATATCTATAGTTTGTTGCCTGTAATTCTTTGCCTATTTGTCCTTACTTTATTTGGATGAGTAATGTTTTGGTTTTTAGATGTCTAAAATGAATAAAACTAGCAGATAAGAGTTGTAGTAATGCAGGTAGAAGTCAAGAAAGTAAAATAAGGGAGTTAGACTATTCCTACTGAATACTATTTCCTGTCTTTGTCTTTTCATGAAGCTTCATGACAATTTTATCTGAAGCTCCAGGCATTCCATACTATAGATAATAATAGCTCAAAATTCTCAAACTGTAAATTAATGTAAGCGTTTTTCTTAGTTTCTAAATCTCTCTGATATGTATCACTAAATAAAGGTTGACTGTGCAGCCATTATGAGGAAAAGAATCCATTTTTTCTTTATGTCGCTTCCAAACAAAAGATATGTCTGTGAACAAGGTGGTCGATTTAGGCAAGTATGAACAGGTTATTTACAAGACCTAGTGGTTATCTTACCTTCAGTCCTTTTTTTTTCCTTGAAAAAAGAAGAACAGGATGAAAAAATAATGTATCAGCTTACATTATTGCAGTTCACCTTTTTGAGAAATACTGGTGGTTTATACTAGAAATGGGCTTTGCAAGTTTGAATTCAACAAAAGAGATATTTTTGTGTTGTATTGCCATTTTAATATCTAGCTCCAAAAGCTTATTTAATTTCATTCTAAGAAGGAAAAAACTAGTCTTTAGCTTTTTTTTCTCATGTTCAGCCCATTTTTTCTGGTCTAGTTAGCTCTCACAGGCAGCATATACCATATTTCATTCTCAAAACTATATTATAACATGCTTCCTTTAGATCAGCAAAATTGTTTGGAAGCAAAATGAATAATAATGATTTTGTGGTATTCATTTTGCTGTGCAGCTGTGCTGTCTCAGGGTAAGGAAAGCTAGCAGTGGAGAACACAAACTGTTGGAAAGGCATCAGAATGCCAATAATTTAATCTTTAATGAACAAGAATAGAACAAGTCAGTCTATATTTTTAATTTTATATTTATAAATTGCTTCGTATTAATGCCTATCAGTGTCTCCTCTGCAGACAGGGTGACTGAGCTGGGATTATTCAGCATGGAGAAGATAAGGCTCCAGGGAGACCTTAGAGCAGCCTTTCAGTACCTAAAGGGTGCTTACGAGAAAGCCAGAGAGGGATTTCACAAGGGCACGTAGGGACAAGTGGGAATGGCTTTAACTGGCATAGGGTAGGTTTAGGACAGATGTTACAAAGGAATTCTTTACTGTGAGGGTGATGAGGCAGTGCAACAGGTCGCCCGGAGAAGCCGTGGATGCCCCATCCCTGGAAGTGTTCAAGGCCAGGTTGGATGCAGCTCTGAGCAAGCTGGTTTAGTGGAAAGTGTTCCTGCCTGTGGCAGAGGGTTGGAACTAAATGATCTTTTAGGTCACTTCCAACCCAAACCTTCCTCTGATATTCTATGATAATACTTAGGATGAGGCGCTGTGCCTATCGCTTAGTCTTCGTTTATGAAAAGTTAGGCAGCCTGACATCAATGCTGTGAAGTGCTAAACAACTCCAGGAAATTCTGAATCCTTAAGCTGCAGAAACAAGCAACTCTGTGGTATAATTATAATTTCTGATGCCAGTACTATCTCTAATGAAGGATGTTTTTGTGCTGAGATGCAAAAAATTTGCATTTAAAATTCTCCTCTGTTTTATTTTTAAAAGGCAGTTTATGTCTGAAGAAGTGTCATTTACTGCAGAATGCCAAAACAAAAACATGCAAATTACACCAGTTTACCATTTTCATCATGAATGTTGTTACTGCTTGTAGAATGAAGATTTTGCTCCTATTTGCACTCTTTGTTATGTATATTTGTCATGTTCAGCATGTTTGATTGTGGTTTTCTCCCAAATTTCATTTTCTTTTGCCATAAATAATAAACAATGATAATGAAGCAAAGTGCCCTTTCTATTCTGTACTCTAATTGCTCATAGCATATAATAGCATCTCTTACAATATATTGGCTTCAAATCATGTATACCATATTCCACTGTTTTAAGAGGTGTTTTAAGGAACAAAAATTGTGCATGTTACTAGCTTTAGGCTCATTTGAGAAAAAAAAAGTAAAAACTAGAAGTAGCCATTTGAATATTGCTGCCTAGAAGTTTTGCATTTTTTTTTGCTACTTAGAGAATTTAATTCGCAAACATAAATTGTTACTTCATTTTTTTACATTGCCTTAATTATAACTGTAAGTTTTGATTCTGTTCTTGATGGTTTCAGCTCTTATTATTCAGTCTCTCTCTGTATCATACTGGGGCATTTACTGTTTGGAAGCTCAACAAAAGTGGAATTCTAAGGAAAAATGTATTGAGATTATATTTTATTGGCAAGACTACTTATACACCAAATATCAAACCCTAGGAGATTTTACTACGCAATTGCCTTTTTCTGTTAAAATACTGTAGTACTTGTAGAAATTAAACAAAAGATAACAGAAGAATTTGAGGGGTTTTGCAAGATTGTTTCAGAGTAACTGTGGCATGCGACAACTTCTGTTATTTTTAAACATTTTCAGTCATATAGACCTACTTTTTCACCATGAGAGAAAACCCCACAGTCTGTCTTTTAAACGATTCGTACTCGATATTTTAATTTTTTTTTTTTTTTTTTTAACTAGGGAATGCCAAAATCCATATGGTGCTTTCCAGGCTGTTAATACTTCAGACTTGGAATGTAAAATGTGTTCTCTTTAATTCACCCCAGGACAGATGGAGCAGAGTGATTCCAGCTTTGCAAAGCCATCATTTTTTATCATTTCTTTGAATGGTCGTTTCTTAGGTACTTTCCTAAAGCAATAATTTTACTAATAGCAACTGAAAATTACTGTATAATTTTAGCATTACATTTTCTGACCTTTTTAGTTGATCACACAGGAATTGTAGTACAGTGTCTTCTGCACAGTAGATTATCGCGTTACTGCCTGTGGTATCGGTCTCTTCCAATACCATTCCTCTTAGGATCATTGCTATCCAAGTCTCATTTACCCCATAGCTTGTCAGCTCTACAAGGGCCTTGGTTACTGTTGGAAGTGGTAGTGGGGTGAGACATTCCGCAATAGCTCTGGAAGCTTTTCTGAAGTGCCGAGTTCAAAATCTGTGCCACACATCTTGTAACTGTAGATGAGGCGAAACCTCTTTCTTCCATAAAGCTGGGAAAGTGGAAAGACAGGGCTTTACCAGAGGTCTAACAGAAGTCACTCGTGGCAAATGGAGAGGGAAAGAGTATAAAAGGACTTCTAGTGAGTACTTGTGCTGCCAGGAGTGGACCTTGGGGTTGTAGTGCACTCCATGGAGCAGACAGTGTCCTCACCCTTCCTGCTGCACAGCAAAAGAAGAAAGCATTGGCTCTGGATATGAGGAACCAAGTTTCCAGTCACTTGAGCAGTATGAGCTCTTATCTTTCCTTTGTTGTGCCCCAGGCATTTGAGACACTTGTTATTATGCTGTTCAGTTTTACTAAGCCAACTTTTGGCCCTCATTGTGTCTTAGTAATGGCACACAGATGAGGTGTGAAGGCACAGAAGTGAACACTCAGATGGGAAAATAAATAGTCTCCATAACCCTTCAAGTGCTACACTCTAAACTTCTCCTGGGCATTGTATGGCTGGCCCCTGATGTGGGGCAGAAGGGAAGTAAATCCAAGCTAAAGGAAGTTAGTGGTTGTTCAAAAGCCAGCAAAAGACTGATTTTCATGCTTTTCAACAGAGGAGGGTAAAGGAGGATGGACATTAGAAGGCAGAGTGGCACTTTATACACAGGGATGTTAATATGGCTGTAGCCTTTTACTGTGCCAATAAAATGATAGCCCAAAATTTCTGACTGTGAAACATTTGGCTTTGTATCATCATTTACATGAAGATTTTTTTAAAACAAAAGTGCACCATGCTTCAGTCATTTGGTTTAATTACTATTGTTTAACTAAGACTGAAAAAAATCACTCTAAATTAGATGAGCATTAAGCTGGCTTTTTAAAGGGTTTTTGCTGTCATATAAGCATGAGTCCGAAATAGTGTTAGGCAGTGTAATTCAAATTTTTGTTGCTTCCTGATAAGCAGCTGAATAACTGAAACTGCTTCTGTAAGATTGATGCCCAAGTAACTTTCCAGCGCTGCTTTCTCACAAACTGCTGATACAACTCACTCTATGCTTCTTGCTGTTTAGTTTCTTTTCATTGTAGAAAGGCACATTTAAGAAATTAGCAGAGAGATCTGCCAAAAAAAAAAAAAAAAAGGCAATTGCTGCACTGTGTAGCACTTGACATCAAAATGGAGCTCCATAATAAGTACGAGACCCTTCCTGGGTTAATTGATTTCCCCTGTGAAGTGTAGTGTAATGAATTTTCTGTAGCTGAAGTCTATTCTCAGTGCTAGTGGCTAGTAAACCTCTATAAATAGGTTGGTAACTAGACAACTGATGTTTGAACCTACTTTTTCTCCTGTTCGTAGAAAACAAAGCAACTCCTCCCTGCCATCACTAGTATTAAAAATAAATAAATAAATAAATAGCCTTTTCTAAAACTTCATAAAAATACATACTTTAACTAGGTGTGCTGAATGAATGGCAATTTATACAATGTTTAATTTGCTCTTGAAAGCACTCTCCAGCTTCACAAGGGCACAGGACCATATTAGCTGAGCTAAGTGCTTCACAGAAAATAAATACATGGCCTACATCCTAGGGCCTAGACTTTTATAAGCCACTTCACATAGACAAAACTAATTGTCTGCCTGTCTGAAACCCCTGTCTTTTGACTGGTGACAGATAGGGAACAGATTGTGCTGATAATCCATAATGAAAGCGTTTCCTGGGCACACATTTTGAGCCATGCCTCTTAACTGATGTGCAAAACATAATGTTAAGATAATGCAGCATGCCATGTCAGTAATTACGGAGCCTGATACAGTATTTGTGGAACCCAACACGGCAAGATGTTAATTGCACTGCAGACCAGTGGTCTGGTACATTAAAGCTGTCACCAGGAAGAAGCATTGTATTTGGATCTTAACGGAGCTGCAGGTTTTCTTTGCCACAGTTTCTGCTGTCCCCTTGTCTGTGCAAGAAATTTCAAGACAGGAGGTATCTCTCAGCAGAGCTGCTTTGCCAAACACCATATGATATGGCATCATTCTCTCAACCTCTCACAGTGCTGTGGCAAGATCCTTCTAGTACTTGTCCCCAGTCAATTTGGAGTTTATAGGACTGATTTATTGCCAGTTTACAGGATGCATCCAGGAAATCTGTGCAGTACTCTCACATTGCTTGAGGTGCTTCCTTCTGAGTGGGAGAGTTCTGTAGTGCTAAATTACAAGGACAAAGCAGAATCAGAACTGGGAAACTGAGGCAGATGCATTTTGTGTATCAGACACAAGCCTAATTAGCCATCTGAAATTTTATGTGGCTGATCTGTTCTTTTTCTCTCAGTCCACAGAATCTATACAAACAGAAGTGGTCTTTGGTAGCCCTAGGGAGAAATACTTGTTGGGCAGTAAGAGTGTGGAGAAACTCAAGGTGACCTTTATAAAATGAAGCCAAATGTTCCGGGCCTGTGGTTCTCCCTCTAAGCCATTGCCAGAGAGTACAGCAGGTGAATGCTGAGGTTAGGACAGTTACATGAGGCACTTAGTAAGGGCTTTGGCAGTAACTGGTTCCACCACTCATAGAAAATAGTCAGGTTTCACCTGTAAGTCAGAATGGAGAATAAGCACTGACACCTGCAGTCACTAAAAGAGCCCAGAAAGACAAGATTTACAGCGTGGGATACAGAGATTTTTTCTATGTCAGTGGTGCCTTGAATATCTGTCTAACTAAACCTCAGTGGAATTACTACTGCTTGAAGCTCATGAAATATAAGCGTGATTCTGAGTTTGCCTCAATGCAAATGAAGGGTAAAAATACTAATCTCGTGTAAAGAGTTTAGAAAAAACAACTGCAAAGCTTGGAACAGGTTGACTGCGTTTATGATAATGAGGTTACAAGCTGTGATTGCATATTTTAGGAGCCAACTTTCTCATCTATTGTAACTGTTTTAAATAAACTGTGAGAAGGTTAACCAAATTCCTTCTGTGCATAACTGTGGATGTTGCAACATCATACCAAAAAGTAATAGCATGTGGCATTCAATTCAGATCCCTGTAACTGCTTAAGATACTAAACTCTTTTCTTAGTTGTTGCTGTGTGAGTCCCAGGTTGTTACAAAAGCCAACTGAGTTGGGTTGCTTTGAGGCAATAGCTCTCGAAGATAAAATGTAATAAACTTCTCAAGATGAAGTTGACTCTTCACAGAGGAGATTCCATATATGTCATGGGCATTTCAGGAACTTTGTCATATTTCTTCATTAATTGGAGAAGACTTATAGTTCTGTGTGATTAGTTATATTAGTATATTGAGAAATATATTTAAAAAAAGAAAGAAAAAGTTACTGATTAAGTAGCATGGTTCCATATGTGCATTTGGTTATAAGTAAAGAAGATAAGTTTACAATGCCAATAATGGCATGTCCTTTAAGGACGTAGAAATCAAAAAGAAAAAAATTATATTTCAAAGCAGTCTGGACACAGTAGTAGTAATTCCATCTATGATCCGATTTTCAAATAAATCTCTTGTGAGGAGGTGCTTTGTCTTTTGCAAGAAATAAAAAAACATTTTGCAGTACTCCATTGGTCCTGTAAAGCACTGACATCTAGAAGAATTTTTAGACTATTTCCATTTCTAATAAGAATTAATTGCAGCCTTTGCAAAACTTTCCCTTATGCATTGATGCTGAATTTAAGAGGGAAATGCAGTGAAAGAGGAGCTTTAGAAAAAACTGTTCCTATCCTGGATGCTTTGGCTTCACTTGTAAAGTTTTCACTTTCTTCACTGTCTGTCTTTCATAATCCTTTTTGTCATGATGGAGGGGGGGAAATAAGAGATGGGAATGGGCTGCAAGTGGAAACATCTGTCCCTCGCTGCCAGCTGTGATAAGGAAAAATATGGGAGAAAGAGGGTGAACAAGGGTCAAGAATCAAAAAAGTATCCAAAGCAAACAGCTAATGGAATTCTCCGGGAGTATGACCTGGAATTCAACTCAGTCTGCCATTTTTTGATGTAAATTTTGAAAGAAAGACTGGTGATGAGGGGTTGGGCTTTTGGGGTTTTGCAGGTTTTTTGGTCTCTTTTTGGCTCTTACAACATTCCTACAAAACTAATTCCAACCAGTTTAGGGTTTTGTCTCTATTGCTTGTATCCACACAGTCTAGCCATTGCTGAATACACACAAGTTTTGTACTGCAAGACTGATGATTTACAGCTTAAAACCAATCATCACCACACTTCTCTTTTTTTGTCCTAGGAAGGAAATAGATGCATACATTTTTACTGTTATTACTACATTAATAATATAGATATAATAGATGCCTTTAAAATACTTGTAGGAAATTCCTTTTGAAACTTCTGCTGTTTTGCTGCTTATGGAAGTTTATTTCTTGTCATAGTATTTTATGGAAATTTTGTTACTGTAGGCATCTCCTTATGAATTGCTGTGTAGGTTTTTTGTTTCCTTGCTTAGTTTGGGTTTTATTTTCTATTGAGAGATAAATTGCTGAACTTTCTGAAATGTGAAATTGCAAGGTAATGTAAGAAAGCATTTTTATGGATGTTCTATAAAATCTCTCCCTCTGACATTATTGATATTATTGATATATAAAGCAAAAAATAAGAAGACCTCATTAACACATTAGCAAGAAACTATTCAGCTAATTCAGATTAGGTGAATATTTCAGTAAATATCCGTGTTAAAGCTATGAACTGGCATCAGAGCAAGATGAGTGTTCTTCATCATTTCTCAAAAAACAGCACATTGGGGAGGACTGGTTACACATTACAGTCACAGACCAGTCTTAAACTGAAGTTCTTCCTCAATCCAGTTAGACAAATTAGTTACTCATAACGGAAATTAATACAGAACTGTTAGTCCAAATTGATTGTGAAACACTTAGGACCTGAAGAAATCCTTCTGGCCAGAGCTCCCAGGTTGACACCTGGGAATATTTTGGCATTTAGGGAAAATGTAGTTGGGGAAGACAGCTGCTTGTGATGAATATGGCTGTCATCTAGGAAAATCAGGTCTTTATAGAAGGTCTTTGTTAAGGGGAATTTGGTAGAATGAAAGGTACAGGTTATTAAGTTATTCCTGCAGGGAATTAGGAGTAGAATGAAGGTGTTGGTCAGTTATTCCACTGCCACACCTGGGACTTTATCAGGCACGGGGGAGGCTTTTTCCCCACACTGATGATTTCATACATACCAGGTATACTAAGGGGAAAAGACAGTGTAGTGAATGGCATACAAAGTCTTCAAGATATATTTAAATAATGTAGATTTCTTGTGAAATTTGGAGTAGCAAAGCATGTATGGAAGCTGAAGCAAGGAAACTAAATTAGGAAGGTACGGGTATGCAACCAGGGCATATTAAGATGTAGAGCAGGAGGTTGTGGTACAGTCTGGAATAGATGCGGTGATGAAAGAAGAGGATTCAAGTTCAAATTGGAAGGTATCTGTACACTTTAAAGGAGAAACCTTTAGGTATGAGAAGAACAGCAGCAGCAGGTGAAGTTAAAGGTTGCAAAATCACTAAGTGTTACAGATTCAGTCAGGCCTAGGAAAATGTCAGAGACCTGATAGCAAGTCTGCAACAAATTTCTAATGCCACTCAGGTGGCACGGTGGTCTGTTTTTCTTGAAAGATACAGATGGCGCAAGATTGGCAATGTAAGAGAAAATGCAATGCAGGTAAAGATGAGGAAAGAAAATGAAGGAAGAAATCCAAAGGATATTGGTGGAAGTAGACAATGTAGATTTGGTAGAAGTAACAAGGAAGAACTAAAAGTAAAAGAAATAAAACCATGAAAAATACTTTGAAGCGGAGGTGATTAATCCGAAACTAAGGAACTAAGCCTAGAAATGGATTTTAAACTTGGAAAGATAAGGCTAAGGATTAACCTCTTCCCTGGCACAAATTCATCTTAGTTCATTCCTTCTTCAGAAGCCTCAAAATGGTAAATAGGATGTGAGTGATTTGCTACCTCTCACTGGGCATTGTTCAGCTACATTCTGCCATGTTCTCTTTCAAACCACAGTCTAATACTTCCTGTGAAGAAAAAAAACCAATTTACTTGACGGGAAAAAAAAAAAGATGTAATAATTTTGAAGCTGTTGTTATGGTTTATTTGTTAAAAGCACACTAACTCCAAACTTCTCAATGGAACATTTTTAGGTGCAGTCACCCATGTAGAAGAAACTTCTCCTTTTTTTTAGGAGAATTTTTTTCTTCCACAAACTGGTACTGTAGTCCTGAAGACGGCTGCTATAAATATACTATGGACTTCATAGATTAGCCCTTGCTTTCTGGTTTTGTCTTAATACATTTCCCTGCACTACTTTTCAAACTGTCACTCATTGAAAAGAGCTATTGGACTGCAGAGTTTACATGCACTGTGTTCTTCCATTTACGTAAGCTCCTGTGTAGGAAGAATAGTTCAAACACCTGTAGTCATAGTAAGTCATCTCAATCTCTTTTCTCTTGGATTTATTGTTGTGTTATCTGTCATTCCATCTGTGTTTGAGTAAATGTTCAATTTCTTAGGTTTTCATTGTTATGAATCTGAGAAAATCACCCTTCCCGATATGTAATATAAATGGAACCTTATTACTTTTATTCTTGGAGCATCACGCATCGTTTCGCACCAAACCAGCTGCATGGAAATATTGGGGGAAGTAAAAAAACCCAAAAGGTGTAAAAAGATTTCTAATTTGATGGTTCATTTCCTGAAATTATGATGTTTCTCAGAGGTAATAGCGATTACTGGCATATGTATTTCTCAGTTCAGAAATAAGACAGGTCACCAGAAGACATGGGACTTAATCTGGTATGCCAGTAGATAAAGTTGGTCATAATGCAGAGTATCAGGGCTGGCCTTCTTTGCCCAGGCAAAATCTCCAGATTTCGGGAGAACTCTTCCTCTGCCTAGTGACAGAACTCTGGGAGGGGGTCAGTAAGGTTGGGAGTGGAATGGCAAAAAGTTCCTGCCTGGCACAGCAGGCACATGCTTTCCAGGCCTACCCTGCCTGCCCATATGCCTGTCCACGCAGGCGTGAGGCTCTGCAGTGGGAGGAAACAAGGATGAGGACTGTGGTTCATCTAGGTTGGAGATGTCACCAAGGGGAAGTCAACCTATACCCGGCATAAAACCCACTTCTGTTAAGGAGAAAAAGATGGGTTGTTGTCATAGGAGTCTTCTGAGTGGAACAGAAGGCCCAGTTTGCTGACCTGACCCACTTCCTAATGAACTCTGCTGCCTCTGTGGGGCCTGGGTTAAAGGTGTGGTAAGACAGCCTCCTTCCCTGATATGGTCCTCAGATTATCATCCAAAATGGCTTTTTCATGGAGAGAGTGATTTCTTACTGCAGTTGCAGTAAGAAGTCCAAGGGCAATCAAAAGATGTCAGGGCCTTGGGATGACTGGTTAAGGGGTCGGGAGCTCAAGCAGTAGAGCCTCTGTCCTTCCGGCTGCAGAGAGTGATGTCGGAAGGAGCAGGCAGACCCAGCAGATCAGTAACAAGCTCTGTGATTGGTGTCACCAGGAGAATTTTGGGTTCTTTAATCGTGGGTTGCCCTACACGACACCAGGCCTGTTTGCAACAGACAAGGTACACCAGTCTCAAAGTGGGAAAAGGATCTTCGAGTAAGAGTTAGCAGGGCTCACTGAAATAGATTGAAACTAGATTTGAAGGGGGAAACAGATAAAACCAGGCTCAGTAGTCATAAGCCATGGGATGACATACCAGTGGTCAAGGGATATTATGTATTCATTTTGGACACTTTTGAGAGTCACGAAACCAACAGCAGCAGAATTCACACTGCTAGAGCTAAACTCTTGTCCAGCTGTGAGTGTGTTTCTGATAGGATTTAGATGCCATAAAAGTACTGCCCATTGACTAAAATTTAGGCTTTGTAAGGGTAAACAGCCCCTAAAAATGTACAATCAAGGAGACAGCTTTCGATTTAGAATACACCAACAATTTTGTCGAGGAAAGAAAACAGTCTCACTTTCTGCGAAAAGCAGAAAACAAAGCTAAACAAAGACTTTGAAACTCTGAAGTGGGCTCCTTGCTTTGGCTTTACACTATTGGCTTGACACTAGTCCAAAGCAGAAACTTAACTCACACAATTAAATTGCTGTTTCCATATCACCAGAGCAATGATGATGACAGGACATAGCAGACTCCGTTCATGGGTTGCCTGGAACTTTGTATTCTGATTCAATATTGAAAACTTCTTTTTAACTTTTCCAATTAAAAAGAGGCTCCTAAAACTTAGCTCCAAGTGTTTGTTTGCAGCACAAACTGGAACACTTGGTTTTACAGTGTAAAATGAGCTCATTCAAGCAGTTGCTGTAACAACTGAGCAATAGAAGAAAGAAAAATGAAAGAGTAGACTATTTCAGGTGTTCTATATTTGATAATGGTTCACCTCTCTTCCAAGAAGGCATACAAAGATAAAATTGACCTGACTGATAAAATTAACACAGAGCTGAACTTTGTTGAAAGATGACCGTTTCATGTCAGCCTTTTAAGTTCAGCCAGCCTTGTAGATTTGGGAGAATTGAGGTGTCTCAGAATGTGTTCTGGTGAAAATTGTTCCTGCAAAGGTGTCTGTTCATGGAGTGTTGATGAACAAGGCAAGGAGATCATCATGAGGAAGCCATTTCTTGTGTTTTGCCAGCAGGTCAGCCTGGCATCGCCCCATCAACCTCACTTTCAAAGAATTGCAGCAACTTTGCCAAGCTTGCCTCAGTTTCAGAATACCTGCCACACCTGGTAGCTGCAGCAGTAGCTTACCCCAATCAGTCTTACTGATTTTCATCTTTTAAATGTATTCTATCCATCTTAAAGTAACACCAAATTCACATCTGACTTCCTGCTGTTTCCTTTGCTTCCCGACTGCTTTCCTGTTGGCATAACAAGCCCTTCTGGCACACAATACTGAGAAGGCAATTTACATGCAGGAGAACAAAGGTTTCACAATTTGCATTTTCCAGCTATGTACTTTATGCAGAAGAGCATGTTTGGCACATTTTCCATAGGGAGTGAACCACAGCCTGCTTTCTGCTGTACATTATTATGATGGGAAGTGTCCCTTTATGCCATCTTTAATATTTATTTTATAAGCTAACATTAGGAAGGCTGAAACTCTGTCATTGCTATTTATACTGTATTTGTGCTTTGGGATAAAAAAGAAAAGCATCTGCATAGAAAAGGCTTATGGGAACATTCATACGCAAAGATTTTTCATCCTGGGGTATGAAATGCGTTATATAAAAAGCATCAAGAAATCTTAATCCTGTTTATGCTTCAGAAGTTCCCTCCGGGCTTTAAATTTTTCTGACAGTGGAGACTGAACTCTTTATGAAAACATTAATGGTTAGAAAGGATTTTCACATTAAGTGAAATAAATCGTTGGATTTTATTCTGAATGAGATGGTATAGAGTGACTGGTACCACCTATTGCTTTAATGCACTTTTGCTACAAGGATATAAAAAGGTAGGTATAAATGTCAGGTCTGCGAAGAAGCACTGTATGCAGAGAATCTTCCATGAACTTCTTCATAAAATTGAAATATTTTACTGATCATGCAATTAGAATTGCAACAGCAATTAGCTAATACTTGACATTTCTAAGATTATTATTGGGGATGGTCCTGTGCAGGGCGAGGAGTTGGACTCGATGATTCTTGCAAGTCCCTTTCAATTCAGCATATTTTGTTATATATCTATTTCTTCTCTTCTTTCCATGTATTGTTTCTATTTAAAAACATTTTCTTCAGCTGAGCAGCTACTTCTCCCCATTTTGCCCCATGTGCAAGAATGATGTGTAAATTGTATTCCATCATTTTGATTCTACTATGAAGGAGGGTATTTAAAGAAAATAAAAAAATAAATGACTGTATATTTCTAGATATGAGCTAAAAATATTACAGTATATTTGGAATATTAATGTGATGTCTGTAACCTGAAAAAGTTACAGCAAAGGAACATTAGGGAAGGAACTACTCATGCCAAATTAAGTCTGTTTTTAATTTTGTTTTCCTAGACTAAAGTTAATTCATTTTGTAACCTCTCTAGAATGTATAGTGAAATCAAATAAATCTAAGAGTGATGGTTTCATAAAAGTAATAAATCTGAATAAATTAGTGCTGAATTTTGTGATCTCATTAAGATTTCTTTCTTTTTCTTTAGGGATGAAAAGGTATAAAAATGCCAGTTAAACTCTCCCCTTGTTTCTGGTCATGCCCAAATACAAATGAGCTCAATTTTTGTTTAACCAGTTTTTACAGATTAACTTGTTTGTCATTGAAATGCTTTGGTTTCTGTTTCAAGATCTGATATCAAACTTCTTGTGCTGGTTTTGGCTGGGGTAGAGTTAATTTTTTCCTCAGTAGCTAGTTTGGGGCTATGTTAATATATTTGTGCTGGAAACAGGGAGGGGGCTGGGGATGCACAAGAAGCTGGGAGGGGACACAGCCAGAACAGCTGACCCCAACTGACCAAGGGGATATCCCTTGGATATATGGCATCTGCTCAGCATATGCACCTAGGTGAAGATGGAGGAAGTGGGGATGTTTGTAGTGATGAGGTTTGTCCTTCCAAGTCGCTATTCTATGTGATGGGGCCCTGCTTTCCCGGGAACGGCTGAACACCTGCCTGCCCATGGGAAACAGTGAATGAATTCTTTGCTTTGTTTTGCTTTACTTGCGTGCACAGTTTTTGTTTTACCCATTAAACTGTTTTTATCTCTACCCACAAGGTTTTTTCACTTGAGCTATTCGATTATCTGTCCCGCCCCACTGGCGGGGGTTAAGCGTGGTGCTTTGGTGTCAGCTGGGGTTCAAATACAACACTGCTAAAGTCAGTTTGATGGAAAACATCATCTGTGCCTGAGTTTTTCATCTGTGTGCGGGTGACAGTGATTCTTGTCTGTCAGTCAGGACTTGCCTGCAGCTGTGTGCTTAACCTTGTAGTTCTTACTCAGTCTGCTTGCAACTATATCGTATCACAGGTGATGCTAAACTGATGTTGAGCTTAAAATACGTATATTTAGTCTGCTTTATCCTGTCACTTACCTGTGCGTGGACTGCAGGACCAGGACATGCAGTTTGTAAAATGGGGTTGTCATTCTCTCTTTCTGGATTTTGCGTGGTCATGAGTGATAAAGTAAGGTGAGTGTTATTCCAGTTGCTTCTCATCACTGGGTACTCAATATATTGTACATATTTACACTTTCTCTCTGTTGCTCCTCAGAGCTGTCATTCCCTGTGTTAGAGTCAAATTGATCTTACTGTAAATTTCATACTCAGTTATTGATTTTCTTTTCCAGGACTGGTTCATATTGTATTTATTTATTTGTTAGTGCTTCAGTGAGGGTTTTTATTTCAGCTTCCATGCTCCACTTCCTTATGAAATGCCTGTCTTGATGTTTATTTGTCTTTCCAATCATTATTTCTACTAGGAAACAGTGATGAGTAGTGGATTGGTAATATGGCGTGGCTTTTGGACTTTGAGGCTTGGTAGGATTTTCAAAACACAGCAGTAACAGGTCTCATCATCCCAAGTTTGGAAAGCATATCCAAACCAGAAGTAGTATTTCCTGTTTTTCACATTCAGGCAGAAAAAAATACTCTTTTACTGTCCTTCTTTGCTCCCAAGCAGCTCTTGCTAAAGAGCAGGAAAAAATGTCACTTAGATCTTCAAACAATACTTATATTTTCTTATGACTGTACTGTCCTGGTGAGTTCCAATGCAGAAGCCTCTTTGCCCATTTGCAGAGTTTTGTCTCTTGAAAGCAAGTGCAGTGGGGGAAGTGTAAAGAAATGTTAGAGAACGCTAGCAAGGAAAATTGTTCTTGAATATCTTTGGTAGGATCAAGGAAACAAATGAATAATAAGGCTTTTAGTCAGGTGTGTTCACCTGGAACCACTGAAATCACTCTTTGCCATCTGTCTAGCATTACTGGAATATGTTTGAAAGAATAGTTTGGGGGATTAGTAGCACAAAATGAGGTGATAATTTTTCTTCTACACCCTCTGCTTTCACGTACAAGTCCTTGAGGAGGGGAGTATTTTTGACTATATGTCCTTTTTCTCTTGTTCTGCATGTTTTCACCTGAGGCCCTGCATTGATGCTGTGGGTGGCTGAGAGCTTCCTCCTGCTCTCAACTACCTAAGTGCAGTTTGTACACCTATGGCAGGAATCTTGGATCAGTCAATAAACAGCATTCATTATCTCATGCAGTAAATATCCTAAATACCCACTGAGATGGTTTGGATAAGATTCACACCTTTACATAAACAAAAGTTGTTTTTTCATCTAAAATGTTCCCTCCCTCAGCTGTAGCCTTTGTCACATCAGGTAGAGCCCAGCATTCTGCTGCATGGAGCTCCTTCTTTTAGATATCTAAATTTCATCCCAATTTCTACAACCATGAAATGGAGGGAGGCAAAATACACTTCTGGTTGTGATGTTCTGCAGTGTTGGGTTTGGCATTGACGTGTCCATTGTGCCTTTAACACATGAGTAAAATGGTTGAGCAACACTTGACCAAGCTGACCTGTTCTGGTAGTGATGGGCCCTACAATCCCCAGTGTAAGAGCTGCCCCTACTCTTCAGTTTTTTAGTAGAAGACTTTATTCAAAAGTTCCCCTCTTTAACTCTGCTTTGTCAATCAAATACTGATGGCAAGCTAACTGGAAATGGATTTTTTTTTTCCGTTTACATGTTGAAATTTGAAATTCAGTGGAGAGGGTCAGGAGAGACCACAGCAGAAGTTGCACAAATAGTGTGATAAGCCCTGAAATGCCTCAGCAGAATATGAAATTGCTTTTGATCTCCTTCTTAGTTGGAGCATGCACAGAGATAGACTGCAGGAACACAGGTGAAATAGTGTCCCCCAGGCTGGGAAGAAAATGTCCTTCAACAGTACCTCCTTATTCGTTGGCTCTACATTATTTCTCTTCCTCTCTAAAAACTTCTCAAGATGTATTTTATGTGTTATTACCAGCATTTGGGTGTAGGACTGCCAAATTACTGCCTCTGTAGCCAGTAGTGCTAACAAGAGGCTCAGTACTTTCTTTTAATATTTAGGAATAGTTTAGTGTGATGATGAAATGTGCCAACTTAAGCAAGTGATATAAAGTAGGATTCTTGCCAATGTTATGTTTTTGAGATTCCAAATATTTCTCATATAAGAGCAGTAGCCCCAGGTGTTATTTGTAGTTGATGCTTCGAAATTTTTGCTCTTAAACTGGACAATGCACTGTCAAAAACTTGAAGAGAGTTTTCCTAGTTTAGAAAGAGAAATTTGTATTTCTGTAGCAAATAGGCTCATGTGTTTTAACTCATTGGTCTGAAATAAGCAGTGCACTTATCCAAGGCTTTATTTGTTTTTGCTGTCAATATCAAGAATAAAAAAGGGAGCATGTACCAGATATCCACAAAATGACAAGACTGCCGGCTACCACACACCTCTAATATTCATTTTGCACCTGTTTCTATTGATAACCTTATGGGCCTATAAACAAAAGCACTTTTGTTTTGTTTTAGTTGGTTAAATTCCAGGAACTTTGTGAATAAAGAGTATGTATGTGTTTCCACAGCTTTCACTGCTTCCAGAGATGAGTATAGAGGGGTATAAAGCAACAGGTGTAAAACGTATCAGTCAAGGTGTGGAATTGCTATTTTATCACTTTTGTTATTCCTTGCCATTTTCAACTCTAGTTACCCACTGTGTCTTGATGTACTGGAATTTAGAGCTGATTAAAAAGCCAAACTTTGTTTTCTAAAAAAGTTGTAGCACATAAACAATTGGAAATAAAGTAATTAAGTATAAAATGCTCAGCCTGTTGTTTTAGATGATGCTGTGGGAAAAATGTTGTCTACACAAATAACATTACCAGTTGTCTCACTTAGTCAGCCAAGCAGGATGGAAACAAAGAATAGTGCAAGGTAATAAAGATACAACATCTTAAACATTCTTCCTTACAACTTTTGCTTGTTTCAGCGGCTGCCTCAACAATTACATTGGTACTGCAGTCTCTGCAGTAAAAATGCAAGTGAATTCTCTGGTTCATGTTCTGAAGAAATGATCATTTATTCTTGTGTAACTTAATTGTCCTTGTAGGATCAACAGGGTTCCTCTCTGTTGGTAGTGAGCTGATCACAGTTTGTAAAATGCAAAGTCTACTCTTGCACTTAAAAGCATGAGAATTGCAATTATTTCTTTGGTTGTCCTCACTTAGTTTGTTCTAAAAATGAAGTTAATATTCCTGTTGTATCAGCTTTGCATTTTCACATTTTCTCTCCTCTTCATTGTTGCTGTGGCAAGGGCACATGGCTTGTACCATGCAAGTTTTTCATGTCAAAAACTCTGGTAGTTTATCCTGAGGAGGAAGAGTAAAGATCTCCTACCTTCCACCAAGAGTTTTTGAGAGTTTTGCAGATGCAAATAAGAGGCCCAGTAGGCTTGGATTGGCTTGTCTCTGTTTTCTGGCACGTGGATAAAAGTGTTAGTCATCTGCCTTACAGTTTTTGCCTGCATATAAATTAGTTGCTTCATTCATTTCTTAGTTATACTTGTGATGGCCTTTATTCAGGAGCAATGGGATGAAGCAGGAATGATCTGTGTTAGGAATGATCTGTGTTAGGTTAATTATTTCTTACTGTATTTTCTATTTTCTAAAAGTAATTAGTAATATTACAGGACTTACAAAGTAAATTAGAAGAGATATTTGCTTAAACTGTGCTCTGATCTAGGCATTTCTGTTTCTTTGTCTTTTTCCAACATTGCATTTGTTCTTGAAAATGAAACAAAAAAGCTTGATAAATGACGCTGTGTAAAAGAAATGCAGGCTTCAGCCCATCAGGGTTCATTTAATCTGAAAAATGATACTGAAATTTCAAAATGCTGCTTCTAGAACTAATAAAAATGTCTCTAAGGGAAAACTTATTTATTTAATTCTCTGCTGCCAGATTTTGCTGGCAAACTTCGTGTTTTGCCATATGACCCTGGCCAAGCTGAAAACTTATTTTAGCAAAAGATGGACAGTAGTTCTGTTGGAAAGGAGAAAGACTTAACAGATTATGCTTGGAGTTCTCTTGAAACCCTCAGACTAGTGATGGTCAAAGTGAATCACCCTGTTGTCAGTTTAGCATGACTTTGCTTAATTACATCCGTTTATTATGCTGCCTGCGTGAAACCTTTCAGGAGAAAGCTAGTGGCTTGTTGGGAGTGTGTGTAAGGAGATAATTTCCTTCCTTTGTGGAAACAGCTCCTTAGTAGTTTTGAGAGGTTGCTGCCAGGTGTTAAGTGTGGGAGATGCAGGTACACAGAATGTGGAATACTAGGAGACCAAATAAGTGAGATGGAATAAAAAATTTCAAGGACAGATATCTCTACTGTTCTATATTGCCTTGGAGGAATATGAATAATTCCTGGCCGCTCAAAGAAATTACTAAAAATATGCATTCTGCGTGCCATACGACTTTAGTGCCCTCTTTCCTGTCTGAAGCTTTGATCACACTTCACATCAACTTGCTATTATAACCAATAGAAGAACTTTTAATTGAGTGGTAAAAATCTCCATAAATGGCTAGATGCTGACTGAAAGGCATGACATTTTGATTTTGCCTAAGAACTGTGTATTTAAGTGAATGCTACTAGCTTCACTATTATTTTGTAACATCAAGATTTTTTAAAGAGATAATTTGGTATCAGACTCATCTTTCTTAACTCCCCACAAAGCCGATGAAAAACAGTGCACATGTGTCAAATACATAATATTTATCACTCTTGTCAGAAGAAATGAACTTTATCCCTTTTTGACCAATGCCCTTCACAGTATTCACTGGTATGAAATTGTTTCTTGTGGGAGATGTCACTGAGGAAGACTTTTATCATTTTTACCATCTTTGAACAGAGCAGTATTTGTATTCTGGACTTTGTTTAAAAGACGATTAAACAAAGATAGTGATTGGTCTTTTTGTGGCTTAGTGTGAATAGAAACCTTCCCCTTTTCTACCAGCCAATGTTACCTGGTTTTTAAATGTCAAGTACCCCTGGTGTGTACAAAAGACAAGGTTAGATAGCATTCACATTTGCCATGCTGAAAACAGAGGTAAGGCTTCAGGAGATGGATTTTCACACCTCTGTGCAAGTCTTAAGAAGGCCACCCACCCAAATGACCCACAGAGAGCACCACAGAATGTTCTGTTATTGTACTGAAGTTGTGACATTAGTCTTAAAGCTGGGACACTCCAGACTAAATACATGTCTAATTACAGGCCCAGTGAAAACCTCTGTATTTCTAGGCATGTTATCTGCTACTCTTTCTATTATAAGGTCGAATGCAAGGTCCTGCCACCTGGGTCAGGGCAACCCCCTGTATAGAGGGGTGGGGGATGAAGGGACTGAGAGCAGCCCTGCCCAGAAGGACTTGGGGTGCTGGTGGATGAGAGGCTGGACATGACACAGCAATGTGCACTTGCAGCCCAGAAAGCCAAACGTGTCCTGGGCTGCATCCAAAGCAGAGTGGGCAGCAGGGCGAGGGAAGGGATTCTGTCCCTCTGTTCTGCTCTGGTGAAACCCCACTTGCAGTACTGCATCCAGCTCTGGGGTCCCCAGCACAGGAAGGACATGGACCTGTTGGAATGAGTCCAGAGGGGGGATACAAAGAAGTTAAAGAACTGGAGCGCGTTTCCTGTGAGGAAAGGCTGGGAGAGTTGTACAACCTGGAGAAGAGAAGTGTCCAGGGAGACCTGATAGCAGCCTTCCAGTACCTCAAGGGTGCCTATAAGAAAGGAGGGACAGACTTTTTAGCAGGGTCTGTTGGGATAGGACAGGGTATAATGTTAGATAGAAGGAAGAAGTTTTTTACAATGAGGGTGGTGAGACACTGGAACAGGTTGCCCAGAGAGGTGGTGGATGTCCCATCCCTTGAATGGAAACATTCAAGGTCAGGTTGGATGGGGCTCTGAGCAACCTGATGTAGTTGAAGATGTCCTTGCTCATTGCAGGGATATTGGACTAAATTACTTTTAAATGTCCCTTATAACCCAGACTAGTCTATGATTCTAGAGTTGTTGTCAAAATGTCTCATTGCTTTTTCAAATGCTTAAGTTGATGTGTTTTTTTTCTAAAAGAAAAACCCCAAAAACCAACAACCCCCCCAAAAAAAACACAGAAAAAGAAAAGTTTTCAAAAGCTGCTCAAGTTAAAAAAAAAACAAACCAAACCCCAACATTTGGGTAATAGCAGGCAAATTTCTTGTTCATCCTTCTGTTACCACTGAACAATTAGTTGTGCCTCTTCTTTTCTCATCTGTCCATGTCCAGTGTGTAGTTGTGCGACATTTTCCCTGCTAACACATGCACACCCTGGCATGTTCCTCAGGTTTTGCATGTCAGAGTTGGAGAACAACAGCCTGGCCAGTAATATGTGTACTAATCCAAGTGTCTGATGGTCCCTGAAATCAAAGGCAAGAGAACAGCCTTACCACAAAATGTCCGGAGTTGTAAGTCAAGCAGTGCTCAACCTCAAAGACTGTACAGTGTTTGTATGTGCACAGGCATATAGACACTTTTTGCTTTGTCTTCTGCATCCAAAATCTATAGGATGAGCTTTGATCAAAATGTCGTGCTGTATCTGGCAACAGTGTGGGCCTGAAATTGACATTTTGTGCATTTTATTTAAAAAAATGGAATTTATTCCAAAAGCTGGAGTGATATTGCTAAGTGCCGTGAAAATAAATGAGTTAGCAAGTCCATAGCTCCGCGTCGATCTAGATGGAGCTATGGACAGTGAGTTTTAAGACACATTCCAACGTTTACTAGGGCTACTCTCCTGATAAACAGTTTGCAAAATCAATAGCTAAAAATACTGATTATTCTATTACATAATGTACATTTAATGTTTCACAGAAGAAATGCTACAAATTCTATTATAAATTAATAATAATACTGAATTTTTAATAACTGCCTAAGAGCAACTTTTACAACTGTGTTTTTTCATGATCATATTTATTGCAAGTTTTAATAAATTAATGGCACAAATTTTCACAGTAATGTTAAATTAAGAGAAATTGTGTTCCAAATATTACTGTTATTTACTGCTTAAAATTTGAAAATGTGCAGTGTAAAAGGATTCAGACATCAGACATCAAATTCAAATCATGGACTGTATGTTTTCAGTGAGATGCACCTTTTCTAAGCTTGTGCAGTTTTGCACAACACCACTGTTCATGTAATTCTCAGCCTTAAAAAAGCCTGGCACTGCAAACTAGAAACAATTACAGTAACTCCAAATATTCAGGTAATTCAAACAGAGTCCCCAACTAGTGAATGTAACAACCAGAGAGTAAACAGCTGAAATAAACATTGAAATTTAATATGACAGTCTCAAAACCCAACATCAAGAGGCAGGGGACCTAATGTCCTCCAAGTGAAGAGAGACAAGGAGGCATTGCAGAGAGAATGAAGCTTCTAATAGGACATAGTCTGTAAGCACTTACATATCAAGCAATGTTGTATCAACACAAAAATACTATAAGCATGAAGAGCTGAGCTGGTATTGAGGTTTTAGCGTGCTGTTTCCTTCTGTGTGCTGGTGTACAAATATATCTTTAGAGATAGTTCAGTATGATTCAGAGATCTGAGCTTTGGTCCTTCATAGGCAACCAAACCAAAAACCAGGTCTTTTTCATCTGCCTCTGGCCTCAGTTTGCCAATTGGTTAGATTTACTTTTTCATAGCAGGCCACATTATGGGGGAATGGAGGGAGGAGAAATGTTTTCTTCTATAAAAGAACAGTATGGAAGCACTACTGCAGTGCTTTAGTCAAATGAAACTAAATATTCTGATTATTTTTAATGAGTTATTTACAGTCAAAAAGAAAAACACTGAAGACCATACTGGCAAAGTCAGAGAAATCTCCTGTAGGTGGGCTAATTTCACCATATGATAAAATAACACGGTTCTGCTGTGGCACTTAGTGATTGATAATGTCACGTGAGAACAAAGCAATTAGGTTAATTTACACATTAATTAGTTTATTGCTTTCTTTTTGTTTGGTCTCTAATGCCTTTGTTTAAAAAATTGAGCATGTGCTGTTGAAGGGGTTTAATTTCACTAATTAGGTTGCAAGTGCAGACATTTGCAACACCTGCCTTGCAAGTGAAACCCTTCTGAATTAATTCAACCCCTCTGGTTGTTCGAGAGGACACTCCAAGGAAACAGCACATGAAGGCTCCCTAACTTACAGGCTTTCATTCCTGTATGTAGCTGGGAATTTTTCTTAATAAGTTATTGGCCTCTCTTTATGCTAGTGGCAGTTTTTGTAAGTTGTTGTCTGGAACTGTAGTGTTCAGGGAGAAGGGGAGGTTTTGAGCCTTTTGGAAGGTGAGTGGTTCCTGAGAAATCTTTGTGCTCATGAAGCTCTCAGACTCTTATTTTAAGATGATGGAGATGTGAGCTGTTTGTACCTTGTATTCTTCATAGAGCTAAAGGTTAATGTTAGACCTATGGTTCTTGAATAGATAGAATACATAGATACTATTACCCAGCAAAAAACCATGTTATTTGCAACTGGTGTCCCAGGAAGTTTTTACCTGCAAATTACCTGAAGAAGTTAATTAGCACTGATGCTGGAATTCTTGTGTAGTTTTGTTACTTTTGTGTGGATCTCACTTCCATAATGTTGCCTAAATTTTTCTTTAGAAGAATACAATGTAACCTTTAAAAAAACCTCTAGTAGATTGATATATTTAGGAACGGATATGTAGTTACATATATGGTCTGGATTTCTTCATAAATTATGTTGCTAAATCCATTACATGCTTTTATTTATTGGTCATAAAAGAGGTTTTAACATAAGAGCTCTTTTAATGTTAACGTTAGGTTCCAAGTATTGTATGTGATCATGAAATAGGACAGGTTTTAAAGTTGCAGTTTCCTCCTGACGTATTAAAAATTTTTTTTTACATAAAGTAGGTGGACGGTCTCCTCTGAATTTAGATGCAACTGTTTTCTACTCCTTATTCCAAAACTGTTAGAGGGTAGGGAGAAGGGATGTACATTTATTTAATTATATATTTTTACAAAAATGAAAGTCCATTGTGTTGATTCCATTGAAGAGTATTGAATGGTATCATCCCTCAGAAAGCTGTGTTTGTAATCGCTGAGTATTTTGGTGATTATATTCTATTACTGACTTTATCTTTCACTATGTGGAAATATAAAGTTTATGTTAAATTTTAGGATTGCTAGTTGGAATTTCCTGAACACCCATGCAGTTTTAACTACTTAACTGTTGTACAGGGCATCCTTTAACTGCTCAGCTCCTCTGACATTTTATTCTTCTTTCTCTGAGTGGCTGGCATTTGTCTGCCATCTAATCCTGTAGGCATGTGCATTTTTCCTAATGGAGGAATGTGTGTGGCTATAGCATGATAACCTATAGGATGTTTATGTAGATGTCTGTATCTGGTCTCAAGACCTGGCATGGTCAGAAACCTGCACGTTTCTGTAATTAAACCCAATCGAGGAAGAGTTCCCTAAATCACCTGACCAGGGGGAAGGCAGGTGGGGCTTGGGATGTAAGGAAGATAAGCAGAAGGCTGAAGGTATATTTAGGTAGTTTAGTAAATATTAATTAGACCTTGAAATCTGACTGTTATGCATCTCAGATGAACCTCTCAGCTAACATAAGGTTTAATGAATTGCTTGCTTGCTTCACAGAAGTGTTCTTAATGGTCAATAGCTCATCAAAAGATAATATCTTGGTTTAGGTAGTAATAATATGATTAGGGGCTTCCCAAGTATTTAAAAACCAATTCAGACAGGTCTTGAAGCAAGTGGCTTGTCTCCTTTCTAAAGTATATGAATTTTCCACTTAATTTTCTGGTCTCATTGGAAGTCCATCTTACCTGTCTTACCCATGTTTGTGAATTCTGCCAGGCACCAAGCAAATATTTCTTGCAAGCCCTGCTGTCCTTTTGTCTTTTAGTCGATTTAACCATTCCTAGCATGCCTATCTTCCCGCTAAAGCCTATACTAACAGTTCATTCCCTTCCCTTTGGGCACAGAAAAGGATTTGCCTTCTTTTTTTTTTTCCTTTTTACGTTTAAAATACACAATTCTGAGGAAGATTTCAGAAAGTTTTGATAGTAAAAATTACTACCTGTAGTAGGAAGAATTTGACAATTTGTTTTTAAGTAAGGAAGCTTTGGTAACTGAATGGAGTGCACTACTTGTGCACTGCTTTTTGGAAGGCAGTCATCATATTCAATATCCACTGTGAGTTTCTAGCTTTTATTTAACCTTGTAAAACCTTGAAAATTTTATGTTGCTTCTGCACATTTTCTAAGGGAAAGACTCAAGCTTTTAGGGCAAAGAGGAAAGGTGAAGAGAAATGTTGCTTTGATCTAGAAGGTGACAGTGGCAAAACGGATTTATGTTTCTCATTTCCCCCAAGAGTATAGAATTCTCTGGACACATTTCAATCCCTATTGTTAATAGATCAAAATTTTGTGGTTCTAGTCCCAGGTCAGCTGAGTTGGTCAGTTCTGTGGAGTGCATTTGGAGTGAGATTTGGAGAGAAGAATGAGTGTCTTCAGCTCTAGTCTGTACTGACACAGCATCCAGTCAGAAGTACGTAGTGATTACAAACACTGTAATGTCTGTGAGCAGATAAGTCCTTTGTCCAAATAAAAAATCACAGAGTTGGAAGGGACCTTAAAGATCAACTAGTTCCAGCCCCCCTGCCATGCACAGGGACAGGTAAACTTTCTTTTGTTTGTAGCCCAACCAGAGATGTAGTCTTAATTGCAAGTTATAAAATAGTTTCAGTTGTAATCCCCTGCTGTTTTGTTTGGGGTTTTTTTTGTTTTGGTTTGGTTTTTTTTGTGGGGGTGGGGAATAAAATTAAAAAAGACTCAAGCTTACCAAAGTCTCAATGCCCAGCTGGCCTCATTTACTTTTGCTGATTTGTCTGTAATGCTTTACTTTCTACTGCACTGTTAGTATTTGAAAGTGAAAAAGCCCCACTGGTCCTTTCCAAGTTGCTATTTTTGGAACATTATCGGGTTATTCTTTGGTGTTACATTATCTTATTTTATCACATTTAAATTTTCCTAATAGATTCCAGGAGGAAGAAAAGGGCTGAAGTTTGAATTGTAATTCTGTGCCACATCAGGGGATGTAAACAGAGCTCTAAACTCCTGTGAAGTTTAGAGAAAGGACAGAAATGCTTGATGTGCCCTTAACAGCTGTACTTTACCAGCAGTTGAATGAGGGAGACTTTTTTTTTTTTTTTTTTAATTTGTTTCCATATTTCTTGATCACTGGATTCTAGCCCAAAGGATGTCTTTATGACTGTGATATAAACCTTGGAAAGAAAAGCAGTTATAACGGAAAAGGCTGACAGTCGCTTAACTTAAAGCAGCAGTAGCCATTAAGAGTTTGTGTGCACAGTTGTGTGTGGGTGGAGAGTTTGAGAGTGACAGATACTGAACATCATTTCTCTAAAAGGCTGACCTTGAAACATCATAGCATCAGAGTACCAGTAAAGGATACAGAGTTCTGAAAGCTGTAAAATGTCAAACAATGTGTGCCTTATGACACACTGATGTATAAGATTCTGAGATGTTATCCCTACATCTTCTGAAGCATTCTCTGTTTGAACAGAAGCAATGTTGAGAAATTGTGCGAGACAGAGAGAGGTATAAATTTTGATGCTAAAGAATGGTAATATTGGTAATTAGCCGAATGTTTATCTTCTGGTTACCTTTTTATCTTCTCAATATTGCAAAGCCTGTGTTTTCAGAACTGAGAAATTTGCCAATTTTTGTTGTTCTTGGCTAGATCCTGAGAACATTTAGGCACCCAGCAGTGCATTATTTTATATGACCATTGTAATGTTTAGGAACATGTTTTTAAAAGTCTATGGCTCAATTCTGCTAAATATGGTGAGGGGTCTTTCTTTTTTTCCAAAATATGTCCATATATTTCAGTTGTTAACTGTTTGGGATAGAACATGTCTCTTTACTAGATGAGATTAGTAGGAGATGACTCAAGGTTTAAGATATAGACTGGGATGACATTAGGGTTTGACAGGTAATGTACCTCATTTTTAAGAGAGCCACAGAGTGCTTCAAACTGAATTTTGGAAGTATTTGAGGTAGGCGGATTTTCCTTTAAAAATCAGAAGCAGTTGCTCTTACATGTCTTGCATGTTCCAGCTGAGGAACCTTTATCAAAATAGTAATTAGTTATTTTTTCTAAAGGAGGAAGATCTGTTTACTGTTGGTGAGGAGAAAGAAGTGTGGGTTGAAGGCTCTCTAGATTTGTATGAAAAAGAATTTCAGGATATAACTTCTGTATGGAACTAAAAACGTTCTTCTAATGTAAAAGGTTGTGTTTCTGATGGGCCAAGCTATGGACAAATAGGAACTTGTTTTTCTGAAAAATTTTTGAAGACCGAATTTATATGTGTTTATATATGAGTATGTGTATGGCTTCTACAACTATACATATATAGATGTGTGTGTATATATATATACACACACATCTATAAAAATACACTTGTATATATACAGGGTATCTTTATGAATATATACACATACAGCTGCACACTAAAACACTGGAAATAAGTGATTTAAGGCTTTTTCTAAGGCCCTGCTTTAGAAGATAAGCCCTCAGGAAAGAAGTTATGCTCAGCTCTTCCCGTAGAGTCTGGGGTCTTTTGCTCTGCTTTCAGAGCCTTCCTGATGCCAGCAGTGTTACATGGGTTCTCTTCTGTTAAGCTGATATCAAGAAAAGGAGACTCAGGGGAACCAATTGTATTAGTTTAGGCTAATTCTGCTTTAGCAACATCTTGAGCACTGCTGATGAAAACTAAGAAGATTAAAGTCCACATAATCTGGGGATCTTTATGTAAGTGAAGTTCAAATTACCATAAGCTCTTCAAATCATTGATCTGAGGATCAGTAAGAAGGGAAGAATAACTTAAGTGAGCTCAAGTTGCAAATCCATGACTTTGGGTCCTCTTTTTTTTTTTTTTTTTCCCCTCTTCCCCCCCCCTTTTTTTTTTCTTTTTTTCCTATTTTTTTTTTTTTTTTTGTGAAATCATTTAAGAATTCTTTGGCATAAGCAAATTTGTTTTGTTCTACCTTCCTAGAGAGAAGAAGCTTTCAAAGGAGCTGTACAATTCTCTCTTACTCAGTTAACATGTGGTTGCATTGGATTGATGTAGGCTATTAAAATGCTAAAAGCCACTGATTGATTATTTTAATGCTAGCATACAATTTCAATAAAGACTGCTTTTGTAATAGAAATCTGTCTTAATGGCACTACCGTTTTACTAAATGTGGATATTGTAGCTTCTGACTTTTTGTATCAATTAGGAATGAGGAAATATATTCATGCTACTCAGTGGGCATGTCCAGGTACCACAGACACAAGCCAACAGGTCCAAAGTACCATCAAGTTGCACAGGTTTTCAATCTATACAACATTTCCAGATTTGTAACAACTTCTCTGTGGATTTTTTGACTTTATGGTGGCAGTAATTCTACTAACATTGTGTGCTTTTCTCTGTTGCCATTTGTGGTCCCTTTAGATGTAACATGCAGCTATATAGTAAAAATACTCCAAAGGATTTTGGTTTACACCACTTGAGCAATATGAATTACTTTGTTTCCCTATGTCATTGATCTAGAGTACTGAGTAGAGTTTCAAGTGTGCCATCTGTCTGTCTCTGATCTTCATCAGATGATATGAGAAACACTTGTTACCTGGGAAGTCTGTAATACTGAGGAGAAAATTTAGAGCAGCTTTCAATTAGTCTTCTCAGATGTGATTTACCATTGCATCCACAGCTCACCTTGGACCTTCCGGAACAGGCTGGCTCTTCCCTTGCTTAGGAGTTAGGATTGGGTTTCACATTTCATGGAACTATGGAGCTTCATGGCTCCGTAGACATGCTTAGAGATTTGAGGTGACATCTAAATGGGATGGTTCTTTAGTGCACATCTGCACCACTGACATCCTCCAGAATGGAGTGGTCCCATCCAATTTGCCTGTAGTGACAACCAAACCGTGCCAGAACATGATTTGAAAGAGTGATAACTGGGTTGGGTCAGGCCATTTCAGAAGTCTTTTGAAACTGAATGACTTCTATGTTGTCCGAAAAATTTTCAGGGCGGGTTTTATTAAAGTAGGAACATGGCTTAAGTGTATGTCAGGCAAATTTTGAGGTCAGACAGGAGCAGTACATTTAAAAGTGACCAAATTGCATTTCTGAAATATTGTATGTTGATAATGTTCTGTAATTAATGTTGTCGTTTAAAGGAAATACATTTTTAGTCATTAAATAGACCTTTTGAGGTTTTTTATCAACAGTGTAAGAAGTTTGTCACAGATGACATTTGCCTGTGAAATGTTTTTATTACAATAAATGCATCTTAGGAAGGTGGAGGTGTCTGGCCATCTGTAAAGAGCTTCTGCACTACCAGTCAGGAAATCAACCCCTCCTCCAACTTCAGAGGTTGAGATGTTTTACTAATAAAGTGAAGCTTCTAATTTAGGAAGAACATTTTTTTCTCCTTTCTAAATCCTACTGCTGTGTTGAGATCAATTATAGTGGATTACTGTATAATACTGTAACAGACCACCTGGATGTTGTTAATAATGAACTTGATGAAATACCATTTCTGGAATGAATTTAAAATGAGCTGCTTTTTTTTTTTCTGCAGCAAGTAGAATGAGTTGTATCAGATAGTGAAGAGTTTTTTGGTCACAGATCAGTTAAAGTACCTCTGAACTATCAGGAAGGACTGTATAATGTGAATGCTTACTGTATACCAACTCTGAGTCACCATTTTCAAGTAGCAATTGAGTCAGATTTAAACTCTTGAGACTGTGAGTGGTAATATGTTATTATGGTGCTTTTCATACTTTAGTACAAGATTCTGTATTTGAAAAGATGGTAATTTTGTGTGTTGAGCTATGTGATATCAACACAAAGCCCACCAAAGTAACTGAAAATATTTTCATTATTTGAAATTCGGAACTGCTGTATCTCCAGTACATTTATAGCTTATACATAAACACTGCATCTCTTCCATGTAAGAGAGGAGGATAGTTTTCCAAGAGTGCCAGTTGTCCAATAGTCCCAGTGCCTATTTCCTCATCACTGGGGAGAAGGATATGGCTGGTGATACCAGGTTCTTCTCCCTGATGATGTGCAGTGAAAGACTCCTTCTGGGAGACATTATGTCTTAAATTGGTCTTTTCTCAGTGCCTGGATGGGTCCCTCATAGGGTGCCTGTAGAGGAGTATGAGGAAGATGAAACTTCAGTGGGACTTAAAAAGTGAATGTGCAGAATATTTTAAGGAATAAGGCATCTTCTAGACTGCAGGCAGTGGGCAGGAAAAAAAGATGACCTTGTTGTTTCATCTTACTCAATTTAAATAATGTACTTTTCTGGATGCATAAATCTTAGGCAAGTGTAGATTCCAATAGTTTGAATATGGCTTCTTCTATAAAACTTTAAAAGTGGCCTATGTTATGATAGTTGAGTTTCATAAGTTGTTTTTTCTTTGCATGATTTATACCCAAGTCTTGTTTACTAAAGGCTATGAAACAGCAGTGGCTTAATATCCTTCAATCGAAAGCAACATTACCACCCACCTCAGATTATTGTTTTAAAGGATGCAAAATATTCCCCTAAAATTGCTGCAATGTATTTAAAAATTAAAACAGACAAATTCTGCTGTTTTATGAGAGTCTTGAAGAGCCTGAAATTTTAATTCTATTGGCCATCATGAGTATCTGTCCATATATGTGATCTCTGTGGTACGTTGCTTGGTCTAAGATGTCTTTACTGTATATTACATAGCTTGTAAAATATAAAAATGAACCATCCATAAAAGATAGTTATAGTAGCCTAATTTCCAGTTTTTCAGTATGGCAGTGGGTATTGGTTGTCTTAAGAAATCACATGATTCTGTTTGTGTAGGTTGATCCTATGAAACCAAAGCTAAGGAAATTTTTTTGTGGAAAAATATTCTTTGTCTTTGCAAACTACTGCAGAATCAGGTTTGTGTTGCATAAAAATTCAATTGGAACAGAAAATTGGAACAATACATTAATTGAATGAATAATAATTGTCATTTTCTTCACTGCTTATGCTAACATCTTTAATTGTACTGAGTTAATTTAGTATGAATATGGGTGTCATGCATTGCTTTTACCAAACTTTATAAATTAGTATTAATTATATACTACTATTGCACAGCAAAGCCAGATTGTCAGATTAATTCTCCATTCAGATTTGTCCTTTTTCCCTGACTGGTCTGAGAGCAAATAAGTGCAGCAGTGAAGTGAATGCTTTCATGCCAGAAAAATCCTTACTGCTTTTGTCTGCATTCTCTTCCACAAAAATGTCAAACAATCTCTATTTAAATTATTTTTTCTGCTATTAAGCTTTTGATTGATTGTGGCTGCTAGAACCTATGAACTCTAGATTACAGAATCAAAGAGGTGAGAAGAGACCTCTGCAGATCTCTCTCCCAAGCTCTTGCTCAAAGCAGGTCCAATTAGAGCAGGTTACTCAGGGTCTTAGCCCCAGCATATTGTGAATATTTCCAAGCATGGTTGTCCAGTAGCATCTCTGAGCCTCTGTTCCTTTGTTTGACCATCCTCATTGTAATAAATAAGTCAGTAAATAAATAAAGTTCTTATGTCTGGTCACAATTTCCTGTGTTCTGTCTTCTGGCTGTTGCCTTTCATCCTATTACTGTGCATCCCTACAATAGCCTGACTTGATATCTCTGCAGCCTCCCAATGGAGACATTGCTCTGGTCAGCAATGAGATTCCCTTCTCCTCTTTGGAAGAGTGAGCAAAGCTGGCTCTCTTATTTATTCTCCTCATTTATTGTGCACTCCAGCCCCCCTCACCATCTTGTTGGTATTTGCTGGACTTTCTTCATCGTGGGAGAAACTCTTCTGGATAACTTGTTCTGATACCAAAGGACGATAGTATACATGCAGCAAAATATTAGTCTTTCATTACCTTCGAAGTCCATCAAAATCTTTCTGAATCTTTCTGTGTCTTTAATGGATTCTCAACCACAACTTACTATTGGTTTGTTTCATGTTCTGCTTATATAGCTTTAGTAGTAACTAAACTTCAAAATGAGTACAGATTAATTAAATTTTGAGTTCCATTTTATACAATAGCAGGTTCATCTTGTCACTGGGTGAGCCCTGAAGGGAGTATTTTTTTTTCAGTTTTCTTTTCTTTCTGAGTTCTAAGTCAAAGCAAATGGAAGATTGTGATTTGATTTAGCTTCTGAAAGTGCATGACACATTCATTTTTTTGTAAAGCTGAACAGAAATAAAATAGACCTGTAGCAGTTTTGCCCATGGGATATTTTGTTTTAAGAAAATGGCTTTCTTTTGAAGGGCGTGAGATAGAGCATGGTTTTAATTCCTGTAGAATATGCTATTTTGATAAATGTGTGCTTTATTGCCAACACCATATGGCTATATGTCCATTATAAAGGCTGTTCATACTAGCAGGCTCAAAAAGTGAATGTGTAAGTGTCTTTAAACTCAAACGAACTAAACCCACCAAATTATTAAATATTTTTCTTTCTCATATTTTAGTGTTGATCTTTCTGTTTTCTCTTGCAAGGAATCTATCCCTGAAGCTGTCGAAGGAGGTGGACCAAGGAGAAGCCAGGTACCCTCGTGTTAGCCAGCTGGCTGGCAGCCCATCTGTGGAGTGGCCTTTCACTGGTTTGGAAGAAGGTGGAGGCATTGAATCTTTGCCCTTCAGATTGATGCTACAAGACTGCACAGCTGTAAAGACACTGCTTCTGAAAATGAAGAGGGTTCTTCAAGAGGTAATCACCCGCTTATTTGTTAGATTAATATCTTTCAGCATTAATGAGCTAAGCAGCAGAAAGGGGTCAGTAAAGTTTATGGACTTGATGTCTTTTAATATGTCTTGGATATAGGGAATGGGTGCAGAAGTATAAAGAGTCATGCCTCAACATGATGAAGGTCAGAAAGTTTGTACTTTAGCAGAATTTAACTGATAGTGTCATCTTTGTGTCCAGAGTGTAAAGCTGCTTTTGAGCTTTTACCAAAAAGGGGACAGGGGAGGCCAAATGCTTTAGGTCAAAATACATTGTATTGTTTTCTTCCAGCATTTTAGAGCTTTTCACATTTCTTACTACATTCAGTATCCATTATGAAATCGCATGCAATTTATTTAGAGGAGAGATGCAGAGGAAAAAAAATTCTCTCAAGTAGCAGTACTAAAAGGTTGCCAGCTTGAGTTTGTAAGTGAGGGCTGAAATCAGATTTTGTAGGCTGTTCACTGGGCCATTCCTAACAATTTCAAGAGTCCTGGCTTACCCTGTCCTTCTGTCTTCTCTTGCTCCCCTTTTGGACTGCTGGTGTTGCTTTGAAAATTTTCTTTTGTGTCTGTTTCCCTTTAGAATTTTAGAGAAATCAAATTGTTTGGATTATTTTTTTTTGACATTTTCCAGCTGTGGAGCCTTGATTCAGGTATATGCTAAAAACTTTAATCTTCACATTAGTGGATTGCAGTGTGTGTGTTCCCTTTCTGATCTACAAGAAAAATAATTTTTTTCTTTGTTTTTTATCTATACAGTCCATAGAATTACAGAATAATTTAGGTTCAGAGGGCTCTCTGGAGGTCCACCTCCTCTACTCAAAGCAAGGCAAACTCAGAACAGGTTGCTCAGGTCTTTGTCCACTTAAACTTTCGGTACCTTGATTGGGATCTCCACATCATCTCTGGGTAACCATTCCATATTTGACTACATCATTGCAATTCTTTTCCCTAAGACATAAACAGAATTTTTCCTGTTGAAACTTCATCATCTAATAAAGACCAAAATAAGTTAGGGTTTTTTTGTAGTTTGCTTCTTTGTAATCTGTATCTAAATTCAATTAACCGTTGTCTTGTCTGAAAAGGTTTGTCAAAGGTTTAGCCATGGTAGTTTTCTATTAGTCCTCCTAAACAGCATGTTTTTGCTGGATGGCAAGCCCCAGGCTTTCTAGTTTCCTTCAGTTCACTAGAAGCTTGATGTGTGCTATTTGGATCCTTAATGCACTTCTGGTTTGCTGAATCCAGAATTGAAATAATTATTTCTCCATCAGTTCCTTCTTATACGATGTGAGAATACAGAGTGAATTTAAAGGATTTGTAACCTCATTGTATCTGGAAATAAATAACAAGAATTATGATATTATATGAGAGAGCAGTTCTGACATTCAGATGGTAACACTGGCAGCATTCTCTGTTGCCTCTAGTGTGAATAATTCTATTATGCTCAGAAAAGTTCTTTCTTACCATGATAGTAAAGCATAAGAATTTTAGTTTTAACTTACAAAGTTCCATTAAACTTGTGTTAAGAATCTGTTACTTTTTATATGGAAATACTTTGTACCTTTCAGTACTTCGTCTTTAAAAACATTCACCAGGTGATCTCCACAAAAGGAACATAACATATTTCATGTGACTCACCGGAATTTCATGTCCAGTTACTAATACCTCCTTATGTAACTCATTGATTTTTTTCATCTTAATCATGCAGTCTTTTACTTACTTGTTCCTTTGTACTACACAGTTTTCATCTCCCCAGCTGACTGTAAAACAGTGAGCCTCTGTCTCTTTGCTTTTCTTTTTGTCTTGCCCTATGAAATCAAAATGGCATTTTTCTAATTCTACCTTTGGGTGTAAATAGATGCTGTAATTTACCTCCCTGCTTTTCAGCACCTTTGAGATGGAATATCTTGATAGTGTTACAAATTTGCTCATCTGTCCACTAAAACAACCTCTTAGAGGGCTAGAATGAAATGACCAATCTGATGATTATTGAAAACTTTTTCAAGTTGAAACTATTGAACTATTGAAAATTATTTGCTATCTTAGGCTGTTATTTCTATTTTAGTTTTTAATGAATGGCTTGTATAATATCAGTGATGGGAAAGATATGAAGAATGCTGTAAAATGGTATGGGAGTATGCTTCTTAGTGGCCCCATCTGAGAAGTAGCTGTTTGATACGTGGTGCAATATTGCAGTTCTGCTGATAGACATAGACATACTAATTCTTGAAACAACTAATTACCTTTCCAAGTTTACACAGTTTTCGTGGTTAACAAAACCATCCACTATACAATGGGTGTTATCCGTGGTATAATTGCAGAAGAGTGAAAGAACAGTAACAATAAAATATTCACAGTCTTTAAAACACATTAAAATACTAAGAATTAAGCCAAACAGAATATGATTCGAAAGAACCTGAGTAACTATTTTGAGCAATGAAAGAGGGAATATGACCTTGAAATATATTAGAAATTTATATTGAAATGACACAACACAACTTGATTATCTTCAGAAATTCAGACATTTATATCACTTTTAAATTATTAGTGAAAGATTACAGGAAAATATAATCCCATAAATTTGAAATATTGTATTGAAGAATCTGATAAATAAGTCATCTGAGCATATTTAGCAGACAGTTTCCATGGAGAAGATACCCTCCTTCCATTGCAACTAGATGTAATTTCTTCAACTAAAAATCCCTTCTGCCCCAACCAATATTATAAATCAAACTCAGAACAGTACAGAACAAAAGACATAAAAGAAAAATTCTTTCCTTACCAGGGGATGCATAGGTATTTTTAGATGTAGTTAAACATAGTGTCTGGCTGACTTGTCTAGAATTGAAATATTTTATGCCTCTAAGAGTGTAAAATAAGATTATATACTTATAAAAATAATAATATATCACATGTTTTCATCCACTTTAAAAATATGCAAAGCATACGTTCTTCGTGGGGAAAATTACATGAGTTACCAGAAAAAAAAGTTGCAGTATTTCTGTTTTATAGCTGATATTACCCATAGAAGAAGGAATTACAGTAGTGTACACCTCTTTATTGAAAAATAACATGATAATTGAGTTAAAATATTAGCCCTGTTATTCAATGTAATCCTTCTTCTTAAGCACTGAGCACTGCTTCCAAGGAATAATTTAATTATGATCTGCCAAAATGCAATACTAGCTAGTAAAATATGCTTTTCTTTGTTGCAGTTGCTTGTAATTGAAGAATCTAAATGGAAAAACTGCATATAATGTACCCCGTACTGTGCTGCAGACTTACGGGCTTGTTATTAGTCTTATCTTGAAAAGGGAAATTGAAGACATGGCAGTAACTTTCAAGATTGAGAATGTTATTTAGTAAAGGGCTAATGAATGATTGTTCAATTAAGAGAATTAATTACCATTTCACTTTCAGTGAAAAAGCCTTGAAAATGTCTGCTAATAATTCTTTATAGTTTTGGCCGTGCAAGTCTCATAAGGCAGATTGGCCCCTAATGTTTTGGGAACCTCACTGAACAAAGCTGGAGATAGTCTGGAGGACCCTGGCAAGTGAGGAAACTTGGTGATTCACCAAGTGGTCCAGAAAATCTCTCTGAATCTCTTCAGCAGCTTTTTGTCATGGATGTTCCATTTCTGACAGACAAATCTGCAATAAATGGTACAACGAAGACTTGTGGGCTGCATCATTTAGTGAAAAAGTATTACCAGATGTTAGCAGCCATGGGCAACTCGATAAAAGCCACTTCAGCATAGAAAACAATACAAGCTGGTGTGTAGCCTGTGATTTCTTGGTCTCCCTTGTCTCTCCAGCTCTCTGATGTTTATTTGAACTGTTTGGTTTTTGGGTGGTTTTTTGTTTTGTTTTTTTTTTTTTTGCTTCAGAGTCTACCTGGTGTTGACCATTTTGTCAGTAACTCCTGTCATTTAAAAGAAAAAGAGACAAGAAAATAGGAGTTGGATGGATGAAATGGGTAGGTTTACCTGCTCCTAAGAAATGAATTCTCTACTTTCTGACTTCACACAGGCCTGTCTGCTCTGAACTGCTCTTCAACTTAATCTCTGTCATTTTCTCTTCCCCATTTTGGGGGAAAGTATAGAACAATTGTAGTTATATACTTTCTATGTTTTATGGCATTTCTGGCAACTGATCGTGCATAGCCAATGAGCTTCTGAAAACTATAGCTTCTTTCTCACTTATTGCTATCAACAATAATGAATATATGATGCCTCTTAACCAAGCAATATGTGGGCTTTCCTGTACTTTTCCAGATGAGAATGAAATTATTTCCATCTGTTAACTTTTTTATGGCTTGAGTTATAGCTGGCTTAGGCAATGTCGAAGGCTGGCTAATGAAGAGGACATTTAAAGGCTTTGCTTTTTCTGAAATCGTTGGTAGAACATTTCAGGCAGAGACATATGAGCAAAAGTTGTATGGTTTTGGCTTTGTGCCTAGCAAGAGGAGGTCTTAATGCTGAAATAAACATAGTGGAAAAATACAGTTGCATTGGGAAGGAATCCATTTAGTCAGTGATAATGGGTTTTGTTCAAACTTTAGAAGTTGAGCTTGTTGATTAATTTTATTAAATGCCATAATGAGAAGAAAATCTTTAGACTTGTAGAAACAAGGTCGTATTTCCCCTGTATTCTTTATGAAATATATAGTTAGTCAGCTAAATAATTCTACTTTTAGATATTTTTATGGGGCTATCAGAAGTGACCTTACTGATTGCTAATCTGGAAAATTAAGATACATTGTTGACATGTTTTTGTAATTTGGAATATAAATTATTCAGCCCATGCTTTTTTTGGAGCTCTGCAAAACACCATGCAGGCTGTGGAAGTTTAGCTAATTACTACAATTAGCGATAGGACTAAGTCACTTTGGACATATATTGCATACTGTGTTTTACTAATTAATCATTTATTTTACTGAGGGAAATTGCAGCTGCCTGTGGCTGTCATTAAAAGTTAATGTGTCCAATACAGTGTCTTTAGATTACACTTGGAAAAAAAAAACAAAAAAAACCCACCTGAAAAAAAGAGTAATGTGGAAAATTACGTCAAAATTGCTGTGAGACTGGCCATAAGGGTTGCCTGAGATTAGGGGGGCAGAGTGATACCACTCAGTCTGCAATTAATCTGTCAGGTATCACGGGCTGTGTTACTTCTCCCCATGCATCTTTCACCTCATCAGTAAAATAAGCATAATTATAGAGTCCTCTTTTGCGCTGCACCAGCAATCCACTGATGGAAAGTACTAAGAGAAAGCTAATTGTTGTTTGGATATTTTGTAGTCTGATTGCTGGCCAGTATGGAATTGGCCTTAAACTATGGTTTTTGAAGACATTAAAGCATTTCCTGCAGTCCACTATGAAATGTATTATATTTGCTAATATTGTGTTAGCCACTCCAGGAACCAATTGCAAGTTTAATACACTGTAAAAACTGCAGGTTTTCTTCCTTTAAGTAACTTTGTAATTAACCACTGTAGCATTGCTGATTTATTCAACAACTCTGCTTTTAACACAGTCCCTTTTATCAAGTAATTCATGCTGGAAATTGGTAATTCCTTCATTTCATGGTGTGTTGACACTGCATATACTCATAAATTTAAATAACTAATAATACAAATGTACTAGATTTAGTAATAGGATGTAAATTTATCACATTAAATTGCTTTTTGACTTGGACATATACATTGGCATACCCATGTCCAGCTGCTTGCAAAGACAGGCAGAACACCCCCTTGTTGTACTTTGTATGTTTTTTCTACGAGTATATCTCGGGTAATGGAGAATATTGGGAGCAAGTGTATATAATCAGGTGTTCACTTTGGCAGTGAAGGTGTTTTATTCTAAGATTATCTATTATAAGGTATTTAATTACACAAACCAAACCCAATGTTTGTTATTTAGTTAGACATGCTGAATATGCCTCAGAAATCATTGACCAGCACCCCTAGGTTCCTTCCTGGGAGCAGCTTTCCAGCCACTCCTCTATATTCCTGTAGCGTTGCATGGGTTGAAGTTGTGACCCAAGTACAGGACCCAACACTTGGCCTTGTTAAATCTCCAGCAATTTTCCTCCGCCCATCAATCCAGCCTGTCCAGGTCTCTCCGCAAAGCCTTTCTACCCTCCAGCAGATCAGCACTCCCACCCAACTTTGTGTTGCTGCCAAACTGATGGAGAGTGCACTCGATCCCCTTGTCCAGATCATCAATAGAAATATCTAAGAGGACTAGCCCCAACACTGAGCCCTTGGAAACATCACTGGTGACGAGGCATCAGCACTCCTTTCACCACCACTTTCTGGACCTGGCCATCCAGCCAATTTTTTACCTGATGAAGAGTGCACCTGTCCACACCATGGGAAGCCAGTTTCTTCAGGAGAATGTTGTGGGAAATGGTGTCAAAGGCTTTGCTGAAGTCTGTGCTGACAACATCCACAGCATTTCTTGCATCCACTAAGCGGGTCACCCTGCCATAGATGGAGGTCGGGTTGGTCAAGCAGGATCTGCCTTTCTAAACCCTTGCTAGCTGGGCCTGATCCCCTGGTTGTCCTGTACATGTGATGGCGCTCAAGAGGATCTGCTCCATGACTTTCCCTGGCACCAAAGTCAGGCTGACAGACCTGTAGTTTCCTGGAGTCTCCTTCCAGTCCTTGTTGTAGATGGGCATCACATTTGCTAACTTCAGTCAACTGGGACCTCCATGGTGAGCCAGGACAGCTGGTAAATGATTGAAAATGGCTTGGTGAGCTCTTCCCCCCTGCTCCCTCAGTACGTTTGGGTGGATCCTGTCTGGCCCCATAGACTTGTGCGTGCCTAAGTGGTGTAGCAGGTTGCTGGCCATTTTCCCTTGGATATGGTAGTTTCATTCTGCTCGCTGTCCCTGTCTTCCAGCTCAGGAGCCTGGGTTGTCCCTGGGGACAGCTATCTTGCTACTAAAGACAGATGCAAAAGTGGCATTAAGTTCCTCATTCCTTGTCACTTTGTTTCCCCCCACATCCAGTAAAGGATAGTCTCCCTAGCCCTCCTTTTGTTGTTAATGTATTTATAGAATCATTTTTTTAGTTGTTTTACACAGCAGTAGCCAGATGAAGTTCTAGTTGGGCTTTGGCCCTTCTAATTTTACTCCGTGTATAACCTCATGAAGTCTTGTAGCCCCTCCTGAGTTTCCTGCCCCTTCTTGCAAAGGTTTCAAACTCTCTTTTTTTTCTTAAGTTCCAGCCAAAGGTGGTTGTTCAGCCATGCTGGTCATCTCCCCTGCCAGCTCATCTTTTGGCACGTGGGGATGGCCTGTGACATTAAGATTTCTTTCTTGAAGAATATCCAGCCTTCCTGGACTCCTTTTCTCTTAGGGATCTTTTTAGTTTACAACAGATGCCTTTGACAGCGTGTTCATTTGCTGGCATTCTATGAGTACTTGCGAGTTTGAGTTTACAGGCTGGTACGGGCACACAGCTCTGGGCTCCTGCAGAGTCACACTAATCCCCGCTCAACAGAAAGATCTTCTCAAGTGGTTCATCTCAGTTACCAGTTTGTCATTGCCTGTGCTCATGTTGAAGTTCTTGTGAAGGCTACATTCAGAAAGTTTTTGAGATTCTCAGTCTGAAATGAACACCCTTAATTTTTAATATTGAAAGTGGAGGATCTCTTTTTCTCCATTTCGGTTCTGTTTGTTCTGCTGCTGACCTAGTGGCTCAATCTTTGCAGATTGCATGTGTCTATATGCTGCAGCCTTACTGAAACCAGATTCACCATGAAATGTGTTATCTTCCCACACAGAGGTAGTGGTGATTTTTGTGTCTATTCCATGTATTCAGAAGGCAAGTGATGAGTTCTTTCTTATTTCTCCTGTGGTAGCCTGAGTGAAACATTTTCATACAGCAGTGCAATGTGCTCCAGGTCAGCACGGATTTGCATAGAATGTGCCCCAGCCTCCTCAACAAGCCAGGTCTTAGCAGCACCTTGCAGAGAGGCATTAAACATAGTAACTCCATTAATATGTAATGTCCCTACATCAGCAGTTCTGTGCAATTGGCTGTGATTAACCTGTGGTCGAAGACCATAAAATCATAACTGTTGCAAAACTGAAACCATTTTCTCATTTAGTACTTCCATGGTTTTGATCAGTTGCTGCAGGTCAGTCAGCTAAATCCCACCCCTCACTCCTTGGCAGTGGAGCTGATCACACGGATTGCATTTTCTGATAAATTTACAGATACCGAAAAGTGCATTGCAAACTAATGAGCAAGGAGTGGAAGAAATCCAGAATGTCTGCAAAAGTCTATAGAAGGAATTGATTGTACAAAGTTGTTAGAGCTCATGAGTAATTTGAGTTAAATGGCAGAAGATAGATGGAAGAGTTTCTGATAAGAAGGTGAATAATACTGTCAGATCTAACAAATTTCCCAAGAAGTTATCCAGTTACTCAGTTTTTTTAAGGAAAAAAATAATTGAAAATAGGAATGGGATAAAGATGAGTGCACAGCACTTAAGCTGCATTATAATTGATTTTCCTGCAAATTTTATTGTAGATATGAAAATACCAACTCATCAAACAGTTTGTAATTTACAAAGAGCATTTCATATGAGGTTTATAGCTGGTGCCATTACCTTCAAGTCCGGTAGGTTAAAATGAAAAAGAATTGTCCTCATCTAAATAGTTTCTCAGCTTCTGAAGTTTTACAGTTCTGTATTCCCCCTATATTAAGATTTTTTTCTTCCTCATGATAGGTTTCAGAGTTTCCCTGACACTGAAAAATGACTGGTTCTGTAGATAAAGCAGTAAAACTGATCATATTCAACTGTTGCTGTAAAAGGATGTTCAAGAAGAATAAAACGTAACAGATAAAAATGTAGGTCTGATATTCAGGTAGTGGAGTGCCAGCTGTGCATGTAGTTAATTTCAGTATTTGTGTTTATATATGACCACATAGATGATTTTGCAGGATTTAAATTTGATCTCTTAATTATCCCTAATCCCTTGATCACCCAGAATTTCTGAAACAAGTGCTAGCGTAGTCGCAGGAGAAATCCTCACAGTTCATAGCATAGCTGGATCTTGGCATAGCTCTGTGCTGCCGATTTGTTTAATGCTTTCTCTGCACAGAGCATTCCATTACTTTGCAGCCCAGGCTATCAGAACAGTGCTGATCATTTTTCTAGTGGAAGAAAGAAAAGATATGAGGAAGGCTGATAATGCATGGTTACAACTGAGCACCCTGATGTAGTAGAAGATGTCTCTGCTCACTTCAGGGAAGTTGGACTGTTTTATGATTCTGTGATTTTGACAGAAAATAATAGTGCCAGTTTTGTGCAGTCTGGCTCCACTTGAATTCATGAAGATGAAGTGATTTGTTTGAAGACTTACATGATGAATCCCAGTGACAGAAAAAACCTGGTTTTTTGGAAAAGGATTTAGAAATTGCACATCAGGGACATATCCTACACCTGGTTTTGTAATTGTCCAGAGCTGATTGGTAGGCATATGTATTTTTCATGAGCATGTGGCATATCTAAAGAAATATTGCATATGTCCAACAGTCTGTATTTCTCTCCTTTATAAACCTTAATATTATACATACATTAGTTTTCTGCCTCTGGTCAGAGCCTCAGCTGTGTGAGAAACAGTAGAGGTGCATTTAATCCAGCTGGTACTTGGTGCCTTCTCAGAATTCTGCTCTCTTCCTCTTTTTTTCTCTTATGTTCTTGTGTTCATGGTGAGCTTCCTTTACAGAGACAGCAAGTAATCATCCATGTGATTAAGAACTCATGGATGTAAAATGCAAACTTAGCTCATGCCTAGGAATTTTTTTTTTATTTAAAGTGAAAACTCTCCTCTGATTTTCCTCGTGGACTCAATGTAAAGTATTGGAAAGTTGTCAGGTAAAAGCAATTACAATCATTTGCAAGCTTAAGAGGGAGGATTCTTGTTTTTATCAACAGCTCTTGTGTCAAATGTGTGAAGATAATCTAAATAGGAACAAATATATGCTCACAGATAACTGATGCTTTTGCCTCAGTAGAAACTGAGCATGATATAAAGCAGCAAAGATGCAGTTTGATGACTTACTTCTTTAAAGCAGAATAAAGATAAATAGAATGAATGACCAGCCAAGGATCACTTAGGTTTTAAGATTTTTATTTATCTTATGTGGCACTATTCTTCCTGTCCCTGTTGGGCAAATCACTGTGGTGTGACACTGGGGGGTTTGGTTTTGTTTTTAAATTTGGTTTTGTTTTAATATGAGGAAGACAACTCTCTGGTCACAGCTACAAACTGCCACTGTGGAAAAAGGAGCAGTTTTATTACTTGCCACCCCATGCAAAAATCTCTTCTAAAAATTGTTCTTTGAGTTTCATTTAGACTATGGTATAAAATTAGATCATAAGTTCTTAAATCT
Source organism: Ptilonorhynchus violaceus (assembly GCA_013397565.1). Lineage (NCBI taxonomy): Eukaryota > Metazoa > Chordata > Aves > Passeriformes > Ptilonorhynchidae > Ptilonorhynchus > Ptilonorhynchus violaceus. The sequence continues at coordinate 2,389,571 of VZRJ01013354.1, read as the reverse complement.
CTAGTGTAGAGCCATGCTAGCCTTGCTCATCTGTGTAAGATCTCTGCTGCTAATAAACTTCTGGCAGTAGCACAGAGAAAGCAGGCAGTGTTTGTGTCAGTCATTTACTATGAAAATGAGCATTTTTCTCACCAGTTCCCCACCCCTTTTTCTTTTCCCCCTCTACAATTTGTGATGCAGCTTTGGATCAGTTGGTGTCTTAAACTTGCAGTCCTACCCTGTCTAATATTTGTTTTCTCGTGCGCGGTACTATGAAGCAACAGTTTCTTTCAAAATTAAGACTGGCATGGTGCATGTAGAGAGAAACAGTTTAGTGTGTCCGGATGTTTTATAGCTAAAAGATACAACCAAAATAATCACTTAGTATGTAAGCAAATCTCTCACATGAGTGAGACCTTTCCTGATTTGCCCCATCAGAAGGAAGAACTTTGTATTCCTTTTGTGTAGACTGCTTTTATATTGAAACAGAGATTAGCCTTTTTGCAGTACTCAAACTGAACATTAAAGGTAAAGTTTAAGAAAACCTATGATAAAAATACTGCTAATCATACTGACTTTTGTGAAACCAGTCAACTATCATAAGTGTATGCTGTCTAGTTCTTTGCTTTATCAAAGCTCTCTTTTAAAGCTCTTTGAGGCGATGGAGAGCTCTGTCTTGTTAGTGAGCTTTGGATTCCTTGAATGAGTAAGACAGTGACATCAAAATGGATTCATACTTATGGTTTCTGTTTGTATATGGTTGTCATTATAATTCATGTTCTGGTGGACCTGACTGCCTTTTTTTATTGTAATTATGTGTGTGTCTGTGGGTAAAATGTGGGCACATGCTTGTATATTATTTATAAATTTTTGCAATACTTAGGGAGATACATGTGACTTTGTAATAGGTACATAACTGTACAGTTCTTACAGATATACCTAAAATATGCTGCTGTCTCTCGATAGTTATACTAATGGTTGCATCGAATTTGCTACTAAAAACTGAACCCATACGAAAAATCTGTTATATAGTTTCAAATAGAAAGTATTCTTAAAATGTTTCTTAGACTGTTTAGTTACTGAGCTTTCCCAACCTACCTCATTCTTTCTATTGTTGGATTATTCTTTCACAACGGATTTTTCTACAGAATATGAATTTTTAATGTATTTCTTTTGACTTGTATGATTAAGCTCTTTTGAAGTTGTGTCTGTCTTTATTAAGATTCCATTATGCAAGCTTCATCAGTATATTTTGTCTGGCAGTTTTGTAGGCCATATTTTACCATATGCTGTCGTTTGCTCATACAATACAAATATTTGACTGTTACTTTGTTTCTATATTCATATATTTGATTTTTTAAGTCACAACTTAAGCATCTTTCTGTTTATCTCATATTTATGGCATCTTTTTCCAGCTTCTTGAACAATTTATTAGGGCAATTTACTGGCTCAAAATATAATTTTTTACTATTTATATCCCAGCTTTCACAAAATATAATTACATAGTATTATTTGGATAAATTATTTTCTCATATTCTAGTCACTTTAGGACTTGCATTATCTGCAGCTTAATTGGGTAGGATTAGTGAGATTAAGTATAAAATAGTGGTAGTATTAGAATTGGTACAGAATATTCTTCTTATTATTTTGATATTATTCAGTTGCCTTTCCCCCATATATTTCCATCTGAATACTAGAGAGGATATTAGAGAAGCATTTTTAAATATCTTGACAGTATTTAAATCATAGAAAAAACCTAATTTTGGATGACCTTTGGTCCTATAATATTGTCATTGCATAATACTGTGTTCTCCATAATGTTTAAATTGGTACTGTTTGTAAGTGGTCTTCAGAACTGTGGACAGATGAATGAAATCAAGTGTGGTCTTGCATATACTACTGGAAAAAAAAAATTGCAATTTGAGTAGTTTGATACAGTGTCTTATGGAATATGTTTCTATCAGAGCTGGAAGAGCATGTAGGAGGGTGATGGATTCGAAGCCAGTGCTTCCTTGCATTGTTCACATTGGTTCATGTAGTAGACCCAGCGCATAAATAGATACATGGTGAGTCTTCAAGAGCATATTATTCTTGTGCTGAATTCTTTTTAAGATTTCATGTAGTTTTGTCTGTGCCATGGTTACAATGTAGAACTTGATTCCATTTTTTGTGGAATACAGATAGAAATGAACCTTTTTTGACATGCTGGGAACTGAAAATATGTGTTCTTGTGGAGCTGTTTCAATGTGTCAGAATAATCATAATTTACATAGCTATATACTACTTTTCATTCAGATCTTTTTGGGAAATGCAATACCAGCAGTGATAGCTTTACTCCTGTGTGTCATTCAGGAAGGCATTCTGTGCAGTTTACACCAAAAAATTCCCCTTCATTTATTCCATCTTGGTTTTAATGTCAAATTGCAAATTCCTGCCATGATCTGGGGTATAGCTGCAAAAAGGAGAGGGAATGAAGCACAGATGGAAAAATAGGAACAGGAGAAAAGTGGTGCAATATAAACTAAATGTAGAAATGCTTTGCTGGAAGGGGGTTGTTTGAGCTAGTCTGGCACCCTGACAGGCCTGTTTCTGTATTTGGTATTTGCTGAAGCAAGTAATTTATCCTGACAGTAACTTTACCAGTATTGCAAGAATCCTATCTCATGAAGATTAACACTATCTCTCTTGTTTCTAAGGACAAATATGCTTAATTCCTTGTTTCTGGATCTTTTTGTCATCTGTCTTACTGGTTTTCTGTGGTTTGTATGCATACTCTTTAGCAAGTGTTACATGAACTCCAGCAGTAAGATGTAGCAGCTGAGCTTTTTAGCTTTCTTAAGGTGGTAGTTTTCTGGGTTTGGTGGTTTTTTTTTGAAATATGGTCTCCTGTTGCAAGACTATGAGCTCCAACTGCAAGGGAAAGCAGGTTTGGGGTAGCCATTATTCCAGATGGCTTTTGGAGCAGTAACATGAAATTTTCATATACTTTCTGATGAAATTCTCATGGCTTTGACCCATGACATTATTCAGGGCCTTCTTGTTCATCACCACTGTGGTAGCAAGTTGACTCACCTGCTTTTGAAGGAAAAAAAAAAGGTTTATAATTGTATAACATAAAGGATTTATTCTGAGTTAGGAGGGTGCTGGTAGTGAGATTGTGAGACTTAAAACAAGTTGTGTGGGGTTTTTTATTCCTATTTTAGGTTTTAAGGGAGAAATTTATTTAGAGAGGTTTCTACCCAGAAAAAAAGCACTGATAGCTTGTAATAGTGTTAGAGGAGAAGACATTGTACCACTGGATACCAGCAAAGAGGGTGCTTGTACCAAAGCAGTGTTTAGTTTCATACCATGATGGGTGAACTACAGCTGAAATTAAAATAATGGCATTAATGAAAACAGGGCTAATTTTCTAAGTAAACTCAAGCACAAACTGTAGTTTGTGTACTTTTCTGAATTTTTTGTGGACTATTTCAGCAATTCGTAATTTTTACTGAAAAAAACAAATCTGAAGTCTGCCATGCTTTTCAGTTTCAAGTGCTGATCCTGCTGCATATCATGGTCTTAGAGCATAAGTAATCAATTAATCACTAGTACAGTTTTTGCTGTGGAAGCCTGAATTCCAGTTTTCTACTTGACTCCAGAGCACAGCAGCTCAGCTGCAGCGTGATGTACAGGCCCTCCTGAAACAGCTGAAGTCGGTCTGGCAACTTGCATTTGCGAGCTCTAAAATAACCAGTGCACAGGCACTCCTCATGCACTGACCATCTAGAAAGGCAGAAGATCAGCCTGGATCAGTCATCCAAGCTGACATGAAATAATTGGGGTGTTGCACAATGGGCACTTCTATGGACAAAATCTCCCCTTCTATTTTTGTATGTAAAGCCAAATGCATGCACTAAAACTAAATTCTGGAAACAGTGACTTTTTCCTACATAGAGTCTATCTATCAAGAAAATAATGTTTTTAAGCACCTTTGATTTCACTAACATAGAATAGTTGGACTTACACTGGTGATCATGGTACTTCTGTTGCAGCAGAATAAAGAAAAATTATGACACTGAATTTACAGGTACATTTAGGGTATAGAGGGGAAGCTGTATGAGGAGAGGCTGAGGTCACTTGGCTTGTTCAGCCTGAAGAAGCGGAGATTAAGGGGAGACCTCGCAATGGTCTACGGCTTCCTCATGAGGGGAAGCAGAGGGGCAGGTACCAATCTCTTCACTCTTGTGACCAGTGACACGACCTGAGGGAACAGCATGAAGCTGTGACAGGGGAGGTTTAGTTTGGATATCAGGAAAAGGTTCTTCACCTAGAGGGTGGTTGGGCACTGGAACAGGCTCCCCAGGGAAGTGGTCATGGCACCAAGCCTGACAGAGTTCAAGAAGCATTTGGACAACATTCTCAGGTTTGTGGTATGATTCTTGGGTCCTGGCCCTGTGCAGGGCCAGGAGTTGGACTTAGATAATCCTTGTGGGTTCCTTGCAACTCATGATATTCTAGGATTCTGTGATTTAGTTGTTCTCCTGCTAAACGTTGTCTTCCATCCTCAGAAGTACTTTTTTTTTTTTAAAAAAAGGGGGAAAAAAAGGCACTGAGGCGCTAGTTTAAATTTTGAGCGCTAGAGATCTCAACAACTTGACAGTTTTCACATACAAGGCCTTTGTGGACACTAAGAAGCTTCTGTGTCTCTGTGCAGCACAGATGTATTCTGATCCATGCTATGTTTGTAACTCTATTCTTCTGCATACTAATAGGGAATAGTGCAGTCATCAGTTTTATTTTTAAAGTCTGCCTATTGCAGTTGTTTTCTCTTTGACTAGACTGGTAAAACATTATTGGCTGTGGAAATTAAAAAGCTTTGTTGTTGTTATTGTCATTTGATTGATTATAGCACAGAAGAGTTACAGTACAGGTTAGCACAGGCTAATTCTGTTCGCAAAGCAAATCTTTACCTATAACGAGTATTGTCATGCTTCAATGTAATCTTAAGACTTCTCAAGCCAAATCAATTTCAGAAGTTGGATGCTTGCAAAGGTATGTTCATGACAGTCCCACCTGTACCTCCAGTGAACCGTTGCATTCTGGATAGGACTCGGACAAAAGGCTCATTATGCCCATTTTCAGAGAATATGGATGATGCTGTTCTTGATCTGCATTTGTCATCTGTGTTATAAGCATTTCTGTTTTCTTTCCCATGAGTGCTTGTAGATGTTGTGAATGTTTGTGAATATTTTATGAATGTTTTGTGGATGTTGCAGGATACCAATATTTCCCTCTTATTTTATTCCATCCGGGGGTCGATTAATTCATAGTAGATTTCTGCTGTGTCACTGACCTCTTCCTCTGTACATGCATATCACTTTTCGTAATATCCATCTTTCAGTGACCATCTGATATATAAAAGGTCAGTTCAATAGGTGCCAATTGAGAAGATGGTCCAAGTCTTCCAATCTCCTTTTAAACAAATTTTACAGGGTTTGATGTGGAAAGATAAGTGTTTGTTAAGGGGTTTTTTTAATCGATCCTCTAAAAATTAATAAATTACTATACAGATACTATGGAATTTTATAGGACTCAAAAGACCTTTTACAAATGTAGCATTTTCTGTGGAACCCTGTACATTGGCTTTATTGTGTTTTCACCTTCGTTGTTAAAAGACAGAAACATAAATCACTAGGGTCATACAGTTCTCTGTTTAGGGCACATACATGTTTGTATTCCTAATAATACTACATCCTGTAAAGTATTTACTGTTTTTAGATTTTGCAAGCCCTATTGCTGAAATGTTCACATACTTTTGTTATATAAATGTTAATGTTGATTGCTTTCAGAAATGGAACTGAAGTGATTTTGAAGTGCATGCATATATATATAGAATGTTTTTTGGAAGTAGAAAGAAGGTTTAAGTTCCAGTAAAAGCAGGATAAAAGCTGGTGAATATATTCTGAATTAATTTATAGTTTAAAATTAAATCATACCCTTAGGCTTAACCTTCAAGAATTTTTAGTGCTGCCTGAAAAATCTGCAGTTGTTATTTGTCTTTGTGTACTGGTAGGTTTGGGGTTTTTTTATAAATAAGGTGGCCTAATCAGATCATCAGAAGCAATAGATCTGGAAAGAAAGGGCAAACACATCTTTGGAAAGAAGGATTTTAGATTTATGGTGTGCAGAGTACAAAAGGGTCCTCAGGATACCTGAGATTACCTCTGAACTATTTCTTGGTGGGAATAGATTTTTAATTTTTTAAATGAAATATGTTTGTGTGGAGGATGAACAAGTTGTGTGTAAAAGTTCCAAGAGACATTTTTAAGTAGATAGTTTTCCATGCTTAGAAGCTGTTAAACTTTGTCCACTGTTAAACGCCTTCCAGGAGCAGAAGTAGTTGTTTTAGAAACAATATATGGAATGGCGAGAACTCGGTGATTTATTCTGCTAAGATGCTGCTTCTTTCTGCTTCAAAACTTCTAGCAAATGTTTCCAGTAGTCTTAGTTTTTCATTCTGAAAAAGGTGATAGACATCCAGGAGATTTTAATCTGGTGCTTTCTCTCATATTCTCTCATATAAAATAGATTTTGCTCTCTACCAAGACCACAGCACATGGACTGGGATAGCATCAGTCTTTCAGCACATATCAACACCAGGAGCAGCTGGTAACTGCTGCTCTTAGAGGAAGCCAGGAGAAGAAATGATGTTTCATTTCCTGCCTTGCTGTTCTTTTGGGCAAGATGAAGGAAAGATGAGAGAACTAGTACAGCTCTTCAAAGAGGACATCTCATTTTCTTCCTTGTGCCTGTTCTGCTGCGCTGACTAACTCAGGACAACTAAACATCTGCCTTCTCTTAATGGATAGCTTTAACACCTCAGTTGGCAGGAAGGGAGAATCCACTGGGCAGGTACCAAGGGAGTCATTAGACCAGAGCAATTTCTGGATGGGAGAAGATTGGAGGAGGAGGCAGTTTATTCTTCTGTCTATTCTGTGTCTGAGAGCACACCAGCAAATTCTGGCCTCCTGCTGCAGTTTCCGTGTATTAAAAAGCCTGCCTTTATTTTCAAATTAAGCAGCTTTTACTACCGTTTTGCAAATACATAGAACAAGAAACATGCTTTTTAAAATTTACCTTTGAATGTGTCATATAAACGTGCATGTGTGTTTTACAGTGCCTCTGAATGTTCTCATATTTGTCACATGCAAGTTTACCTTGAAATATTGAAGAATAAATGAGCTTGAACAGACAGCTAACAAGACATTTCTTCCTACAAGGAAGGCTTGCATTTACGAGCCACGTATGTCCTACTTGTATTTTCAAATGACAAGCCTTTTCAAATGGTGAACTTGTTTTCTGCCTGATGCTCACGAAAAGAGCAGGTTTTCTAGTATTTAGAAGTACATTTGTAGATTGCAGATCCAAGCCAGTTTCACAGAATGACAGACCAAACTCTAAACACTGTTGCTGAATGAAGAAAAGATGAAATTATCCTTTCTAAAGTTTCTGTCAGTCATAAGTGATAGAGAGCTTCAATTTTAAATTGGAATGTAGTGGAATAAAAATAGCTGGGAATAAAATTAAAAGAGAATGCAGTGAATCTAACCTCTTTGCATGGAATGCCACTTTTTAAAAGCTTTAAGGTGTAAAACCCGGAGGTGCCAAAATACATAATTTTCAGTCTGGAAAAAGGTTGATAGCCTGAAAATGCATCTTATCATGCCAAAAATAATCTTTATGCTAACAGACATTCCTTATAATATTACCTATAGGTAATTAGAAATTATGGAAGAGGACAGCAGACCTTGAGTTCACAGTAATAAAGTAATACAGTGAGGGAGGAGAGAGAATAATGTATACTGCTGTCTGGCAGACTAATATGAAAGATCACTGAAAAGATATTTAATTCTGATACTAAATCAAAGTTGTGGTAGGAAATGGAAGGCTAGCTCTTTCCTAAAAAACCCCAAATATGTAAAATTAGATCTTCATTGGCTATTTTTGATGGTGGGTTTAAGAATAGTAAAGACTGTAGTTGCAGCTGCCTCCCTTATTGAGAAGAGTCTCCCACAGATGTCAAGGCATTTGGGTGTAGTTTTGAGTCCAATAGATGGTACTGTCCATTTATCAGACAGGATGGAGAGGAAAGTACAAGTGTGTGTGAGGGGAAGGAGAATGTTGTAGGCACTGAATATGAGTGGTAAGATGTGGGAAACAAATATATCCATCAGTATCAGAATATAAAGAATAAGAACCATCCTTCCTGAAGCAGTTTGCTGATACAGAGACAGGAAGGAAATGAGAATATGAGAAGGGAAAGAGATTTCTTTAAAGCACTATTAAGGCATAATAGGAACACTGGAAATGTTTGTTTATATTCAGACACAATACACTGAATTCTGAGAAGGATAATGTTGAGGGTAGTAGTGTGTGCCTTGTAACTTTCTTGTGTGACTTCTGTGAGTAAAAAATGACATAGGATTGAGCGATTAATGGCATTTTGAGTTCCTCCATCAGTGAGAAATGTTGTGCCAGTGCTGCTTTGTCCGTAGTCCTGCTGGAACTCAGTTTGGGTGGAATTGTCATGGTTTGTTGTTATCAAGACTATATAAACATGAACAAATAGCATGCTGGTTCAGTTACCTTCAATTTCTTCCAGAAATCCAGAGAGCCTTCGCTGGCTTCTGGAGTATAATTTGGGCCTTGCATGAGCCAGATGAGATTTTTGTTCTGTACTTTCCTAATTCCATACACAGCAAGAAGTAAAAAAGGAACAGATAAAGACAAAGGCACTATAAATAATGTCGTATAAACCTCAGTAAGGATTATTCTTTTGGATTAACTATTCTTAAGGTTCCTCTTGAAGGTCAACAGTTTTGATGAGAACTTCAAAAGTCTTCTACATGTCCTATGCCATATCTGCCAGCCTGTATATGGCTTAAATACATGAGGATATATCAGAGATACTTATATGTAGGCAACTGACCTGCTCCCACAGTCTCAAATGAGAAACCAAAGAGGTCAAAACAACTGCAATCTACCGGAGGAAATTTGTGACAGTGAGGGTGATTGAACACTGGAACAGGTTGCCCAGAGATGTAGTGGATGCCCAATCCCTGGAAACATTCAAGGTCAAGTTGGATAGGGCCCTGATCAACCTGGTCTAGTTGAAGAAGTCCCTGCTTATTGCAGGGATGACTTTAAAGGTCCCTTCCAATCCAAAACATTCTGTGAAAATATTGTTGTATTTTTGTAGTACTGTAGAGAGCAACAGAATAAAAAGCTGGAGTAATGTTCGTTCTAAGTGTTCTTGCTAAGGTAGGGCAACTCCATGTGGAGTTGCTCTTTTTTCCCTGTTAAAAAAAAAGATTTTTTTTTTCTCTTCTGCTACTTTCATTCTTGTAGCATGTCTTTTTAAGGAAAAGATCTTCAACAGGTATTAAAAAAAACAAACAAAAAAGAAAAACAACAAACCAAACAAAAGAAAAAAAAATCCACAAGCAAAAACCATTAAATTCAGTTTATGTGAAAATTTCCTTGCCTTGTCGACAAGAAAACCTAAATCTCCATTTTTCAGCATTGTTAAGTGTGCAGTAAAATAATGCTGTTACAAGACTTAATGGCAGTATCAAGCCCACACAGCTTGGCTCTATCTTTCAGAAGAAACTTTTCATGTGAGGCAAGAATGACACTAAAATAGCACATCTAAGAGCACCATCAGTGCTTTTCTGCTAGGTTTAATTTCTGAAGTTATGGGCTGTTGCTTTTGAAGCTCAGATTTCAGCTGGAGTGTGTATTAGATTTTGTGAGCTGTTTGATTTCATTACAAGGCATAGGTCTGCTGCGTTTCTCTGATGGCACAATCCACCTCCCTTTGCAGAGAGCACTCCCGTGGGAATCAGTGTGTTCGTATGATGATGAAAAATTAAGCCTTCCATTTGATGCTCCTTTTATAGAAGCTCTGCAAGAGGATGTTGAAATGCCTTCTGTGTAATAGGCAGCTGGAGTAAAGTATTATCCATCAGTGTGGGCATAATGATTTATGTGAATACATATTTGTCGCTGTATGTGGTGACAAACTCCGGTGAAGCTCAGAGCATTCCTTGTGGTTACCCAAGGAGTGTTGTTATTACATTTCCTGTTAGACTTTGATGCTTGTTGGTTGTTTGGTTTTTGTCTAACACTTCTTTTTATGTTTCTCTGTATGCCAGTGAAGGAGCACTACTTTTAACCAGTTAATCCTCCTTTTTGTTTAGGAAACATAACCTCCTCAGAACAGCTCTCTGCACACCCCAAAAGTACAAATCTGTCTAAAGGAGCTGTCAGCACTGAGCTGGAAGGGAGCAGGCATAGCAAGTATCTGCACTGCAGTGGCTGCAGCTTGTGTGGATAGACTTGGAGTAGTGTAATGTAGCTGCCACACTATTAAGCACAACATGATATTCAAAAGCCACTAAAGCCTTTGAATAGGCTCTAAGGCAACCTCAGTGCCACTGTGAAATCCAGGCTGCTCCAGCCTCCTTGCTGGCAGTGCCCAGGTGAAGGTGTCTTGCTGAGCAACAGTGATTTTGGTACATCCTTTGCTATGGTTTCAATGCTGTATTGACTTAAGGAACTTTCCTTTTAGATTTTGGGGAGAAATATGAAATCAAATCGTACAAATTCATTGCAGTTGCTTCGGTTCTGTTATTTCCATATGTGCTGGATGGTGTTATTTGGCAGGCAGGGGATGATCCCCACCTCACTTCGGTCTGTGTTTCTGCAGAATGTTGTTGTTTCTTCCTTTCTGAGATTTTATTTATTTATTTATTCAAAGAACATTAAGCCTACAAGTTTTTAAGTTGAACGGACTGCTATTAACAATTTCCTATGTAGTGATACAAAGGTCTTTTTTAACTATATTGTTCATAAACTCTTTAGCCTCTGAAGCTATTAATTCTTTAATGAGTAAATTACCTCATAATTTCTTTCTGAGGCAACAGTGTTGTCCCAGCTGTGTGATCTTTTCAGGGTATTCCCAAAGAAAGAAAGACAAAAAAAGTTAGCAACAAGGTCAAAAACCCTGAAGGATTTCCTACTAGCAATTACATTCATCATGTGCAGCTCTCTGATGGCTTCTTGGCCTCACTAATTGCCTGTAGTGCAAAGTAATTTTATGTCTAAAATAGCTTATGTGCCTCTGGCTTGGGTGAAGGCCAGAAACCAGGCCAAAAGTTATAACTGATAAATTGAAACAAAATCCAAGCTATTGAAGAAGTAAATTGGCTTGTCCCATCCTCTCTCTGTCATATCTGAGCTCATGTATTTCTTTCTTTGTTTTCTAAAGATGAATTAGTGGTTTGAAACCAACCAGTTGGCATTCTGCAAAGTCATGTGGTTTCCCAGCTGCTTTCTGTGAGCTGGGCTGGATTTCTGTTGCTGAGTCCTGAGGGAGCTGGGGCAACCTTCCTTCCTCTGGGTACTGCAGCTTAGCAAGGAAGCATCAGACTGGGACACGCAACATACTGATGTGTTGTTCCAGTGTTCAGACTCTTAGAAATATTTCCCGACAAAGTTCTCTTTTCCAGAATGTTCTGCTTCCCACCCGGAGAGGAAGACTAGATTGTTACACAAATAGGCTATTAATGCAATGGGAATCCACATCCTACCATCCATGCACGTGCCCACGTGGCATATGCTCTGCCACTCCTATTCCGTAGTAAATATGGAAACCATAACTGGTTTTGGCAGTGATTTTTCACAGTGTTTAAAGCATTAAAAGAAATTAAGTGTCCTGGTCTTCATTTTATTTTATTAATAATGAAACAAGTGAAGACCACCAACAATCTTCCTTTCTAATTTCCTCCTCCTTTCCCTTCTCTTTTCCATTGCCTGGTAGGTACCTGGGAAGAATTAACAATCAAAGGAGTTATACTTCTTGGGGTGATGCAGGTAATTGGTTTTTCCTTAATTCAGTTCAATCCCCCAAAGTAGTTTTGCTGCTTGCCTTTTTTTTTTATTCTTCCAGTTTTTTAAACTAAATCCATCTCATAGCTCGTCCTATCCATGTAGGCAAGATAAATATCCTGAACAGTTTATTTTTTTAATGTTTCAGGATAGCAGATCCTGGAAGATAATAGAGTGTTTTCCCATAATTCAGGTTAAATTGGAAGCATTTGGCAACAGCATTTCCCTGTGTATGTGTATAGAAAAGCTTTTTTATCCTCCATCTGGATGCTATGGGTAGAAATTACTATAAATTAGAAGGTGCTGTGTTTGTGTGATGGCATCTTTTATTCTTGATCCTGAAAAATCAGAATAATTTTCATTCATTTCTAGTGTTATGCTAGGCTATCACATTTTCTTCACTAAATAAGGTTTGTTTGCTGAAATGAAGGATGCGTTTTATGTTCAGCTTGCCAGAGTGCCCTTTGCAGTAATTCAATGTGACATAATAATAGCTTGGGTGTCTTTTGCTTTGCCTATATCATTTGCAGTATGGGAAAATTAAGAAATCATGGCTTTAGTGTTGCTTGTCAGGAAGGCCTGAAACTGTCTTTTATTTTATACCTTTACTTTTCATCTAGTGCAGTTTACTAAAAAAAGCAAAAGTGGTTTACATTTTGAGTGACAGCGTGGCATCAAAGCACATGGAAAAATGCCAGCAAAGCTTTTCAAATAGAGAAATTGTAAAATATTATATAGGCTTTTCGTGCTAAAGAAGCTTTCAGTCTCAGTTGTCTCCTTAATTATAATTTAGGAGTCTCCAGCAATTTAGAAGTCTTAAAATTTAGATTCTGAAAGAGCAAACATAGTTCAATGGTGGTTTATATTTACTATCCAGCAGGAGGTGCTTTTTGCTGGCTGTATGGAACATGTAGATCTAGATTCTCAGCAGCTGTTCATAAACTCACACTGGCTGCCTCACAGCTCCATAAGTACCTCTTCTCTTGCTTTGTCTTTTAAATCTCTCTGCTTGCTTACTCTTTCTTAATACTGTGCAGAATTGTGAATTTTGGCTCTTCTGTTGAAAATATAGTCTATGTAATGGAGATTTAAGTCCCAAAGACCCTTTTTACTGTGCTTCCTAAATTACTGACAGAGCTGAATGTCATACTGAATTTAACTTAGAACAATCTATTTCATTGTCTTTTCGAGATGAGTGAATGAATAGTCAAAGCAGCGGTGATAGCTAGTCTTGGAAAAACTACTCAAACCCTGATTTATTTTCATTTTCTTTGCTGGAATTCATGGAGTTACAAAGAGCATGAGCTAAAACTGTACGAAAGTCAGTCAAATGTCCTTTACCAGCTACTTGGCCACATGTATGTTCCACACAATTCTCAAGAAAATGCTTTTGTTTAAAGTAGCACCTGAGCACATTTTAAAATACTTGGGAAATCCATGGAATGCAAACACTTGCATAATTTAATGTATTTGTCCAAAGAGGGAGCAATGTTTGCGATTATTTTTACTCTTACTCAGAAACAGGGGCCTCAGTTCCTGATTTTGTGCAGGAAAGGCCTGCCTAGTAACCAGGAATCTGTTTATGTGAACATCAATACTGTAAGCACCTTGTTTTAGTTTCAACCTGTAAGGATCAATACAACACAAGGAAGAGAAGAAGGACTGCTTATTGGTCTAATTATCTACCTAGGGTCTTGTAGTTTCTTTTTCCCTTCTTAATGTTCAGAAAGTGAGTAGTGAAGCATCTTTTGTGAGAAAACATTGTTTGAAATTAAGATAAATGTGTTAATACAGGCAAGTCTGCCCATCCCTTAAAAGTAAGGGTGCTGTCAGAAGATATCAAAATATGACAATATTGCAGTTACACCAGTGACTGTAGTTTACTATCAAGAATTTGTAAGTATGACATATGAAGAGGTACCTGTTAAGAACTGGTGCAAAATTGATTTATTTAGAACTGGGAGGAGTTACATGTGCAATGTGAAACCCCCCAGAGAATCAGGAAAAATTTGTACTGGCTAGTCACTCTTTACAACAGTATATACAAGAACAAAACCAATCCCTATCTTGTCTACCTTAAGGTTAATGTTTGAAGGCAATGAAAAGTATTCTTAATTATGATGCTAATATTTGGGCTAAAAGTAACCCTTCCTTTTTTAGCCCCGAAATGCTTCTCATTTTTGTTTCTCAAATAACTAGTACTTCAGTCATGAATTAATGACTGTTGTGTAACTCCCCTGCAGAAAAGAAGGCAGATTTGGAGGCCTTTCTCTTTTGCCAGAAGTGATCTTTGCAGCCTTGTTCTCTTCAGAGCTTGATGCATCACTCTGTTAATCCAGCCTGGAGAACGCCTCCGGCTGGTTGTAGACTACCTTGTGCCCTAGGAGTGTTTGCTTCCTTCTGAACTGCCCTGCCACAATATTGACAGTTCTAAAACCCGTTTTTTCAAACAAGCGAAGCTGAGCTTTCAACAGTGCCCACCAGGTCTCCATATTACTGTGGTGCCATGTGATGACATAAAGTTACCTTGACATGGCCCTCCAAGAACGTGTGGTTTTTGTGAAGTTGGTTTTAGCTGTGGCATGTATGAATGATATGAACATGATGTAGTGCTTCACTGTTATTAGCAAGTAGATTCATCTCCATTTCTGGTTTTGTATTAAAGAATATGGGGTTCAGATCCATCCTGGCTATTGATCATTGCTCAATAAAAGAGTAAAGTCAAAATGTGTCTCCAAAAAATAACACAGAAATTTGATGCAGATGTGTAAGTAGGTAGTTACTTATTTAAAGGAATATCTACTGGTCTGTCAATAAATTATTTTAATCTAAACTTTTTTCCATCAAATTAAATCCAAAGCACAAGATCTCTCTGTTTTGATATAACTGAATGACATTCATAAGAGTTTAATTACGTAACTATTGTTGGCAGTAAGAAAAAAGAGATGCATTCAAAGTTATCAGACCTAACTTCAAGAAGCACTTCAAGAAGCACTTCAAATTTCTGAATTAGGTTAAAATAAAGGAATTTATATTTTTGGCTTATATATGCCATATATGCTGAAGTATGAAAAACATGGTTAAAACATGTATGTACATTAGTGTGTGTGCATGTGTATGAAATGCACAAATGCAGAATTATTCATATTCTTACAAAATTTGGTGAAGGGCAATGTGGTGGTGGTGGTGGTGGTGATGTCACCTGTAGAGTTGGGTATATTTGAAAATCTCATTTTCTCTCCAAATTTATTACCTGTTTTTAGTGGGTAACTTTGTAACTGGGCATATCACTGATCTTATTTTTATTGCATACTTCTGTTTGGATTATGTAGGCATATTTTGAAGCAAGCATGTGCCCTGCCAAATGGCTAGTGCGGTTTGCCAGTCATGTGGAAAAGCAAAAAATGTCTATTTGATTAGGTGCTGACAGATATTTACATATCTATTTCACCATTTCCAAATATGTTCATATAGTTGTAAGCACTTCTATTTTTATAAAGCTCTTTCTGATCATGCAGAACTGTTAATGGTTCAGATTCACAGAAACTTCAATCATTTAAGAGTGACTTGGGAATGTTGTTGCTCAAGTGCTAAACTGGAGTCTAGCAAATGTTGTTTATTATAAGGTTGCCAGAATGCTGTCCTTGCTCATACAGGGTCCAGCTCAAGGCTGGGAAATAAACTATGTCCTCATTTACCTGTTCTCAAGGGTCTCTCTCATACATGTCTTTTGTGGTTATGTTTGCCAAACATCAATAAAACCAGGTCTCCTCCACAGTCCCACTGATGGTATTTTTAGCAAGCAACCATAGGAAGTGGGAGTAGCAGCACCTCTTTTTTCACAACAGCAGGGTGGGAGGGATGTTGGATTATGTTAGGGAGGGATTATGTTCTTCTTGTACCCAAGGAAATTCAGACCCACTTATGGCAATTGAGCAAGCAGCTCATGAAGGCAGACAGTGAATGCTCTCCATTTCTTCCTTCACCATTGTGCCTCTGTACGGAAATGTATCTAAGATTCATGGTCTCAGGGAGAGAGGAAAAAATCAACAAGTATTATGTGAGTATCAGTGAGTGTGATTTTGCATTGGTCTTTGTTCAACACCTGTCTAAGAAGGAAATGTCTTTTTTTTTTTTCCTCCCCTGGATCCCAGGACTACCTCTGTATTTAATGCAATGCATTTTATGTAAATTGTGTTCTTGGGAATGACTAACATATCAAGAAGAGTTACCATAAAAATACTGAAGTTATTTAATGCATTGCGGAAATTATTTTGGATCACTGTGCTAGTCTAATGTGGAAAGCAGACAGCTGGCTTTAACTAGAATATTAATATATTGGTATCAGAAGTTAACAAGCCTTCTTCAGTCAGTTGAATAACAAAAAGGCAAAAAATACCACAGAAATCAAATTCTTTGAAGAGCAATTGTAAGTTCTCTGTTTCCTAATCAGGGATCTTAGAAAATATTATTTTGGTCTGTCTTGCCTTTCAGTTTTTCCCTTGGCACTTAGCAAACTGCAGGTCATGTATTATGAACATAGCCTAATACCGAAGTCAGGATCTCGGCTTCATTAACTTCCACCTAAGGAGAGATGCCTCTAGCTGATATGCTCATTCATTTGGCAGTTTCATCAATTTTGGGAGAATTACTGCTTTTTCTTCTGGCCTGAAGCTTTAAATTGGTCACTGAAATTGAATCTCAGGTTTCTAAAGAAGTGAAAAATATTACATAATGTGCAGTTTCTCTACTAACCAGCAGAAATCTTGTTGTAGCCTTTATTTTGATGTAAAAGTGATACACAGGTTTTAGGAAATGGGGAGCACACAGGACTAAAAGTTTCAAGCCAATTTAAGTAGGAAGATAAAGTAATATATGCATACAAATTTATTGAAGAGTCTCTTCACTTTCCCTTACAAAGAAAAGTGAGAATCTGTCTTAACTATGCAAAACTTGCATTTTCAGGATCAGTTCTTCGCTTCCTTGTAATCCACACAAGCTTCTCCATGATCAAATGTGAATCTCCACAGCACTTTCTCTCTGTTCCCTAAATACACACTACTTTTGTGGGCAAGTTATGTGAAACCACATGCACTGTCTGGAAATCATCTTGCAATGCATTAACTACAAATGTAGAGAGTGCCAGTGGAATTTCTAGAAGTACTTGGCATCAGGCAGAACTGAAAAGAAGCAGAAAGCCTCTCTTTATAGTCTGCCTCCTGTGCGAAACCCTGTGATTTGAAGCTCACAGTTCCTCTTACTAATCAGATGTGTCCTGCCAAGGGAACCTTTATAGTCCACAATTCCTAGGAGTGCTTTTTATGGAAGTATTTGTTCCTATTTTTATTGATTTCCCTCTCTTATTATAAAGCAGATCAGTTTTAAGGTGAAGTTTCTTGTATTTTTTTATGTCCCTCAAAGCCACTGGCAGCAGCTTGACTCTTTCCCTCCTTCCTTCCCTCCCTCACACCCTCCCTGTTTTGTTCTCATAACCTAGAGGCATTTTCTCTTCTATCAATCTTTAATTCTTTTATTGATTGTGGTTATTAGGGTCACTCTCCTTCACCAAATATTGACGTGAATAAGCATGTTTAGATGTCCACTGAAAAAACCTTATGCTGCAGAAAGAAAGAAAGAAAATTTTCTTTTGCTCTGTTGGAAAACTTTGTCTTTCCTCCAAATAAGTTTTTGATGAAGAAATAAGGTGTTTTCTTTGAGTGAGTTAAGGAATGTTTGGGGCATTTGGACAGTTAATATTGCTACACAGCTGTAGCATATTTGGATGTCTTAAACAAAAAAAGTAGCTTAATTGTAATTACATCATTCACTTTGCAATCTTCTTTACAGAACATAAGGTTTTAGTCTTGACAGGTCAAGAGTGAGAGGGAATGAAAGCCGACCTGCCTAGGAACTGGGCTCTGTTTCTGTAACCAGTAAATACTGGGAAGTCTTATGGGTGTATTGTACTTGAACAGAACAATTAAAAATAATAACCGTAAGCTATATACCCTAGGATGTACAATAGGTAGCAAAAGTATGGCAATAACGGATTTATGTGTAGAAGCCAGATTATAAATGCAGTGTGAATGTTCTTACGTAACAGAAAAATTAACTGGAATGTTCATTATTCTTTTAAGGCAGAGTCAAGGCAATGTCCCATTATACGTTCGCTTGGTCCCATTGTTGGTATATGACCTATAGAAGTTACATAACGTATAGCTGCCCTTTGTCATGCATTTTGATGGTGTGGTTTTTTTTTAATGTTTGTATATATTGTATATATTCTATAAATTGGGTATAAGATGCAGTTGTCCGAGAACTCTTACCTGGACTTGCACCAACCCAAAATTTAGATGATAATAGTTGCTAATAAGGGTGAGGTGGAAAGTGCAGGATTATTTTATTCGTTATTAAAACAATGGATTTTTAAAATAAGACAGAATTTAAAAGCCTCATTCCTTTTCTGTCTTTATATGCACAAATGTAAAGCTTACTACTAGAGGGCCTGATCTTTATAGTGGTTCACTATACAGTCAGTCCTTGTTGTCTCTCCAGTGCCTGTAACAAAGGAACCTTTGAGGGCCTTAGTTCTAAAATTAGTTTTCAAGACTGCTGTCTTGAAGTATGCTGGTGAAAATGAGTTCTGATTCAGTTACAAAGGTACATGTTCGCACTTTGATTTAAACTTCATCATTTTAATGTTTAGTTTTCACACATTATGCTTCTTAAATACTGCCTTTAATTTTCATTTTTCATGAGGAACAGTGTCTTAAGAATTTTCTATATTATTTTTATGTTTCTCTTCACAATATCAAGTTGTCAGTCCATTTCACTCATGCACAATCGGCCATCTGTCTAGATACTATCCCTTGGAATGATGCTGAATATTGCATCCACTTCGGTCATAGTTCCTTTCAAATATTATTTTGTTGTTGTCTGCCGTGTAGCTGATGGTGAAAGCAGACACTTGTCGATTGTAGCTGTGTCAAAGATTTTTCCAAATGAAGAGGGCCTATTCTAATCTTTTCACAGCAAATCAGAATTTCTTCAGCTCTGTAGGTTCTTAATGCTGATTTTTTTGGCAGGGGGCAGTATTCTTATGTGTGAACCGTGGCTAACTACCAATTGTCCACCAAGCCACTTTATTAGTACCCCTCCATGGATGTGACAAGGGGAGAAATATGCAGTGAAAAGCTCATAGATGCAAATAAGGACAGGGAGATCGCTTACTAATTACTGTAATGGGGAAAACAGGCTTGACTTGATAAAATTAATTCTATTTATTTCATTAGCAATTAATTGTAACAGAGTAGAATAGTGAGAAATATTGCAAAACTAAAACAACCTTCCCCCTACCCCTCCCTTCTTCACAGACTCAGTGTCTTCTCACGTCTTCCAGCTTTCCCCCACACCAGCCCTGAACAGTACAGGGGATGGAGAATAGGGTTTGTGGTCAGTTCATAATGCTTAATCTCTGCTGCTCTTTTCTCCCCACGGGGGCTCTTCCCTTTCTCCAGCATAGTGGGCCCTCCAATGGGATACACAAAATTCTCCATCCTGGGTCCTTCTCACTAGAATTGCTCCAGCGTGGGTTCTTGCCATAGGGTTCAGTCCTGCAAGAGTGGACTGCTCCACTGTGGAGTCTCCACAGGCTTCAGCTTCCTCCAGGGAACTTGCACCTATGCCAATGTGAGCTGCAGGTGGATGTCTGCTCTGATGTGAAGCTCCATGGGCTGCAGAGGCACAGCTGCCTTGCCAAGGGCTTCACCACAGGCTGCAGGGGAATCTCTGCTCCTGCACCTGGAACACCTCCTGTCCCTCCTTCTGCACTGATGTTGGTGTCTGCATAGTTGTTTCTCTCACGTATTCTCACTCATTTTCCCAGCTGCTTCTCAGCCTTTTTTGCCCTTCCTTAAATCTGTTATCCCAGAGGTGGCACTGCCATTGCTGACGTGTTCAGCTGTGGCCAGCAGTGTGTCTGGCTTGGAGCTGGCTGGCGTTGGCTCTGCTCAACACAGGGACAGCTTCTCACTGAAGCCCCCCTTGAAGTGCCCTTCTCTGCTACCAAAACCTTGCCATGTAACCCCAGTACAAATATTAAAAATTGGAAGTATGATGTAGGGAAATAAAATCTTAATTACAATATTAACAGCTGCAAATAGTAGGGAGGAAAGCTGTTTAATTAAAAGAATCAATGCTCTGATTCCTTCTGGAAGGCAATGTTTTCATAAGGAACTTTGCTGCAAGGTAGAAAATTTCTGGAACTTGGTTTCCATTCTTCTCTTCTGCCTTTCTCTCCAGCCCTTTCTCCTCTTCCTTAGGAATTAATTGTAAAGTTTTGCATTTAGGGGCTTCATTCACACTACTTCTCTTGGCCTTGTAACATGAGACACTGATGGAATGCCTTGTGTAGATCATCAGACTGAGTACTCACAACTCTGGGGTTTTATTGAATTCGATATGGCACTCCTTGTGCATGCATGTATGCTGAATTTTGTTGCATTTATTCCAGATAAACTGGTGTCATGTGTTGAGCAGGAAGTTTTGATGAAAGAGAAGTTTATAAATGGCTTTAACATAACTGAGAAAGGAATATTTTTGCAATATATATTTGTTAAAAATCTGTGACTGAAAACATCTGTCCTAACTAAAATATTTGTGCTTTTATATACTGTCAGAGACACCTAAACCCTAAATTTATGTGCCTCTCGGGCCATCCTTGAAATTAAAAACAATTCTAATACATGCTGAAAACCGGCATCAGCAATTGAAAGCAGTGGAGAGAGAGCCTCTAGGGCATCAGAACTTTCCATAATGAAAGCTATTTGCTTTCCCTTTGTGTCCTTATATTTTTCAGACCTACTTGTGTCATGTGAAGAAGTCAAAAGAGTTCATGGTTTTTATATATTGTAGTGTATTTGTATACGTCTTTATTTGGGCTCTTTGGTGGATTGGTTCTGCTCTAATGGTTAAGTACTGTTAATGTCTCAACAAAGAGGGATTTTTAAAACTGCTTGTGAATAAGAACAAAGTATGAGAAAAGGCTCTGCTACATCCATGATGCAGAATGGTGGGAACGGGGCTCTGACTGTCCTCGTAGAGAGGAGAAGAACAGGAGTTTCACAATTTACAAGAAACAGGTGCTGGAGAAAAGACTGCCAAGCTCTGTGATTAACCATGCAGAACGTCGTGCCAAAGCCTGACAAAATTGGTGTGATTGTGATATTGTGCAATAGTAGTTTGGAAAGAGCGTAGGCTAACTAATCACCCTTTTCAATCTAAAGCTGCACTCTTCTTGTTAACTTTACAAGTATCTGGATTTGCTGAGATGAGAATCAACATGATCCTCCTTTACTGCTTGTATGTTATGTCTTTGAGTTTGGGAGCTCAAAATTTGTCAGTCTTTAAAACTTCTTTGCCATATGTGGTGCAGAAAAATGCAACATATCATGCCCTAACTGCTTCTCAAGCAAGCTGCTTTGTGAGCTGAGCAGGAGATGAAGGGGTTGTAGTGCTTTATAATCCCTTCCTTTTGGTTCTTTTTGCTCCATGGGTAGATAGCAGTGATTTAGTTTTTCCATTCAGAGAGTGCCAACAATAACTTTAGTTATCACTTTAAAATTTTCAAAATTCGGTACAAGGCATCCAAATATCTTAGAGAAGACTAATGTCCTATGGAGATAGTAGGATATGAAAGTATATTACCATCATAGCACGTAGTTAACATGTACTGCTGCTGTGTTTCTCGTTTTTTCCACCCACCCTTGTAGAGTTTGCTTTAATTCTCTTTTATTGTTTCTTAATTTAGTCTGTAACCTCTGTGAAATAAGATGTTTTCAGGAAGAAAGTGTTCATATTATGGTGATGTGTTTGCATTGCTCGTACGGTTCATTTTGCTTCATAAGCTCTTTGTGGTTTGTGAGCAAGCGATTAAAGCCGATAAGGGTGAAAAAAGATTGTGTGGGTGAAGTTCTGATTTGAGACATTGACAAATAGAAGACTAGTACCTGCATTAGCCATGGGGCCTTTGACTTTTGGGCCATCTATTTATTCTTTGTATCTTACTCTTGTAGACCTTTGTCAAAATGAATTAATAGCTAAGTTATCACTGATATAACAAAATATATGTGTATATCACTGCCTTAGCCCATAGGATAGCAAGTAGGGTATTGGTTTTGAGTCTGAAAGGCTTACAGACAAGAACCAGTAAATGCTGGTTAGCTAAGCAGCAGACTGAAGGTGTTTGCTCAGTTCAGTTTTGTCAGAAGCAGCTGTTATTCAGTTTGTTTGAGTTGATCTGCCTTGATTAGGATAATAACAAGTCTGGCATACTCTCTTTGTTTCCCTGGCACTAGCCAAAAGTGCTTGAATAACATAATTGATACTTGAGCCTAAATCTTACTTCAGCAAATCTGACGGGCTGATAGACACCCTGGAGGAATCAGTCAAAGCAGAAAGACTTGCACATCTTTGGGCTCTGTTTGCTTCTAAACTTGCCCTCTTTACAATTAATTGTTTCCCACAATCTGTATAGGGTAAAAATAATAGAGCATCAAAACCTCTTCTGAAAACTATGGTTTGTGCTGGTTCACTTGAGACTGCTTGCTTTGAGGGCTTACTCTATTAACTTGGTTGTTTTTCCCCTTGACCTCTTCTGGCTCTGAAGAAATCTCCATAACTTCTGAGAGGCGTGCAAAGAATACAGGAAAAGTTACACATTGCACATACTTAAATTTTGACTGCAGACTGCTGTTAATGATTTCATAGCTTCTTTCATTCCCTACAGTTACCAGTAAGGGAGCAGTTCATCTCGGATGCTTTTTGCTTAAGTAGAACAGTAATTTCAAGACAGTGAACTGTAAACTTTTAAAAAATCACCTTAAAACCAGTTGATTAGTATTGTGCACATCTGTCGTACAGACCATCTTACAGACATCTGCACTTAAAAATACATATGCATAAAGGGTATATGTTCTAGCCTAATCTTCACAGATTCAAAGGTGATGGTTGGAGTAGGCAACATGCAATATTAATCACATGAAATGCCACTGCCATGACTGTACTGGTACCAATAACTATTTCTAGCCTCTTTTGCTCCAAGTGAAGCCATGGCTTTAGCATACTTGTTACAAACAGACTGAATGTTTACAACTTGCTGGATCTGCCTGTGCAAATAAGCACGTAAACCACCTTGCGCTGTATGGTCTATCTGTAGCAACCTCCATCAGTCTCCATCACTTTGCTGGTGCAGGATTCTTTTCTGTCCTCCTGTATCTTGCCCTCTCCTCATTGATACTGTCAGAAAGCTGGTCACTTGGGAATGAAAAATTATTGCATCAGGTGAAGCTTGCTTTTCAGCCAGCACAGAGCTGAGGTAGTGAGCCTGCAATATCACTCTCTGGCTTCAGATCAACAGACAAGGCTTGGTAGCCACCACTTTGATCTTGAAAAGGAGTCGTAGTTAATCTCTTTAGTGTATTATAACAGCAAGGGAAGAACATTCATGGTGCTGAATAAACAAGCCTGCTAATGACTGCTGAGTAATGTTAAACTGTAACAACAAAGCTTTATGGTTGCTTTTTTCCTTTCACAACATTTATCTATGTTTTGTGAGATTTCTTGATCTTAGTCTTATTTATTTTGCCCACATTTTGAGACTGAAGAACATGATCAGATAGTCAAGGTGTCTATCTAACTTTGAAACACTTTTTTATTTGTGAACTGGTGGCCTTCTAGAAAAAGAGCAGGGGACAAAACTGCTCTATTTGCTGCTGTGGATCTGAAGGGTCATCAGTATTAAGGCACAGGGGAACTTCAGGACACAGCTGCCTTTTCCTGGACTGCTCTTCAAACTAGAGGCTCTAACTGAAAGCAGCTTTGGTGTCCTTCCATGCCAATCCACATGGAACTGCTGTAGCACTTCATCTTCAGCGAATTTCCTCTGGTGTTCCCAGATGTGCATCAGAAAATGCATTATATATCCCACCAGATGAGGGCT
Organism: Ptilonorhynchus violaceus; assembly: GCA_013397565.1. Classification (NCBI taxonomy): domain Eukaryota; kingdom Metazoa; phylum Chordata; class Aves; order Passeriformes; family Ptilonorhynchidae; genus Ptilonorhynchus; species Ptilonorhynchus violaceus. Next base: position 2,365,663 of record VZRJ01013354.1, on the reverse strand, counting down.
GGTAACTCTGCTGGCAGATACAGTGAGCATGTTTTGTTTCTCCTGTACACGTCATGTGCAATTCTCAGAAACTTCCTGCATCTCCTGCCTGCTCTCACAGCAGTTGCCCACAGTTTGTAGTTGTGAGCTACATCAGTAGTCAGGACGCACAACTGAAATGTGAACAGTTTGACTGTTTGAAGCTGACAGAATGGCTGTCCTGAATATTTTCCTTACAAGTAGGTGTTGCATCTGGTATGTGCTGCTACAGTTCTAGGTGATAAAGATCACATGTCAGAACATACAATCTAGGTGTGGTGCAATTTCATTTTAAGGAATTTTTTGTCTGTGTCCGTAGATTCCTCTTTATGCTTTAAGTCAGGTGGAAAGTTCTTTATTTTGTGGTAGAAGCTGGTTTGTATGATACAGCAAATGGACAGTTTCCTTCCACTGACAGCTCACAGCTATTGCCTTATGGATTTAGTAGCACACAAGAGTATTTCAGTAGTGCAGTGAGCTAAGTTGTATGGGTTTTGGTTTGATGGGCTACTGTTTTAGGACTGCCAACATTTTCCCAAGGAGTGTGAAAAAAGTGTAGCGAAATTGTACTTTACAGTGGTTTATACTTCAGCAAGGTTTCTTGAGACAAAGAAAAGTCACTTCTTCAGTTCAAGGCTGTTTTCCGAACTAAATATAAAAGACCTGCAGAGTAGAGGGTGTGCATGAAAGCTTTGAAGAAAAGGTCAGAGGAATTCTTTAAAATGAAAAACATTTGGCAGGCTGCCTGTAGGTGTCATTACAAGCTGTCTTGTGTGCACCAGGGGGCCTAATCTTGGAAACAATTAAGTGCAGACATGTGAGTTACTTTAATTGCGTGCTTGCCAAATCAGTAAGACAAACTGAAATCTTTCAGCATTTGTAAAATCTTTCGTTTACATGTTTCCCCTTCAGCTGTTAGAACAAAACCACGTAAATGAAATGTGGGAACTTGTCTAATATAAGTTTACTATTATATTGCAAGACAATGAAGAGCTCTTTTACATGATACTTGTGGGTGTTTTTTTATTTTGTGCTCTTACTAGGTTTATGTTGTTAAATACATCAACAACTAGACAAATAATTATCATGTTTTTTTAGCTTTCCATTCCCTTCTCTGATAGACTTTTTTATCTTAAATTGATATTTCACTTTCTTTTGGGGTTTAGAGAAAATATTGTCTTCCATGCTCACATGTATTACAAACTAGGTAATTTACATATAGTATCAATGCATCATCTGAGAGTAAAAAAAAATCAAAACAGTGTGCTCTGCTGGGAAAGGAAATCAGTCTGTAATTACCTGGTTAATTGCATTTGTATTGCACTGTATATTGCACTGGGCACTGTAAGCTATCTCACAAGACATCATATCTCTTTTTTCATCTGTCTTATAGAATGCTCCTGCAGGAAAGTGAAAACATTCTTTTTGCTTGTTTGAACGTTAGTGGAGAGTGAAACCGATTCTTGAATATATGTATTGAGGACAGATAGTCAACCATAGGGGTTTTTTTTTCCTTAGTCAATGAAATTGTTGATCAAGGTGAAGAACACTTGCATTGATGTAGTCTGTTCTAATTTGGTTTGGTTTGACTTTCTTTTTATTAATTTGTAAGCACATGAAATTATTTTATCTTTTATATTGGCTAGTGTCTTAGATTTTAGTTCTTAATCTTTATTTTATTTTGCCACTCTTCTGTTGTTTTATTTTATTTGCAGATCTAGCAGGACTGTGCTTACATGCAAAAGCCTTATTAGAACACACACATGAAATTGTACAAGAAATCTACTGTTATCCAGATAGGAATAGCAAAACCTTTCTCTTTTCCTGTATGGGTTTCTTCTTTTTGGCCTCAGTATGTAGTTTGTATAGCACACTGTGAAGCTGAAGAAATCCATTCCTGGAACAAAGTAAATATTACTGAGGGTGCTGTGTTGCTTTATTTCTTAGTGTTCTTTTATCCCTTCAGAGAGAAGAAATCGTACGATACCTTCTACTTCCCTCTTCCATAGAATTCCCAATTTAAATACTTCCTCCTACTTGTTCTCCCCAGCCTCTTCCATGTCTTAACTTGTCACAACACAAGCCTGTTTTAATGTCTTCTGTAATAACTGCAGATAACCTTGGGACCACCTCAATGGCTTCTTTCAGATTTACGGAGAGTCCTCTTAGACTGTGCTTAGACTTTTGCTTCTCCAATCATCCTCCTTTCCTCAAGTCCATCCCGCATCTCCTTCACTTAAAAACCTTTGCTCCATTCCCCCTGTATTAGACCTGCCAACCACATAAGTCAGGACATTCTTCTCCAAGTCCTGTCCTTTTTGGTGTCAGGGGGTGTTTGGCTCTGTTGCTTCTGACTCTTGAGTGGTTTCTGCAGTGCTGAATGCCCTGGCTCTCTCACCAGCACACTGTCGGATGCCATCAATCACTTTGGTGTCCTTTTCTGCTTCATTCACACCTCACTGAATTATCTCATCTGACTGCATTAATCTGTCAGATAAAAGGTTAACTTGGAGATTTCATAATCTTCTACAGCCAATTATTGTTTTGTTGAAACTAAATCTGAGTGGGTTGAGATAAACCCCCTGTAAAGTTACATCATGTTGTTTATTGCCCTTATGTCAATCCATGCTAACTTTACCTTGCAATGTACTACTGAAATTAAATATGTGCACTGCTCTGGAATCAATTACACTGTTAGGATGCCATTTTATTCAGCTTCCTGATTTTTCACCCTCTTATGAAAATGTTCCAGTAAAATGCCTTAGTTCTCAGTTCTTCTGAGTGATTCTTCATTTCAGGAGCACATCTTGTCACAGCAAGCAGTTCAGGCACCAGCTGAACTGATAAAGTTAGAACAAAGACTGCCCTATTAATTTTTGCATACTGAAATGTACTCTCTATCTTTCTTAAAGTAAAATACACAAAACCTACAGAATTACTAATGGAAATCGAATACCAAAACTCTTGCTGATGGTATACCACTGAGATTTTTTTCAAGAACTATCTTTTAGTGACAGAATCCTTTACTAAACTGCACAGTTTATTTTCAGTCTAACATAGTTCTTTTCATGTCAGAGAAATTATCTTTCAAAGGCTTTCCTTCCCTCCCCCAAGTTTCTGTTGCTCAATGGGAGTTAACTGCAACTGATTTTGCTTCTTGTGGAAGTTCCCATATGTGGTGTGCAAGTGGATTTGCACAAAACCCACGCATCAGAATGCTAAATTATCATACTACTGTCCCATTGTTTGTAAAGTCTTCTGTTGTCATTTAACTGGATGAAGATGATGTCATACAAGGCTTTAGTCATACCAAATATTACTCTACATGTAAACATTATTATAGAATTGAGTAGGTAGCAAATTATACAACTTGTTGTTCCAAAGAAGTGTTTCAGCCCTTGTGTAATCATGCTCCTGAGTTTTGGTGTGTATTAATGGCAGTATATTCTTTGTAAAGGCCATGGGAATGGATAATTATTGAAAATTAAAAACCCCCAAGTGTCTCATCCTACATCAGGGCTGTAGATCACTGAAGGTGAGAAAGACTCATCCACACATTGGTGAAATTCCTGCTAACTCCATTTTTCAAATGCAGCAATGATTCACTATGTGAAAACGGTCTTCTGTATCCCTTGGCAACCAGAAACAAAATGTCTCTGTTCTTGTCTGCTGGCCTTCAAGAGCACATCTGAGAAGTGATTTGTTTTCACGAAACAATCATGCAACATTAGAAGCCCACTCCCACCCCTTCTTCATAATGAATAAACAAAAAGTAGATGGTTTATTCTAGCTCTTGATTGAGTTGTAGGGCAATTTTTTTTTTGAGTGATGTCTGTTTTTTCAGATTTGTTCTGTGACTTTTTAATGAATGAAAAATAATACTGTATTTTATGCAAATTACTTGAAATCTGACAGATGTGACTTTTGTCCTCAGCATTTCTGAGATTTCTATAGCAACACAATATTCTATTATTTTTTGCTTGGCATGCTGTTGAATTTTATTCTATAGTATGCTTAGAATAAAGAAAACTGAGACTACATATTTCACAAAACATGTAAAAATAAGGAGCATTTCCTTTAAGCATGATATATCAAATGAGTGGTATATCTTTGTGTAGGCATCTGAAATTCAGCAAGTCAAATGCTTAAAAGCTTGTGTCAAAATAAGCACAAAAGACATAAGTTCTTTTTGTCAGGCTTGTTTTTCAGCAATCACACCCTTTTCTCTTTCCTCACAGCATCTAGCAATTGATGCTATTTTTAGAAATCATTCTGATAATAATCACTCAGGAAACCTTAAGCTGAATTGTTAAGAATACTGTACTCTTAGCTGGAGAATTGCATGGTGGTGTACAAAAGGCTTTGACCTTTTCAAATCTCCAGTTTCCCTATTTTGCTTTATAAATGTAAAGCTTGAGGGGAAGAAAAAAAAAATTGGGTTTTATCCAGAGGAGGTGCTTACTGCACAGTTAGAATTTGCATTTCCAGAGCAGTGGGTTTCTTCCAGTTTTAAAATAGAGTTTAGTTATGTTTCACACTAGCAATTGTGTGAAGAGTTTTCTTGTGAGAAGATAGAACAGATCATTCACTGTGTATGTTCATGTCCTGACTAACTGTGCAGTAGTAGCTTCTTGCCCGCACAGTCCATGGGGGAGAAGATACTTTAGTCCTGGAAGAACTGGCTGATTTTGGCTCACAGATTAATTTAGTCTTGCTTATACAAGTGGTGTAAGATAAAGGTTAAATTTGTGCACCTGAGGCACAGATTTAAATGAGAAGCAGCTGAAGAAAAACATCTTTCTCTTGAAAAGTATTTAAATTATCATAAGAATTGAAATTTGAATTCATTTTATACTATAAAGCATTCATCAACTTTATTTATAAATCAATTTAAATTAGACTGCAGAAGAGATCATACTGCTCAAAATAGAAAATAAAGTTATCAATTTTGCTATTTTGATGTTCATGCATTTTTGCATTTTTACATTATTCCCCACTTATTTTTTCCTTGTATTTTTCCATTGCTGTTGATTTCAGAAATTAAACTTTGTTAATCATGATTCACTATTTCAGGGCCCATATGTACATGACACTCCATGCAGTCAGTACTCTTCATCTGCTTGGAATGGCTTGCAAAACAGAAACATCAGTAACTTAAATTTGTGACTGGTGTGTATAAGTCACTGCTGCATAAATCTGTTGAAGGACCGTGCTTGTCTTTTTGAAGATTTGGAATTCTGTGATATCCTATGTTCAAGGAAAAAAAACCCAAAACTTTAAAGTTCATCTAGACCAACCCACCTGCAATTACTTGAAGTTACGTCTTCCACTAGAGCTCAGAGCCCCATCCAACCTGACTTTGAGTGTTTCCCGGGATGGGGCATCCACCACCTCTCTGTGCAACCTGTTCCAGTGTTCCACCACAGTGTGTTTTTCACAGTAAGAAACTTCTTCCTTACATCTAAGCTAAATCAACTCTCTTTTGGTTTAAAACCGTTACCCCTTGTCTTATTGGAACAGCCCCTGCTTAAGTCTCTCCCCATTTTTTTACAGGCTCTTTTCAAGTACTGAAAGGCCACGGTAAAGTCTCACTGGAGCCTTCTTTAGGCTGAACAAACCCAGTTCTCTCAACTTTTCTGTTTTCTCTTGCTTCATCCCTCAGCCTATGTTGCCATCAGGGGTTGTCCCAGTCCAGGTGAAGGACCTGGCACTTGGCCTTCCTGAACTGCATGAGGTTCCCATGGGCCCGCTTCTCGAGCTTGTTCAGATCCAATTGGATGACATCCTGTCCTTCAAGTGTGTCAGCCACACCTTGCAGCTTGGAGAGTAGTGACATTTAAAAAACCGTTTACTAGTGACATTTTAAAAGCAAAGTACTTCTGTTGTAGGAAATTCATGGTGAACAGATGAAAATAATAATATTGTTTTCTATTTTGGTTGATTTTGTAGAAATCCTCTGAAAAATGTAAACATAATATTTTTACTTAAGTTTTGTCTTAAACCTCTGTCTAAAACCTTTTTAAAGCATTCAGCAACAATCCTATGAATATTGTCATTCTCCTTCAGGAAAACCATACTTAAGTGATGAAGATTTTCTGTTGGTTTTTTGCTTGCATCTACTAAAAAGCTACAACATGGCTTTATTTTTTCCCCTGCATTCTAAATATGACACTCTTTAACTAATTTGCAGAAAACAAACAAATGAAAAGTGATGTAAAAGTTATTTGTATTCACTGTTAATGTCTTGTTTTTAACAACTGTCAGTAAAAGTTGAAAATTCTCCTTATTTTAAAAGTGTATATTAATGAAGTTTGTTTAACGTAAGATTTCCCAGAGCTCCTGGTACTGAATTCTGTTTCTCTGCTTAGGACAAGGATTAAAACTGCTTCTGGGCAGCTGTCCATTGCCCTTTAATACAGAAAACATTTAGACTTTATACTACTGAAGAGTAATCATAACTGAGTGAAAGAAATGGAGTCATTAGACTAGAAAAGATTGAAACCTGGCAGCAGAGTTTTCTTCTGATCATATGTGGGCAGCTTCCAGACCCTTTACAACATCCCTTTACAATATGAGTACTGTATGTTTGAGAAGTTTTTAAAGGCCATCATCATGTCCTCTGATTGACGCAAAACTTAGGGCAAAAAAGATCTGTGGCCATTAGGTGAAAGTCATAATGAAGTAGATAGGCATGGGTGATATTGATTTTAGTATTCCCTGAATATTGATTTCTTCTGTTGAAAATGTAGTCTCCCACAAGTATGTTTTTGCATCTTCAGTGTATGTGCTAAAAGTTTCTTATTTTTTCTCTTTGTTTCCTGTGTTTCAGTGCAAAGTCTTTGCCAAAAAACATTTGCCTCTATTCTCAGAGCAACTGCCTTTTCGAGATTCTCCTTTGTATGCAATATCTGATGCAGACAAATAGTAAATTGTCCCAGCTTTGAGAGACATGAAAAAGCAGATTGGTGAAATTTTTGTATTGAACTTATCACTCCTGAAATGGTGAGAGCAGCAGTCGGATAAGAGCTACAGTTCAACAGGAATAATGTGAGCCAGGCTTTTCAGGCCAGCTCTGCTGCTGAACATCACTTAAACTCAGGGTATTTCTGCTACCTGCAGATCCTATGATGTCTCAGGGGATTGTTTTATATGCTTTTGGATGGCAGTTTCTTTTGGAGTTCTTGGGGGTTTTAGGAAGAAGATGGGGGACCAGCTTTTGCGTATAGCTGGGATGACAGCTCATGCCTAGTACAAGGTAGTCCCATGCGGTTCCCTCTGCACGAGCTTGCCTCTGGAAGCAGCTGATGCAGTGACAACCACGGGGCCTCCCTGCAGCAGCCAGGAGGTTTTAGCACCTGCCATCACCTCTGTGGTGCTGAGGAGGGAAAGATGCAACAATGATGCCAAGAAAAGCTTCTGTTTTTACCACAATTGAGCCTACAGAGATCATTGTAAGCAGTGGCAGCTGCTGGGAGCTGAAATCATAGTGGTAAATGCAAGGGGAAAAGGAGCAGATAAAAGAAAGTGGTGGAGCTGTGCAGAGAGATTGCCATCAGGTAAGTCAGAGTGCCAACTGCTCCATGGCATAACACGAGTAGGGATAAACTCCTAGCCTGTAGCATGAGCCTAGGAGTTCAACATGTCTCCTCATTTGCTTTGGCTCTTGCTGATTTATTTTTGTAGTAATTCAACCAAAGCTATTTCAGGGAATACTGATTTATCACATGGTGACTGAGCCAGTACCTTAACCTTCCTTTCTTGAATTACCAGACTAGGAAAAAAAAAAAGATACATAAATACAGTAGTAGGGATGCCTGTAACAATATCTCCAAAGAAAACAGACAGTATTATTATTTTTAAATTGTTTTTCATTTGAAAGACTCTTTATATTTTATTGTAGTTAAATGAATGTGAAAGGTGTGTTCAATTTTTCTCCCTGGTTTCCCTATTAATGTTGAAGGGTAGGAAGAAATTATGCTCATTTGTATTCCTGGACATAATATAAATGAAAAATGAATACTTTATTGCTAATGGCTTTATAAAATGCTATTTGGATATCTCAGCAAGTTTAGTATATAATTCTATTGCAAAACACAAAAATAAAAACAAAATGCTCAGCTGAGGGCTCTAAAAAGAATAATGTAATGCCTAAATACTAGTACAGCAGCTTTTAACTCCTCTCTTCCTTTGCAAATTGTATCACTTTCTTAAGCAGTGTATTCTGGCCTCCCCAGACTTCCAGAGGCTGAGGCTGAGTTGTGTCAAAATTAAGGTTCAACGTAGCAAAACCTTATGTATTTTTCACACATTCATTATTTGACCAGCTTCAGTGTGTATGCATCTTTTCAGCAGGAAACTAATTGTATGGCAGCTACATCGCAGCAGCTACAGAAAGATTCCTTCAGTCAATTTTGTGGCTATTTTTATATCTAAGTGTATATATACTATATGTACACTATATTATACACTTAGATAGATATATTTTAATATATGTTTTAGCCTATATATGGACTGAAGGGGGTGGATGTTGACCAAAGAAAGGGGGAAAAGGTGGGGGTACTTTCAGGTTCAGATGGATGGCACAACAGGCCTAGTGCTGCTAATGGAATGGATCCAGGAATGTGAAGTGCAATCAGTAGGAGATGCTGTGCAACTAAGAGGTGAGAAAGAGCTGACAGTCTTGAAGACAGTCTTGGGGTGCTGGTAGATGAGAGACTGGACACAACCTGACAGTGTGCCCTCACTGCTCAGAAAGCCAGATGTGTCCTGGGCTGCATCCAAAGCAGCATGGCCAGCAGGGTAAGGAGGGGATTCTGCCCCTCTGCCCTGGTGAGATCCCACCTGGAGTGCTGCATCCGATTCTGGGGTCGCCAGCACAGGTAGGGCACAGACTTGTTGGAGCAAGTCCATAGGAGGGCCACCAAGTTGATCAGAGGGATGGAGCACCCCTCCCATGAGGAAAGGCTGAGAGACTTGGGGTTGTTCAGCCTGGAGAAGCGAAGGCTTTGGGGTGACCTAATTGCAGCCTTTCAGTACCTGAAGTGAACCTACAAGAAGGATGGAGAGGGACTATTTACAAGCTTATGTAGTGACAGGGAGAAGGGGAATGGCTTCAAACTGAGAGTATGTTTAGGTTAGACATTAGGGAGAAATTCTTTACGGTGAGGGTGGCGAGGCACTGGAACAGGTTGTGCAGAGAAGTTGTGGATGCTTCCCTGGAAGTGTTCAAAGCCAGGTGGGATGGGGCTTTGAGTAATCTGGTCTAGTGCAAGGTGCCCCTGCCCACAGCAGGGGGTGTTGGAACTAGATGATCTCTAAGGTCTCTTCCAATCCGAGTCCATTCTATGATTCTATGAAGATCTTGATTTGCGCTTGTGGGAAGAGCAGGAAGGATTAAACTAGAAAAGTGAAGAAGAACAAGTAGAGGTAGAAGGACTGTGGGGAGCTTACTACAGCTGGGGTACTTTCTGTTGAACCCTCTGACTGGGTGGGAGTTGAAGTTCCTGTTGTGCCTTAATCTTAATCTTGCCCTTAAGAATGAAAGCTGTTGTGTGAAGGTGGAAACTCAGCATACCATATATTTACAAAATCAAGGAATTCTTATTCTTCTTTGACCAACTCCACTTTGGAATCTGCTACCTAAACTAAAAAGCAGGCTTAGCATTCTAGCAACTGTCTGTGGTAATCAGAACTTACACATTTGAGAAGCTGAAATATTGCCTGATATTATACCCATAGATTCAACTTCCAGAAATCTTTGAAGAACATTACTATTGAAGCAACTCACATAGCAAAACTTACTAATTGTTTACCTTTTACTTCTATCAACATTATACAGAAGAAGTGCTGCAGCTGGGGAAAATGTATTTCAAACTATAAAATGTCACTTGTTTCTTTTCTTCTAGTGTGAAAAAAATGCCCAACCTGTCTTCCTTGATTTAGTAGCAGATACATACAGATGTTTAAGCTGTTATTGGGTAATTCAAGACAGTTTTGAGAATGAAGCCTCTGCATCTAAATAACTTAAAATACCCTGTCAGGAGTGGTTCCATACTGAAATTGTAAAAACCCTTCTGAGAACTGATGAAGAAGTGAGAATAATTGCAATCACAGCATTTAGGAAGTGCAAAATAGCTTGTTAAAACCTCAATGAAATACATAGCAATTGAAGGCATCTGAATCTTTTTTGGGAATCCCAGAAAAATAAAACAAAGCCTCTGATTAAAACACTGTTGTGAAACTCTGGCAAAGTTGTCCATGATGCTTACAAAGTAAAATAAATGTAGAAAACAATTAAATAATTGAGCAGCAAATTATTAATGAAAGTCAGGTTGGCTTCATCATGTTCAGATTTAAAAAATAAGTTTTGTCAATGTTATGAAACATTGTCCTCATTTAGATGTAAACACTGTGTGACAGGGAAACCATAGTCAGAAAACTGACCACAATATTGGAGGAGATACCACCAATATCCCTGTATGCTTCTGGGCAAAGGGATATACTGAGCAGTAAAGCATGTGTAGTTTTTTGGATATGAGTTTAGCGGATGTTAAAATGTGTACCTTAAAGAAAAATATTCATTCATAGCAAGTGCAAATAGATTTTTGTCTAGAAGGAATCATGTCTTTTGTAGACTAAAAAAGACATTACCTTGGCGGTAAGGAGATCACAAACATCTTTCAGAGCTTCATGGAGAACACTTAATTGTGAGTAAAGCAACTGTTTCGCTGAAGTTAGCACCTAAATCCATCTCTGGATTCAACGATGGCTGTCTGTGGATACTTCGGATGAACGTAGAGAGCAATCTGGTTTTGGGAGCATTTTTTTCCTAACCCATCAAGGTAGTTACTTCCTCATATCCAGCAGCATATAAATATATATCCTGTATATATTTTTGTCCTCTTTGATGTAATTGTAGAGGCATTTATTGATGGTATTGATATCTGATCCTTTTTAATTCCAGCTTGTACCTTGATCCCGGTATGTCATGCTATGTAATGATGCAGAACACGCATGTGTGTGTTAAGGAGGGAGAGGAGTCAATTCTGTTATCTGATATGGCCCTTCTCAGTTTATTAATTGATTAGTTTTTTATTTGGAAGTGCAGAAAAACAATGGATCACTATGCAGGGAAGATGTAGGAGTTTCAGAAAGCCCAGAGATTCTCTGCTGATAGACTCTTCTTTTAGTGGATGCAGACATTTTCTTCCAGATTCAGATTATGACTGTGCCATGGAGTATCAGGTAGTTACTCTTAGTGCTATGATGCAGGCTTTGGAGAAAGAAAGTGTCTTTGTGACTAGAATAAAAAAAAACCCACTGAACATACTGTGCGAGGCAACCGTCATATTTGCTACAAAGTTGAAAGCGGTTTGAGAAAAAAAATGTGTACATTTGAACATGAAAGATCTCCTGCAAGGAAAGAAAAGCAATTGAAATAGGCAGCCTGCAGATTAAAATCCCGGGAGAGCACTTGGTTCTCTCAATTGCCTGCTGAAAGAGCAGAAAAAGCTTATTTTTATATGATATTATTAGGGAGGAATATACAATAACAAAATGTCAAGGCTGGATAGTATAGTCAATGAAGTATGAAAGAAACAATAGAAACTGAAGAGGGAGTAGAGTTTTGCTCAAGGAAATCAGTCCTCCTCTGTGTTGTCAACAAAGCATTTGCATCTGTGAAAGCAACCCCCTGGTTTTCATTAGGATAAAAATATGACTGGAGTTGCATTAATATCATGTGTCATAGTAGCAGCTCCAGCTCAGGGAGTGACAGTCATTGATGATCCTGCAGGTCTCCTCTCAAAGAGATGTTAACCCCAAAGTCATTGTCCAAATTAGTTTTGAAATGAGATTCTGCTTGCAATGGAAGTGAAGGGGATTTTTAGAGATTAACTTGAAGTGAATTTGCTGTTGGGAAGATAAAAATGGTTTTCTCCTACATATTAATGGACCCTTCAATGTAACCTCTCTATGCCAGGAAGTTACCTGCCCAGGGAAACTGGTGTCCCTGTTTATTATGAGTTTTGTGAAGGAAAGCAGGGAGTAAAGACAGAGTGGGAGGATGAGCAAGATAAAATCCAGATGAAAATGAAGAGCAGAAAGGAAGAGATATTGGCTACTAAATAAATCTATTAGTTATGTAGCGATATATATATCATCTATTATAAGAAAGGTGATGTTTCTGTGCTTATAAAAACATTCTTTTTTCCTTCTGTATGTACTCAGTTGTAAACCAGCAACCTCCAGTTACACTGTAGCCCTGCAACAAATTGTGGAGTGGTTATGTACACTTGATGTTGCTTGCTGGTTATGGGCTTTATAATTGATTTAGCCTAATTAAAAGGCTGAAAGAGCATCTTTCCAGCTATATTTCAAAGTAGAAACAAATAACAGTTAACAAAATATTCTTCATACTAATCCCTCCTTGGCGGGAAAAAAATACTGTGCAAAGTATGAGATTTAATAGACTTCTTGAAAACTCAGCCTTCTAAAATAAACAGTACTAGGCATACAAGTGCTGCTAAGTGACAGATCACTATCTTATCTTTTAAGAGGTGAAATTTCCCTCTGGCATTTCCCAGTTCAGGTGATTAGCTTTGCTTAGATTGTAAGAGGAATCAGGACTAATCTGTAAGCCTGTATACTAATTGCTGATTGAGAATCAGTAGGTAATTGAACCACTAAAAACTTACTCGGCTGGCTGTACCTCATGTATTAGCAGGAGAAGAGGTAGCAAGACACAGTAGCAGCTGTAATTTATGCTTCACCCCTACGATGGGAGCTGCAATAACTCGGGTCAGATGCCAGACCCATGCAGCCTTCTAAGCTATGGGAGCAGCAAGCTCCAGGCAAATAGTGGAAAATAATAATTAAATGTCTCAGCTGTTAATTGCATGCATTAGTGATTAGTAAGAATATTTAATTATATCTTCTAAGAAAAGACACATGAAATGGATTTATAAATAACTACCTGAATTGTATTCATAGATACTAGAAAACACAGTTTAAGGACGCACTTCCACTCCTAGTGAGAGAGAGTGGAGATGTCAGGGAAAGTTACTCAAACATGGTGCAGGGTGGGAGGTGAAAGTTTGTGTTGTGTGTCTACTATTTTTTCTTATCTAAACTGATTTTCATTTTCCTGGCCTCAATTGTTTATAGAAAATTTATTTGCAGGAAGTATATGTATCAGCAAAACCTCTTCATGATGTTAAATAATATAGACATTACAGAAATCAAGGCGTTCCAAAAGTGTGTAGGAGAGCACTGCACACTCTGGATGAATAACTGGGTTTCTGATTCTATCTTTGTTTTTAACCTCCCTTCCTAGATTTGAGCAAATCACTTCCCCTTCTTTTTCACTTCCATGGATAAAATGGGATTAAGTACAATATTTCATAAAGATGCTATGCAGACCCATTAATAAATCCATTTGCCGATCTTTGATTACCTTCAGTATATCAAAATGTCACTACTGAGCTTGCTGACTGCACTTATTTAATTTCCTAGTTCTACTCAACTTCTAGATTATAAAATGATATTTTGTGACATAACTTATGATACAACTAAAGCTATCACTCTGAAAGTCAGTTCAACACTCATCCACTACCCCTTAGAAAAAGCTATAAAGTACACAGATTGTCTTTTCTTCACTTATTATAAAGATTTATTGGTTCTCTAGTTCTAATATCCACTGAAGGTTTTCTCTGTCAGTATTAACTTCTCAGATCAATAAATTGTGATACTGATCTCCAGAGAAGTCAGTGTCTGCCAACTACCACTGCAGTGTTTACCCCTGTTGAAAAGCAGTTGTAGCAAATTAAATTGGCTTCTGTCAGTGGATGGTCCTTATTTTATGGCACAATTAACGAAGGTTGATACATAGGCCACTTCCTAAAGAACATCCGATTAAAGGTAAGGGTTTGTAACAAGAAAAATCTGAATTTATGAGGTGGCTCTGCTTTCATTTAAAGAACAGTTGCTGAAGACTGGAAGATGACTCTTGTTTCCAAAGGAGCATGTTTTTAACAATGCACACATACCTGATAAGGTGTATTGCTGGAGAACCACTAACTACATTCTCTAATCTGCTATTAAACAATTTACACTTCTATGTCAGTTTATGAAACATTCTGCTTTGAGGCAGGTAGACATGAGTGGAATATGACAAAACCAAGCCTTTAACTATAAAGCAGCTCCAGAAATAGCTGCTTTCACTTTTCATCTAGCTCAAAGCATGGGAATCTGTCCTCAAACAGGACCCTGGCCTTGCATCTCCAAAATGGATGTAGAAATGGGAAAAGTTTGTTCTCATAGACTTGTTTTCTTCCTTTGCCTCATTGTCAAGAAACTTCCCCATCACAGTTTTAACATTACTCTCCAAGGACAAATGATTAGCACGTCCTAACAGTGACTCCAAGTTACCTGTTCAGTTGCACAATAAGGATGATGTACATTTAGACTCATCTACAAATTAGAATAAAACTCACGCGTTGATCTTTGTAATGATGGAAGAATTATTGACAAAATTCTGATCATGTCAGTTTTCTGGTTATTAGCAGCCTGTTCCAAACTAAAAAAATGGCCTAAAAGCGCTGAGAGAAATGCTTACAGGGGTTTTTTTGGCATGAACAAGATGGTATTTTTCTGAACTGTCTTTCTGAGAAATACTTGAAGTGCTTGATGTTCAGATATTTTAAAAATGTAGCTTAGGTGATTAAAGCTTTGCAAATTTTCTGCCCTTTGGTAAACTCAGAGGTTTCCAGTGACACATGGAAAAGGCTCAGTCAACAAAACCCAGCTGTGCATTTTGTGCATAAAAAATACATATTCAAATGATAGTTGCACAGCAAAGTATTGCAAAATTAGATCTCCTAATTTTGCCAAAAATTTAGAATTATGATACAAATTATGTTTATTTAGCATTTGTAATGACTTACAAGATATAATTATAGCCTAATGGTGTAGCATCTTCTGGTTAATTTATAACTAAAACCTGTCAATTTTAGACTGGACTTAAAGTGACTGGCTGCTTTCATGAGAACACAATTGGTTTAGACAACATCAAATAAAAAGTCTCCGTTGGGTAAATTCCTCACAGTGATATTTTTTTATATGTATGGGGAGCTTTAGACTGCAAAGTGTGATTATGATAAACACACCATGGAGAGTAAATTTAGGTGAGGAGTGTGGTGGTGCTTGAAATTCTTAGTATATTGCTTCAGGAGGGCAAGCTAACAACATCTTTCAAAGCAGTGATTAGTTTGTAATGGTTTGGGTTTTTTAATAGCTCAAGAAACAACCCTTTTGGTACTGTCTCACTCAATTCTCCGCTATAATAAACTGTGTTAGTGCCACTGGGTTTAATTAATTTACACAGGCAGAGATACTGCTCTGCTTTCCTTAGAGAGGAAAATTACTGAAGGTTTTGGAGGGGCCACTTAGAGTATGTGTATGTGGTCAGCTCTAGCCAGACACAGGCTCTTTGCCAGTGCTCCTGTCTGGCCAGACTCAAACCACATTCAGTCCAGAAGCCATACAGTCATGGTGCCCCTCCTGATACACCCCACCTCTCAACAGCCTTTCTGGCTCAAGTGCCACATCAGTGTGACATTCAGAGCTGGACTGGCTCCTGTCCAGTCATCATGGAAGAGCAGGTGTTTTTCTGAGAACATTCTGTTTATGTGCCCTGAGATGTTTTGTCACAGCAACAGCATCATCCTCAGGGCTGTTTAATGTTCCCTAGGTTCCAGCTATCCATGAACAACACAGCTCATGCAGCGTGCAGGTACCAATCTGCTTTGCAGACTTTTATAGTGAGACTGTTTCAATGCTTAAAGATCAAACTGCCTTCCTGCACACTTCTAATTGCAAATTAGGTCATTTGATTTGATTTGGAAAGCAGCTGCTTGATTTTTTTCCCCCCTCTTAGTTTTTTTCTATTTTGTGTAAACTAAAAGGTGAATTGTCTTCAGATGAATTGCTAGCATCTGAGGCACAACATTCCCAGAGAGGTGTGCAGTTGTGTCTTCACTCCGAGTTTTGTATCAAACAGCTAAATTTCACTTCGTTTTGTAATTATTATTGGCCAGTTTTCTTGATCATAAGTGCAGGAGTCTGTGTTAAAATTTGCAATGTGTCTGAATACAACAGATTCAACAAAACTATTGGCTTTCTGACACAGTATGGTCTCCCTTATTCCTCAACATCTTCTCTATTCCATGGGTTATAAATTACCTGTCTCTCTCTTAGGAAATAATTACTACGGCCCCCTTCTTTCTCCTTTGCTTGCATGCCTTTTATTTAGCGAGTAACTGTTGCCTTTTCTTTCAGGTATGGTATAAACTGATATATATCTAATTAAACTCAGAAATTTTCTCAGTAGGTGTTAACTTTGAAGTCTGTGTGCTGTATTTCAAATTTGACATGGGGGTTTCGTACCCAAAATTTTGGCTCATTTTTCGTCCTGTACCAGTTGGTTGAATAAAATGCAGTGTCTCTCCATGAAAATCTTCTGATGAATGAACTGTTGGAAGTTAATGGGTGGAGTGCTGTTCTTCACTTGCAGAACTTGGTTTTATTAAAGGACTTGGAGTAGATTCATATTGATGTGAAAACAGATGTTAAGTGCACAAATTGAATTTATTACATCATTCTGCATTGCAATGCTACATTGTGAGAAGGAAATGCACTACTAGACCATGCAAACTTGTAGCTTTTTTTGTATTCTTCATTATATCTTTTCTGTTTGACTGGTGATGGTGGTGGATTGTTTTTCATTTTAGCCCTTAAGGACTTAATCCCCAAGAAGTATCATATAGTCTAGTTTTCTTCAGAACAATTGTGGTATTGTTTATATAGATATTTTTAAAACACAGATTTTGTTCTTCTATTATTATTATCATTTCAAATAAGAGCTTTCACACTTCTTTTAATACCTGTCACATCTGATAATGTATTTATATTATAATATTTTGTAATATAAAAATAATGACCATGCTAACCAAGAGGTTACTGAAATATTATCTAGGTTAATCTTTCCAGCATTATGACTTGATAGGTCCATTGAAGTACACTGACTTATTTTCATTAGTAACTTTGGCCTTCACTGTTTGTTTTCATGTGTTAGTGCTTGTTTGTAAGGTGTATTGACTCATGTGAACGTGACCTTTTTTTAAACTTTGAACCAAATACTTTCCTGCAATATATTGCTTTCCTGTTAATTTTGCCTTCTAAATATACTATTGGGCCATCCCAAGAATAATTAAAAATTTGATATCAGAGTTTTTTCTAGGTGAATAAATTTTTCTATATGAAAAATATGAGCAATATGTTTGTGCACTTGTGCAGGCATTTGAGTCTTTGAATGGGGACTTCATTTGAAATAAAATGCAGAGTACTTACTGACTAGTAATTAAAAATACTTGAACTAATTACAAGCAAATAAATTATAGATTGCAGTTGTCCTGTCAATTAATTCTGTTGGATTTTCAGTGTTGTTTTCAAGCTCTTTTTTTTTTTTCCTGTTTTTCCCCCTGCAAAATGTAAAAAGTTGTCCATAGAACTTGATTGGAAATGCAAACTCCTGTGTGCTTTTCTTTCAGAGTACGGACATGAGTCCAGCTAGTAGCACAACCTCACTCCCTGTTAGCCCTCTTCCTGAGGAGCCGTTATTTTTCAAGGTACAGTTAATTAATTTAATAATAAATATTGTCTGTTAATTTTGGGTTATCATGTTATCTCTTGTACTGTGAAGTGCTATTGTTATTTGTTCCTTTTCTTTATATTACTGTGATAGCAGCAGATGTTCTGTATGTTCACCATTCAATTTTCAAGAAAAACCTAGAATACAATGTTGTTAGTTTTGAAAGGAATATTCTTCCAGCAGACTGCAGCTATAAATTGTTCTATGTAAGACTGTGTTTTTATCCATCATCACATTTGGATATGTGCATTCCTGTATATGTGTGTATCATTAACAGATTTCTCTTTATTTTGTATTTCAAGTACATCTTTTAATAAAACAGTGATTAGTTACTCCAAGGATACAGGAGACATTAAAGGTCTGTCAAAGAACAGCTTTGGCATAAGTCCAGTGTATGCTACAGGCCTGGAATTTTAGTTCATTTTAATAATAAATGTTGGGACAATGTCTACTACTTCATGAGGTTTAAGCTGTGAGGAGTGAGTTGCCATATGTCACTTTCTTGGCTGACTCCATGGTATCCAGCCCTGGGACACAGAATAGCTGTAGGCAGAGCCCTCTTGGAAGAGGTCTCCTGAGGCTACCCAGTTATTCAGAGCAGTGCTGCATCATCTAGCAAAGAGGTCACCTTGTCAGTTGTTTGCTTAGATAAGGAAGAGGAAACTTGGTTTTCAGCATCATTGACTCTAATTGTGTGTCATAATATGGACTAGGTTACGCTCACAGGAATATCCCTTTTAAAATGTCTCCTCTCCTAAGTTTCCACCTTCTGTTTGCACAGAATCAGTTGCTTGGGTTGTGTTTTCAGTCACTTTGTGGTGATGTGAAATTCAAGCTGAGGAACTGGAATTAATGATGTTTGATGTAAAGTTTGCTTCTCTCCTACATGTGCATCCAGCACAGGAAATGACAGCGTCCTTCAGACCTGGCCAAGCCCAGAAAAAGAACTTCTTTTTTTCGTTCTGTTATTTTCTTTATTTTCTTTTTTTTTTCTTTTTCATGTATTTTGTGTGTCTGCACAACAGTTGTACCCTACAGTTCTTAGCTAGCTAGCCAGCCAGCCAGCTGATTGCTGTTACTAGAAGGGTTAAGGGTTATGCTTACTCAGTTGTTTCATCAGTGGAGGTACAGATGGGATATCAGTGGTCAGCTATTCACTGATCCTCATTCCTCTTTTGGGGTTTAACACTTTTAAGACCTGTCTCAGTCAGAAATGGCTGAAATTGAGCAATGTTGTTCCAAGATACCAGGGTGCATGTCTTTTTTCCTTGGAACACCACATTAAATGCACATTGGAGTCTGCTCAACACTCTAAGTCAGATCCAGGAGTTGTGTCCCCCTGTGCCTGGAAAACCACTGAGACAGATACAAAGAAATGGGCTGGGCTGCTCTGCTCAGATAAAGGTGTAAGAGGTAAGAAAATCTAACTTGAAATAGTACAATAATTTCTCATGCTGAGGTAAGCAAATGTTGCTCTGTTTGCATCAGGGGCACTCTGACAAGGACGGTGTAATACCTTTATTTTTGAAGGAAATGGTGCTTGTATACCTCAAAATGGGTTGAAAATTACTTATTTGAAGTGCAATAGTTGCTGTAATAATAAAGATGTTTTTAATATTAAAAGTGTAGCAGAAAAAGGCACAAGAAACTGAAAAATAAGGCAGAGAGAATTATTTAATCTTTCAGTCAATTTTTGAACCAGGAAGCGTTTTTCCTTTGCAATTCAAGTAAAACGGGGCTCAGAACAGGAAAAAGTCAAATGCATCTCACAGTATTTAGTACAAATAAAAATAATATAAAATACAACAGTATCTGTTATTTCTCCTTGACTCACTCCGAGGGAGAACACTATTGTTCCAGTTGTAATGTGGATGACTGGTTTTACATGCCATAACCCTCTCCTGAATACTGTCAGTCAATAATATTGGCTTTTGATGATGGGATGATGCATTTCCCTTAGCAACACGATAATAACCTTTCCCACATCCTTGCTGTAGAGATGGAGATTGAAAAAGAAATTCCGTTCTGTGGTTCTGAAAACACAGGTGTAATGAAGCAGGGCCCTATAAACTGCCTCTCTTTGGGACAGTTGAAGATCTCTGAGCTAATGAGCTTTTATATTAGACTGTGAAATGAAACTAAGCCTGTGTTCTCAATCATGCCTGGTTTTATACCAAGAAGGAGGACTGTCCTTTCTTGGATTTTAAGAATTTGAAAATCTGCATTTCTCCATGAAGAAGGAGTGCAAATCCTGTCATCATACTCTTCTTGTATATTCAGCTTCGCCAATGCAGATGCCTGTCATTTTTAATCCCACTGGACATGTGCTGTATAAATTTGGAGAACTTAAGATTGTTCAAAATCATTTTAAGATTTTGAATTTGATCTAATGAAAGTCAGAAATAAGATTTCCCTGGAAATGCTTGCAAGTTGCATCTCAGCTCTGCTAACACTGAACTCAGCTGCCGTTCTTCCAATATATTGCACGTGCTGTGACATGCAGCACTAGCAGAAAGATCCAAATCATATAAGACCATGCTCAGGAGAATTTGAGGAAGATCTTTTACAGTGCAGCAACAGATACTTCACCTGGGTCCATCATATACCATTATTTTAATTGAATCATTGTGCTTTATTTATGTTAAGACAGTACTTTTAAAAGAGTATTACTGATAACTAGCAAAAGGAATAGAAAACAATTGAGTAAGAAATAAAAGTACCCAACTCCAGAGCTATTTAATCCTAAAAGCAACCATGAGAAAATGAAAAGATAAATATAACATTAATGCCACTCAGCAACCTTTGCTCCATAACTGTTGTAAATCAGAGATGTGGGTTTGGTGAGGAAAGAGCAACTTTGCACAGCTGCCAGTACAGCCAGTCTTTTGTGTAGCTTCGGATTCCTTCTCCCTTTGGAGTTAGCAACACACAGATATTCAGAGCTGTCTTCCTTAGCTGTGCTCTTCAAAATCTTAGGAAAAAATCCTGTTCGGCGATGTACACAGACACTTTTTGAAAACTTTTCTAAACCAGTTTTCATAAAGCAGTCATAGGCATTTCTTTTTAGTGAGGGTTATTTTTATGTCAAATTTCAACTTTCAGTCCTGTGCTGTTGTACTTTTCCATGGCTAAAAGTATTTTAAAAAGGAAGATATTTTCCCATATTGTAGATAAAGTTTATTTCTCCTCTCAGAAAAGAACATGGTCTTTGTTGCTAGTTTTGCACTTAAACTTTTATGTAGGTAGGATCTTCATTTGAAGTTTATTCTTCTGACCATATATAATATTTCTTGAAGAATTAGGTCTTGTGCGTCACAATTGAAAAATTTCAGAATTAAGAATTTGAAATATAAAAGAGCAGAATGGTATTTATCATGCAATCTTAACTCAAGTGTTGTTCTATGTTATAATAGCAAAACTATAGCTAGCTCAAATGTGAGTGACTTTTAATTAAGTGGATACTTATATCCACTCTCATTAGCTGGAATTAAAAATAATCCTGCCTTTCATTTAGAAAGTAAGAGAAGGAGTGGGTATTTCTAAAAGATCAACTTACCAACCAATGTCTCATCCATTTTTTGAACCTGTTCTTTTATCCTACTAATTATGCTGTACTTGATTATAATAGTATTTTATTATTTTAAAATTATTTTAAAATATAGTGACAGCCTTTTAAGAATACATCTATGACAGCCATTTAGTACATCAGATATCTAATACTAGCTAATTATACATTATCTGTTATAATGAGCATCAGTCTCACTGGTTATTAGCCACAGCCAAGTTGTAAATAATAACCATAATAGTAATTTATTGTAGCGATGTTTAATTGTGTTTCAATTCTATGATTAATCTCAACCATGCTTTACTAATTGGCACTAAATGAAAGAAAAACAATTCTTACATTATTTCCTTTCTCCTTGGAGGGAGATGAGAATTTCCTTCGGTATTTAGTATCATTCTGTGTTTTGAGTTCTGTAATTAATACTCTTGATGCAAATTCCTGGACTAAGGAAATGGAAGTGCCAGCACAAGCAGCAAAAGCTGACAGTCCTCAGCAATGTTACTGCTGCTGTAGGTCTAACAAAGTCTAATCTATACTAAATTATGTCTGTACTAACAGTTTTGCCATTCATCCTGCAATTGTACAGGCTCTGGAAGCACAAATCATTGCAGTCACTAATGGGCATGACTCTGGCAGCTCGTGACATTTGTGCATACAACTTAGCAAGAGATAAATTTTCCATTTGGTTAATAATCAGAGTAGCAGTTTTACTGCAGATGTTTGGAATAATCAATGTGGAAGTCTCGATAATGGTTGCTGGTTAGCTCAGGCAACTTATCTTTGAGAGTGTGACTTTATACTTCTAGGTGAAGAACAAGGTCTTTTCCTAACTTATTCAGCAATGATGGCAACAAATTGGGCCTATACTTCAAAAAGCTTCTTGTGCTAGTTGACACAGCCAGCATATTTACCCTCTCTACCTCAAATGCACTGTGTCCAATATTTTAAGTATTTGCTTCTTTGAATAAGGCCGTTTTAATGTATTGCTTTGTTTTCAAAATGGACTCTGAAATAATCACATAGATATTGTGACCCGTGGGCAGATACAGGTTAGGGTTCAGTGATCCTCTTTAATGGACTGGAGGCCTCATTAGCTCTTGTCCTTCTCATTCCACCCTCCAGCTGAATTTCTACTTCTGCTGAGAAGCCTGTAAGCTCTAAAGCCTCTGTGGTTTTTGGGTTTTTGTTTGTTTTGGAGATGTTTTTGGTGTTTCTAGTAAAGGGAGTAGAGTTATAGAAGTATGACTCACACAACCCCACCTTTACTGCTCTGCTGTCCTAGTCTCCATCCTATTTTAAATCAGTTTGCCACCATTCTTCGCTGGTTTAATCGATTCCTCCCACTCTTAATTTTTATTTCCTGTGTCAGTATTTGCTTTCTTTATGACTCCTTATGTCTTACTGGTGTAGCACAGACTTTTAAAAGTCACCTCATCATAGCAGCTTTCTGCCTTGATTAAACTCTTCCATTTTGTAATTTCTCAAAAAGATTTATATATCTGATTTGTTTCACAGCCTTCATCATGATAGGATATGAGATCTTGAAAAGCACTGAATTTATTCTGAAGGGAGGAGTATGAAGTAGGTATTGTGCGTCCTGTTGCAAGAAGCTTCTGTGCATCTATTCACTGTATTTTCCTTTTTCTAAGTAGCTCTGTGCACACCTTCCTTAAGAAACAAGGCTCTGACAGCAAGTCTGTCTGAGTAGAACCACATCACCTGTTTCATGAGTAAATAAAATTAATTTTTATTGTGGGGAGTGTAGGTGCAACATCTGTAATTTCCCATTGTCAGTGATATATTTAATAAATACTAAAATATTTACTAATACTAATTACTGAAAGAATCAGGAATGAGACTGGGAACTACACATGTATTGTCTGATTTCTTCCTGCCTCTATGACTTTATCATAGTTTCCTTTCTTTCCAAATTTTGTGGATATGCATTGTCTTTTTTTAGTGTGTTCTCCTTTAATTTATGGAACATTTCATCATAGATTGACCATTAGTTCAATATTTAAAGATTGCAATCCCCTAGCTTAGGCGAAATTGATACTTTTAGTGCTGTGAATTCAGTTATTTACCCAGGGAGCCACGTATAGGAAAATGATTAATGTATGTCTTATTACAATGTCCAAAAGCAACCAGAAATGCAGGTGATGCTTCAACAAAGGCATGCAGAGGGATCATCATTACCTTTTTTTCACTTAAAAGAGCTTCCAGCATAAGTTAAAATTTTATATAATCAGTACTTCAAGGGTAAATATTGTATTCATTCAGGTTCCTTCCCTCAGGCAGACACATGGTCACACAATGAGTTCTAATGCATATCTACAAAGTAAGCTTTTCCTGCTGAGTTGTCTATATCCAAGATTTAAAAATCATAAAACTTGCAACATTATGGGTTGCTGACAAGATTTTATCACTAAGCCTATGAGAAAAGATTTTCTTCAAACTCCGTGGGAGGATTCTGATACACCCAGTAAAAGCACTTAAAATTCTTTATCCTAATCACATAGATAGTAAATCCTCCTCATTTCCCTTGTCTGAGGACTGATAGGCATAAGTAAATCTGGGGGAGTACATTGGCATGTTGAGGAATCCATTAGGTGCAGATACTTTGGGCTTCAGCTGCAGATTCAGCTCTGGGGGGCAGGAGCTCCAGGCAAGAGGCCCTGAAGTGCTGACCCTTTGCACAACAAAGGGCCCTGGGACCTGTGGCCCAGCCAGGTGACCGGACACTCGGGGACACAGCAGGAGCCGATGACTCCGTGCTTTCCCACCCTTTGATTGTGAGGATATAAAAGCCATAGGGCTCCTTTGTTTGGAGTCGCTCCTCAGAGGCACTGGCTCGAGATGTGATTTTGTTATTGCACCATGATTAAATGATATTAGGGATCTGGACATCTGAGACTCTCTTGTGGGAAACCTGGTGTGACTGTGTGAGTGGGGGATGTGCAGCTGCAAAAGGGCATTGATCCCAGCTCAGGTGGTGCCAGAGTGGCTCCTGGATGGTTGGACAAGGAAGTTTCCTTAACAGGCATTTGTAAAATATGATGGATGATTTTTTTTTTTTTTTTTAAATGTAGTTAGCAGAGTAAAATTCTGTTTAAATCACTGGCACAGTGTTCATTGACTATAGTGGCATGTGCCATCAGGTCATGGATGGCATGGGTTACGTCAGAGGCATCAGTTACTTTAGAAGCGAAAATGTATTGACCATTTTAACCCCATCAATTATTTTAAAGGTGAAAGTGTAAATCCATTTTGGCTATTCCAGCCCAAGAGTACTTTTTGTGGTTGTCGTAAATGAGATAAAATTCAAGTGTTTTCATAAATTTCGTTCAATATAATGAAAATGTAGAACTGTTTGCAATGCAGGAATTTATTTAATAATAATGATTCACTTTCCATTTCATCCATGAAACTTAACATGTTTTTGATAAAAAGTTTTGACTTCATCAAATAGATTGTTTTAAAGGGAAAACATCTGATCCTTGACTCTTCTATTAAAACATGTATAAACAACTTGCCCAGTACTGTTATGTTAATGACCCAACCATGTGTTTTCAAACATAATCCATTACAGTAGGAAGTGCAGGGTTGACGTTTTGAAATCCTTATCAAAGTGAATGTCTCGAAAGTACGACACTAAAAATAACTGACTGATTTCGATCATGTTCACCGAGAGTTTAAAGAGACAGATATTTTTGTGAGCAATTTAGACAGCATTAACTGAAATTAAAGGCAAGATTTAACTGCTGACACAGAGACACCTTGTGCCACTTGTGGAAGCTATATCCTGCCTTTCCTCTAGATAACTTTCTAGTAGAGCGAAGTATTGAGAGGTGATGAATGCTGTTGTGCTGTGGTTTGATTTTTGTTGTGTTCCTGGTTTCTTTTCCGTTTGAGTTTGTCACTTGGTCATGCTATGTCTCTCAGTAAGTTATAAACTCCTTTGCAAGCCGCTTGTTTATAATGAGGTGTTTAATTTTACTGAGGAGTGTGGCTTGTCTTGGAGGCCTTGATTGCTTGAAACAATTCGTGACTTTCAGAGTTAGCCTGGGACTTCTGAAGTGCTTCTGCTGTTTCCACCAATGTTTGAATGGTTGTATAACATTAAAGCTAGTTCTGTGGGAAAAGAAATATTTTACCCTGTATTTAAAGATTATGAAATGGTGATTGTAGTATTGGGGTCATTTCTTGTTTCTGAAAGGTGTAATGTACTCCGATTTTAAGCCATAGCATGTGCATTCCATTTATTCTCTGCCTTTGTCCTTGCTTCTGGTACAGTTCAGTACTTTGATTATTGGTAGTGAAATATATTTGTATGTTTAGGTGACCTTTTAATGCCTTATCATTTGCTTAAGAACCGTAATGTTTTCTTTTACCTTTTTTACACAATTTTTTAAAAATGGGACAGGTACAAGGATGCCTTTGTTTCTTGAAGTGTTCTTAAATGTGGCAGTATGAACTGGCTCTTAATAGTAGGCCAGAAAAGTAGGTCTCTTCACATGTGTGGAATAAGAAATCTATTTATTCAGACTTTTTGATTTATGTGAGATTTTAATAAGAGTCCTGAAAGGCACTGGGGATGGAGACAATGGAAAGTGTCAGTTTTAATTCCTTTTAAAATGTTGAAAACCTAGTCTCTAGGCTGTGGATTTGTTGCATCATTGCCATTCCTACTTCAAGTATCTTACAGATAACTTTGGAAATTTAAGACAAACTTGTAGGTTTTGGACAATATAAATGGCTTGATTTTGTCCTAGTGATTAATGAACTAAATATTCAGCAGATCATCTGGCAGAAAATCAGAGGGAATACATGAACTAAGGAAGAAAACTTATTTTTTTCTTTTACATTTGGTATCTTCAAACAGGGATGAATGCTGTAGATGAGAAGGAATTGCAAATTTTTAATTTGGATAATATTTTCTAACTATTTTAAACTTGTATGGCTATGTGGTACGTGGTTATGGGTAGCCTTGTGATAATTGTATCATTTTAAGTTACAGTTCTGAAAGATTAAATTAAGATTAATGAAGGTGTAGTGGAAAAAAGTTTTCTTTAAGTACATATCTGATTACCATTTGCTGTAATCGTTACATTTCTGGATGTTGTCAGTAACCATGAAAGGAATGAACAAGCATGACTGATTGCTGTTTATTTTGGGTTTTTCTTCACAGTGAAGTTTCATATTTAAGTGAGAGGGAGAAACACATAATGCTGCACATGACTACAGAGAAACATTTATTTCTGGTCCTTCTACAATGTTGCCATTTTATTTCAATTAGTCAGTAAAAAGGGGTAAAGTTCAGGGGGAAAAAAATGTTTATCTACAGCTGAACCAAGGGAAAATTCAGGAATAAAGATGAAATAGTTTTTACAAGCAACATGAAACAGAGATGTTTTCTGAAGTTTTTTGTTTACCGTTCACTATAATACCTAAATCCTCACCACTTTCACAGACTGCTATGTCGGCATTAAATTTAAAGTGCTTAGGAAACATAGACTAACTGGAAATCTGCAGGGTATAATTATGTATCATAGAAAAACAGCTGCAATAAAAACAAGAAAAAAACAAATAAGAAGAAAAATGGTGACAGTGAATGTTTAAAGTAGTTAGTTTGGCATGCCAGTGTTCTAGAATTTAGGAGGTTCACACAGATGCAAATTATCAATGTTTTAGTACTATGAAAGAAAAAGTTTAAAGATTGTAAATATTGCTTTCATTCAGGTATTGCAGATGTGAAGTAAGATGAAGTTGGGATACTTTTTGAGAGGGGAACTGGGACTATAAAGTTGACTTATTAATATTTCTCAGTGATTGTTTGTATTCCTCTAGGTCAGTCGTCTTTGATCAAATTTTCATTGTCTTTGGGTAGAAGTGTTCCTGCAGTTGAAAGCTTAATAGGCTGACATCTTTGTGCAGGCAGTTCTGGATTTGCTGCTTTGTTCATAGTGAGCTCTGCTCCCTGAGCAGTACTGAGTTGAGGGATTTTGTCCAACCTGACCACTTGAATGAGAATTGTCATACCAATACAGAGTTAAATTTGGATAAGAAACAGTTTTCCCATACCATGGAAATTTCAAACATTACAGGACACTCTTGTGATCACAAGCAGATCATGTGCTGTGTCATTGGGTCACCCAAGCTCCAAGCAGCAAAGCCTTTAGCTGTGATTGTAAGGTATTTTTCAGAATTAGAAATGGCCAGAATGGTACTTGGGGCTTCTTGTATCTTCATTATTTTGCTTTATGCTGTGCTGTCTTCTTGAAGATGATCCTTCATTTGCAAGTTTGTGTATTTGATGTTTATTTCCGTGTGTATAAACATTTTGAATGAATAATATGTATAGGCTTTAAAGTTACTAATTCTTTAAGCCTTTTGCTTCAGTTTCCTCTTTTGAATATCTTTGTCCTCTTGCCTTCTACAACCACAGAATGGTTGATTCCAGTACTTTTCATTTCCATAATTATCCTTAGTGATATGTGAGGATGAATGCAAATTTGTTAGCAAAATGATAATTCCTTATAACAAGAAAAAAACCCACAGAGTTATCTGTCCATAAATTAAGTCAGTATTATATTGGGTTTAATCTATTTCATAAAGCATTGCGCACCTCTTAGACAGAAAGAGGTCCTTAGAGTAAATGAAATTAATTGGGGAAAAATTAACAAATGCTATGAAGCTGTCATTTTTTTTGTGTATCATATAAATGCTACTCACATGTTAACTAGATATCTTCAGCATGCAAATTTGATGCGATTGATGATCATAAATATTAATTAATTTTCAGGTGCAAAGGCTCTTGCAAACACTAATCCTCATAACTCTCCTATAGGGTGAAGAGGTGTTATCTTCCTTTCACAGAAAGAGGCTTGAGGTATTTGTATTGCTGATACTGTATGCTGTCCTGTTCTTGGACTGGGAAACTGATTCTGCTTTTCCTGGCTTGACTTTTCAGATGTTAGTAATTCCTCACTGACCTGTCTTACTCAAAGGGCTAATATCCCCACTGAGAACAAGAATTCTGCAACTCCTTTGCTACCCAAACTGGGTAGCCAAGCACACTCTGCAAACACATCTCCCCATTCACAGTCTGGTATAGGAAAAGATAACTTCTCTTTAAATGAAGAAGTGGCATCTGAGGAATATTTATTATACTTTAAGATAACTTTATTTTCATTAGAGCATTTAAAAGAGAAGTCATTGGTACTGTGTGATACTTCAGTTCTCTATATAATACTGATTTTTTTTTTGCTTAGGGGAATGTAAAGATGACTTGAAAAATAGTTTGAATGTACAAATATACAAACACAAATATACACCATATTATTTGATGGGAAATGTAGAGTGCTAAATATTCCTTTGTATAGTTTTTTACTTTCTATCTACAGAGTCTGTCTCATCTCATAAGAAAGTGAGTTCCTTTTTTTTTTTGCTTCGTCTTTTTTTCCTTCTGGGTATCTGTACACCAAGGGCTTTAAGTGTGGAATCATAAATGGCAGGCTAAGAAAATTTTGTGGCTCTTCTTCCACAGGGTGATGAGGTGTAAGTGTCCATTGTTATTCAATCTCTCCTCTAATACTTTCATATATTTTGTGGCTTATGGAAATCATAATTGCCTATACATAGGGATGTCCTGCACACCTCTATGAATCATTCAAAGCAACAGTGGAAGCAAGCTTTGTGATGCATTTACCTTGAAAGAGTATTCCCAGAAGGGTCCAAAAAAGCAAAACCAACTGAATCTAAGCAAGTGCTTACCTCACCAGGGGACAGTTTAAGTTAAATTAGCTTATGCTTGTGATTTAAATGTTCATCTAGTGTTCTTCTATGATACAGCTACTTTGACTGTCCAATTGCACTAGCTTCATCCCTTCAGGCTGTATTGGTAGTGTGAGAAAAAATAACAAAATCTGAGGATGTGAACTGGAGTGCAGCTGATCTCACTTTTTCAGATGCTTCTGTGCCTCTGACTGTGGGTGGTTTGTCAGAAGAAAGGTAAGACAGATGTGACTGCAAGCCAAGGTGGCATTTAATGGCAGTGCGAGCCTAATGGCAGAGAAATAAGTAGCCAAGAAACAGTAATTTGACTTGAAAAGATCAGAAGCAAATGAAGCCCCTGCTCTGTGTGTATGGTGGTTCTTTAGACTCTTGCAGGCCAGAGGTTTGGGGCTTGTTATTTCGCACAGCAAGAGTCAAAGGAAGCCTGAGCCCTGCAGTTTCAGTCTTTCAGAGCAGTCAATTGTGCCAGAGGTGTCCAATTAAAGATGGGTGAATGCATGGACAGATGGATGGATAATGTCAGATGCACCATGCCACTTCCCTCCTCTTTAATGAAGGAATGACTCCTCCTCAGGTCCATTCCAAAGCATGGTATGAACACTGTGTGTACATTTAGGACTGATCTGTAGTTCAGTCCAGTGACTGAAGTATTAATTGAAATTACCATCCTAATCAATGTGACTAATATTCTTCTTTGTACCTGCAGTAGTCTAAAGGCAGATTAATGTAGAAGAGATACTTCTAACCTGACTTTTCTACATTCCAAAACTTAAAGTGCTGCCAGGGAAATTCATCAAAGGGTTCATCAGAAAAGATATCCCTGCAGGTATATAATATACATAAGTTGTGCTGTACTACTTTTTGTAGTTTTCAGCAATGCCAGCCTTATCAGTTTTGGGTTTTTTTTCAGTCGAGATGTAGTTTTCATGTGGTCAAGTTAGGCTTAAGAATGGCTAAAGGAAGTTGGGTAAAGGAAGTACTATTTCTTTAAATGAATCAAGTAACACCTTCATTTCTAGGTATGTGGCTGTTATGAGGGTGGAAAAAACCCACCTGACTGTCACACTGTGGTTGATGGAGCATTAGCCTGTGGAGCAAAACTGAGCATTTGGCAGCATAACCAAAATGTTTACAAGCAAGATGTTGAAGGAATTGGCCAGTTGTTAGGTTAAATCAACAGAAGCCATTTTTCTTTGCCCTGCATGAGTTCGGTTTATCAAGTAGCTCATTCCATCTGTTTGTGTGGTGGTTTTGCAGGGTTTTTTTTTTTGTTTCCTTTCTTAAATAACAGTATGTTCATCATTTTATCTTCTTGACTCAGTTTTGTTTCTGTGATACAGAACAAAGTTACCGCACAAAGTATCACATGGCTAACACCAGAAAAATGTCTCCTCTATAAATATTTTACCTAAGAAAGGGTTTAAATACAGTCTGTGATGTGACAGTTGATGTTAATCCTGTTTTTAAATAGAAATGCTCCTATGATACATGATGAGAAACCCTGCTAATATGGATAGAGGAGAGGATTCTCTTGTGCCATTGCAAAAAGAGGTGAAAAACATGACCATCTTGGGAAATTTTACTGTGTTGTACCAGCTTCTTGTAGATTGACTCTTTCTCCTTCCCAGTCCTTTAGGCAACTGATGTTTTAAAACTAAGGATTTGGAGGCTTATTGGGATTTTTACAGTGAGCTGGTTGTATTTCATACTGTGATTAGGAAATACAGCTGCACTGCTTTGTCCTCAGTGGTGTTATTAGGAGCCCCTTGCATGGTAGGTTGATCGCCACTTGTTGCACTATTGTTCAGCAAAAAAGAGCTCACTCAATGCTCTTTACAAATTGCTATAACCATTTCTGGTGTTAGATCCATTTGGCTTGGAAATTAATATTTACGGGTATCATGGTGACATAAACAAATGCAATTCAAAGAAACACCTTACAGAAATTGTTGACACTTAAGCTGCAACTTTAACTGTAAATTTATTTAAAAGCACTGTAAGAGTCTGATTGGTAAAATGACTACAAAAGGGATTTTAAAAGATGCGAACTCCTCGCCACTTACCTAGGAATATGGCCATGTTGCAGCCTTAGCAAAGTGATTTACTTGTAAGGATAATATTGTTTGTATGACAGCTGTCATCTCACTGAATCTGTGTAACACTGGATTCTTGGTATTTGAGCAAAAAATCCACAGTTTTGTAAAAGACCTGTGCAGTTTTCCCACAGAGGTGCAATATGGCTGCTTTCTTTGTTTAATTTTAGAGTTGCGTGAAAAATGCTGTGAACACATAAATAGATTTGAGGATCATGGATCGATACCATCCATTATAATTTGAACTGAGAAGGCTTGATAATCCGGAATAGAAATTATTAATCTCAAATGACCTTGTTTTAACAAAAGAAAGTTATTCAGAGAAGGGATGGAAAATACATCTGTGTAGCAGATGACTTACAGAATTATTTGTATGCTTGTCAATCTTTATAACATGTGTGAAATTCTTAAGAGTATTTAAAAAAATCACTGTAACAATGTACAGACAGTACAGATTGGCTACCAAGCTCTGTTGTGCAGTCCTGAAGTTGTTGGGTGGCTTTCTCTAGGTCATAATTCACCCAGGAGGTGTGAACGACCCTGGTCTTTTCTATAACAAGATTATTATTTTTCAATTAAGAAAAAAAAGTTTGAGATATTTCTAATTTAAAGTAACAAAATAAATAAAAGGGAAAAGTAGAGCATGGAGCTGTGACTATCAAAAGGTTGACAGTGACAGATCCAGATTTCATGATCTTCCATTTTGCTACCTGGTACGTCTCTGGATAATCTTCTTTCAAACTTGGTATAATCTTAGGCGTCCAGAAGAAGTAGTCACATTCCCAGCCTTGCTTCTCTTCTGTCATCACAGTTGCATGTGAGATCTGTGTTTTGGTTTTATTCTGCTTACTTGCATACAGATGGCAAATGAGCTGGGGTTGAGGAAGGGGCAGGACCTGGTCTCTTGGCACAGGATCTTTTCATTCTAATAAAATATTAATTGAACTATAAGCTCAAAACAAGATACTTGCAGGAAGTGACAGTAAGTTCTATTATTAGTTTAATTAAGAAAAACCAAAACAAAATAAAAAGCAAAAATGAAACAAAACTGCACCAAAACACCCCCAAAACCACCACAACTAGAGCAAAATTATCTGAATGAAATAGCTTTCAGTAAATCTGTGGGTGATCTGGTCTGGTCAAGAACACGTAAGCATACAGCTTCATCCAGAATATGCTCCCACTGGAAGGATAACCAATGGAAGTCAAAGGTACCCAGAATGAGGATGTAGTTTCTCAGATGATGGTACTTTGGTACATAGAGAAGCTCCACAAGACTTCCCTAAGAAGTGTGATGAGTAACAGGAGTGGAATAGGCGGAGAGTTCCACTTTTTGCATGACTGTGTGCTGGTTTTGGCTGGGGTAGAGGTAGTTTTCATCACAGTGGCTGGTATGGGGCTGTGTTTTGGATTTGTGCTGAACACAGGGCTGATTAATATAGAGATGTTTTTGTTCTTGCTGAGCAGAGCTTGCACAGACCCAAGGCCTTTTCTGCTTTTCATACTGCCATGCTGGCAGGGAATTTGGGGGTGCTTGGGAGGTTGGGAGGAGACACAGCCAGGACAGGTGACCCCAAGGTGACCAAAGGGATATTCCAGACCATATGGCATCTTGCTCAGTGTGTAAAGGGCAGAGAAAAAGGAGGAAGGGGGGGCATTTGGAGTGGTGGTGTTCAGTGGAGTCACTGTTATGTCTGATGGTGCCCTGCTCTCCTGGAGATGGCTGAACACTTTCCTGCCCATGGGAAGCACTGAATTAATTCCTTGTTTTGATATTAAACTGTTTTGTTGGATTTTTTTTTTTATCCCTTGAGTTTTATGGCTGTTACCATTCTGATTCTCTCTTTGATCCTGCTGGTGGAGGAGTGAGCGAGTGGCTGTGTGGGGTTTGGTTGCTGGCTGGGGTGAAACAATGACACTGTCACAGAGCAAATTCCATTTAATGATAGAATGTAGGAGGTAGTGGAGTACTCGGGGAGATGCTCAAGCCAGGCAAGGAAAGCAGCAAAGATATCTCCCATGGCACAGGGGCAGCTGAGGAGTGACTGTGGTTCTGTTCAGTTATCCCTAGAAAACTCAAAAGTTTCCTCTACTTGCAAAGTTACGTGTTCTTGTTTCAATCCTAGCAGAGCCTTTTGAGCTTTGTGAGTTAAAGACCATTCAGACTTCATGGAGTTTTTAGCAAGATTAATATAAAGTTTATTTCGCTATAAAGTTAATTAGCAGGCTCCCTGGAGAACTGATTTCACCCTGATATCTACCCACCCCCAGATACAGGTATGCATTTCTTACAGACATACTGTAAACATGCTGTCAATTTCTAGGTTGATTTTATTTTTTTTTTTTTTAATTACACCTGCGCTTGTTCAGGGCTGCGTCTGTGTAGCTCTTGACAGCAGCCTACTCATCCTCTCTTTCTCCTTTGTTTCATGAGAAAAAAGGGCATTAAAAGAAAATGGGAGGAAAAGTAAGTCAAATGCCAATCAAAGATTCTTATCAAGAGCCCTAGAAAAATAAAGGATTGTGTCTACCTGTGATTGTCCAAAAGAAG
This sequence comes from Ptilonorhynchus violaceus, assembly GCA_013397565.1. Taxonomy (NCBI): domain Eukaryota; kingdom Metazoa; phylum Chordata; class Aves; order Passeriformes; family Ptilonorhynchidae; genus Ptilonorhynchus; species Ptilonorhynchus violaceus. The sequence goes on along the minus strand of VZRJ01013354.1, from coordinate 2,331,935 downwards.
TGCTGGATTTTTCTTCCTCTTTCTGAGTGTACAAAAGGCAGAAGATTGCAGGGGTGGGAATTTCCATTTGTGAATTACAAAAATGTGTTTAAATTGCAACCAGAGCAAGCTTTCTGCTATTTTAGTAGTTTATTTATAGAGAAAGATGGCCTTGGGTTTACGGTACAAAATTGAAAATTGGAGGACACGGAACTTCTGCCCCAGAAACAGCATACCTTCCTAGGGGAAATCATGTAGGTGATTTAAATTCTATCTGCAGAACTGCCAGAGTACATTTATTCTTTTTACTGGCATAGTGAGACTAATTTTATTAATCCTTTTAAGTGCTCAGAAGGCAGCCATGGTATATGTGCAAAATACTAGTACTTGGAAGTGTTCCTGATGCCAAAATATGTAAGAATAGGGCAGTGAACATGATCCTGCAGGCTGCATTCTGAAAACCATGGGAGAGCTAATCGGTAATAGGAGTATTAATTCACATAAATAGTCCACACTGGCATCTGACTGTTTGACTGTTATGAATGTTATGATTTAATTACTGCTTTTTGGCAGATCTGAGGATGTTTCATTGAACTGATAAGATTAGGTCTGGTATTCATGAAAGGAATGGGCAATATCTTGCCTAATAAAACTCTGTGCTCTGTGTTATGCTGTTTTTTCCTATTATGAACATAACAGAATTTCAGAAGGGTTGACACATTACAGGAAACATGTTAAAATCATCTCACTTTAGTGTTTTTTAATCTCATGCGTATGATAAGATTAAAAAACTGCATATTTGACAATTTCAATGAAAATTAGGTACCCCTCAAAGTCACATTGTCCCTAATAAATAAGTTTGGATCAAAAGAACTGCTGTAAAAAAAAATAAGATGAATATATTCTGCAAATTGCTACTGGTCTTAAAAGTTTGTTCATTAGGTTCTTAATAATCATCTATTACATTATATAGATAAAGTCTGAAAGTTTAGGATAAGAGTCTTTATCACTGAATTCTAAGCAATGTTTCATTACCAATTATTCTCTCTTAAAGTCTCTTTCCCTTTCCCTCATATCACAAGAGGAACCAAACACTTCTTTCATGTTAATAGATAATGAAATTGAAATTAAAATAATAATGAAAACTCCTTTAAAGAAATAACTGGCCTTATCACTCCATTTTCCTGTCACACAGGTGGATGGGAGGCTAGGAACAGGCAGGGGAGTAAAGATGTCATGTAATGGTAACGATGACATACAGTTTCATCTTTCCAATGACTTCATTTAAGACAAAAAACAACCAACAAGTCAAACCCATAAGATTTGGTCCTTTTTGTTTCAGTAGAAAATAAGCTCAGGGATGATATTTCACTCATAAGGGAAAGGAAGATGTAATTTCTGAATGAAAAACAAGAATACAACTTCAGTAGACACTACCTATGAAGACAGATTAATGTTCAAATTGTCCTACAACACCAATTTCTTGCTCCTAAATATATCTATCAACTTTTGTAGCTATTAGAGTATGATAGCAGTGTTTCAGTGAGTCAAAATTAAATTTTAGCAAAGCAATTAACACAATGGAGAAAAAAGAAAACCTTAAATGTGTCATAATAGGAAGATTACAGGTATGATCATACACCTCATAAAGCCTGAATGTTTTTTGAGAGCAGCAGAAAAATAATAATTAACAGGAAAGCCACGTGGCAAAGAGTAGGGATAGCCACCAAAGGGCTGATGAGCCTGCAAGGAAGTATGAACAGGGAGAGAAGTCAAGGGCTTGATGCTTCTCTACCCCGTTGACCAATCTGTGTGAAAATGGCATGGCTTAGCAGTTGCACAGTGCTGGTTTGACTGACATGTGATGGACTCACGGTAGCAAGGTTACTTTTCTGATGTAAAGTTTATATTGAAAAGCAGATGGCTTTCTGCTTCTAAATTCCCATCTATCCAGACTGTGTTGTATAGGGGCTGGAAGTGGCTGGTCAGGGCTGGGAGCCCCTAACAAGGACTAAATTTGGAGAAGGGTGGCTAGTAAGAGGCTGCTGGATGGATTGGATGACAGCATCCCTCACAATGCTGATGTGGAGGCAGTTTTACTCTGGTTGTATCTGTGGAAAAGGCCTTGGCTATGCAGGAGGATCGTTCCAGCTAGGATTTGTGCTATCACAAGAATTTATTCATGGGCAGAGGGTTGAGCAGGGTTCCTGTGACCTCACAGAGCTGCAGGTTCTCTGATTGATGGGTCTGGTGATTGCCACTACTTTCTCCATTGTTTGGAGTATGCCACCTACTTAATCTTTTGGGAAATGATAAGTTGTTCAAAATCCACCTGAACAGAAGTTGGCCAACCCTGTTTGCAGCAATGAAGGTTAAAGGACAAAGATTACTTGAAGTTAGGGTTTCAGCAAAGTCAGCTGCTGTGCTTTTCCTGGGTAAGTCCACTGCTTACTTGCAGCTGTCTTCTTGAGTTCTATATGCTAATGCAAAGGGAGGAAAAATTCTGTCTTTCCACTATAGTCACATCAGCCATCATCTGTTAAATCTTTCCAACAGAGAATGATGCCAAATATCATCTCCTCAACTCTTTGTCCATTCTCACTCAAATTACTTGGAATATTTTTTCTGTACTAAGAAGGTAAAGATCTTTCTTAAACTACCTTATTTACGTATTCAGAAAGCCCAATGAATTCAGTGTCCCTTTCCAGAAGCTTTTACAGTAAGCATTTACAGAAACATTTGTTTTCTCTTGCTCTTGTGAAAGCATTGTATTTGATATGTGAAATTTTGCCTGTGCAAAAAAAGGGATGTGTCAGCGGTGTCTAAGAAAAAAATAGTTCTGCCTGATCAAATGAAAATCACTAGATTTTTTTTCCCCCCCCAACCTGAAAATGTATTTTTCCATCATTGGAGTTTCCATGGGGGAGGAAGGGGCAGAGAGACAGAAGATTAATTGGATGTTTAGAGTCAAGTGTGCAGTTCAATGCTAAAATAAATCAGGACAATATAGTGGTGACTGAAGTTTCAAGGCTGCCAGAAATAAATAAAATAGTTGTTTTTCTCGTTGTTTGGTTCTTCCTCCTTCCTGCCTCCCCCCGTCCCCATTTCTAAGTGTCTGTAAAGCAAAAAAACCTAAGCATAAATGGTGTGATTTCAGGAAAGACATTCTTCCTTAAATGTACCCCTTTCAGATGTAGTTATGTTGTTACTCAAAACTGGCTGGTTTTAGCTGAAGTTCTCAGGAGTGCCTGGTGGTGTAAGCTCCTTAGTTTTTGCTACTTAGCGTAAGACATGAAAAGGAGTGGTATTTTTGCACTCAAATACCCAGTAGCTTCCTCAAGTCAAGTCTCTTAAGAGTTGCTGTTACCTAAAATTAGAGATTCCTTAAGAGCTACTGGTAAACATCGTCTGTACAAAAAAGAAATGCTGCTCTTCAGAGGAGTTAATCCCTGCTCTGATGCGTCACAAGGCATTGTACAATTAATGTTCAAAAATTTCAAATAGAGCAACCATCTGTGATGTTTAAGATTAAACTGCCAAGAGTTGGTTACATCTTAGGTAGCTTATGACTTTTTCTTTGAGGAATGGTCTGCAAACATTCTCAAAGTCTTCTAAAATATTGTTAGTAATTACTATAAAATGCATTACTGATTCATTTGAATATGCAAAAGTGCTTAATATCAGTTAAAAGCATTCACTGTGTGATGTTATTGATGATGATTAAAATAGAGGGGAGCGTACTCTAATTATGGTAGGTATTTATATAAGTGAAGCCTTTCTTATAAAAAGTAGCTGCATCATTTCCACAGCATGTGGAGAAATAAGGTTGTCTGAAAAAATAATTTGCAAATTGTACACAGTTTGTAAAATGCACACCCAAACATACATTCAGAGTGGTAGACAAGGCACCTACTTATTTAGTACTTCAAATATATTTCTAAAGAAGTAATGTCATGAAACTTTCCCTTCTGTTTAGAAAACTTGTTCAAGTCCCTATTCACTGTAGTACATACATTTTTCCTGTTTGGTAAAGCCACGACAAACTGTAAATCGCTCTCAACTCTTTATGTAATAAATTTATCAACTGAATTTTAAGATGCTGCTAGAAATATCCATATAACCTTGATGCCCCTGTCAATATCATGATTTTACAGTAGTTCTCCCAAACATGTCTTTCAATTTTCATGAAAAGTTATTTCTATACCTCTGATGTCTTACTTAAAACATAAGAATTCTGCACATGGTCTTTGAAGACACTTTGCCATACTACACTCCTGGAATTAATAAATATTTTCAAAAATGTAAATAACTGCAACAACTTCCTTAAAATAAGGTGTAATAGCATACGTTGTTCTTTGAATGTGTGCTTGGGTTCACTAACGCGCATCTCTGGCATTTTCAGTGCTGGAGAAATAAAATCCAAGAGTCATTAAAAGTGTGCTTTTCAAAAAGAAAGCAACCATACTGAACAGTAGTGTTTTCTTAAGGAATGGTCCCAACAATTGGAACTCAATACATAAAATCAGAATTCACCAGCACTCAAACAATTCGACTAAAAGTCTTTTGCATATTGATAATATAACAGTATTCTGATTTTGAGTGGTGTTGTGATAGCAATCCTTTCCTTTTAAAAAACCCTAGGCTTTTTAGCTAGCATTCCTTTATTATGTGGCCATGTCAAATTCGGAATGAAATGTGATAATCTGCTACCTTTACTGCCAATGTCTTTATGTGGGAGTGCTATTGTACAAACAGCATAAAAATACAAGAGCAAAAGTGGTGTCATGCCCTCGGATATGTAGGGAAAGCATTTTCACAAACTTGATGTTCAAGATGAATAGCCATCACATGGCAACGAGACAGTTTGGATATTGTGCATCTGCCAAGTGAGTGCACAGTAATGAATGTCTGCTGAAAGAAAGCACGGACCTGTGATCCCAAGAGGAATGTTTGATGAATCTCAAGACTGTCCTATCCATGCTTGAAAGATAAATCTCTTTAACCTTTCTGGTAGGGATACAGCTGCAACTTGATATTTCAAAAAATATATGTGTTGCTTTTTTTGTTTGGTGAAAAGTTAGGCCATTAATAGATGGCTGGGGTGTAATATTATTTGATAAGTGCATAATACATGTTTCACACCTTGAGAGCGTAGTTGTGCAGATGAAAGTCTGTCAAATCACGATTAATTTTGAAAGATTTTCCACAAAAATTATATTCAGGAGGTGCTTGGATTAACAGTCTAAATGAGCACAATTTCTTTTCATTACTTACCTGATTAGACTTAGATAACTTTCACTAAGTAAATATTCTGATTTTTACTAAACCTCTTCAAAAAGAGATGAATTCCTGTTGTATTTGTTCACATATGGCATATGGGCATTTTCTTGATTTGATCCTGTGTTTATTACAGCTGTATTAGCTCAGGTAACATAGCATTAGTGCTTTTTGGGAAGTTGAAATTACATCTTGAAATGGTATATTTTAATTTAATTTTAATTTAAAATGGTTTTTTAGCAGATGAATTATAAAGTGGTTTTTTACGTGTACTTTTAAGAACACATTAGCTGTAGCTCAAATAATGGAAAATCCAGGTTTTATGCCTGATTATAAGCTTGTAAATTTTAGAAATTAGTTGACGTATTTTATGTCTGACTGTGGCAGGATGTAACCCAGAGCATCCCTCACTTTGAAATGGTACTGTACTTAATCTGATCTGGTGTAATATTCTCCCTCAGAAGTTTATGGAAAGCCACTCCACCTTTAAGGTGAATCAGTCCATAAATCCTCCTCACCTTCTCTCAAGGAGTACCTTCCTGAGACAGTGGGCTTTATGAGGTAAGAGCACCATCTTGGCTTTTAGATCCATACTGAAACAATCAAACTTCCCTGTCCTGTCTTTCTGGACCGAAATTCCATATCTTTGGAAATCTCTTATCCTTTTAATTACAGTAAAAGTCACCACATTTTAAGTGTGACACTCTCACATTTGCTGTGTTTGAGGTTATTTCTGTTTTGGAAACGTGAATTCACATTAGTTTTCTTTCCGGGCAGAGTAGTAATAGTCTTTTTTAGCCACTTCTCCCATGAAAGAGGAAGTCACTCCTTGGATTAATATCTTCTCTGACCCCACCAAGTTCTTAATAGCTGTACATTTTTATGACTGTACACCCTTTCAGTGCCCTCCCTGTAGGCTCTGGACTGCAGTATTCCCTTTACTGGCTCTGCTGTCCCTGCAACAAGCTCTTGCTGAGCTTTCTAGTCATGATTCTCAACTCTGATGTATGTGATTTGAGTTCTGCAGCCTAAGTGGGACCTCTTCTAGCCCATAAATGCTATGAGATTAATCTTGCCATCCTCCCAGCAGCCTGAATGAAACCACACAAGAAGGAACATTTTGCATTTTGTTGCAGCTGGGAGTGTTTTGTTCTCTGTATGTAAATTAAACAATTTTTGAAAGTGCTTTTCTTTTCCTCTTACACTTATCCTTTAGCAAATTACCTACTTAAGTGATTGACTGGTCCAGTTAGAAGATACCTTTAATGAAAAAATTTTTAATTAAACATGTAAGCTATCTTTTTTTTTTTTTACTGTGCTTTTAAAAATTTCAGAAGTGTTGTTGGATGATAAGATAATGTCTTCTGCCTTCTTACATGATGACTATCCTAGCTTTCAGCAGTGGAAAGCTTGAGAAGGGAATAAAATGAGGTGGAGTTTCTTTCTGGGTTCTTAGGCTGTGCATCTCAGCGCTATCCTCTGATTAGTAAGAGGGCTCTTTAGTCATTTTGCATTTAAAAATAAGCCAGATACCTTCTTATGATAGGTTTCCCTGCATTAAAGGAGAGGGAGGAGTAATCAATATGTTAACTTATTTGCTATCACAAAGATTATTATAGTGACATAAAGCACAGAGAGAATGTTTCTTTCAGTGCAAAAATAATACCATCTGGTATTTAATTTTGATTATTATATGAAGCTTCGAGTAAATTTGTATGATTTTCTGTCAGTTCTGTCTAGTGATATACACGTTCCTCCATTAAATCACATTCATTATGATTACCATTCTGTTGATACTGAAATAGGTACTATATAAAGTCATAAAACATTTATGCAATCTTAACTAGTGAAGCTTGTAGGAGTTGGTGATCCATCCTTTCTGTCTTAGGAGAATGAGCACAACGTGTGGCTATTTTAAGACACAGGTTGAATTGAAGAGGTGTAGATCAAGTGCTCTGGCAGCCGTGTGTGAGCTGGCTTTTATCTGAATCCAGAGACTGAAAATTATACCGAAATAATATATCGTTATCCTAGCATTGCCCAGGGAACAGGAAAAAGAAAAGACTGGAAAATGAGGCATATTTGCTCTTCTGTCAAGTCCCACACTTGCCACTCAGCATCAAGAGGGTTGTGTCCTCTCTTCCTCATGCCATGTCATTTGCTCTGGCCCTTTATTTTCTGTCTGTAATTCTCAGCCTCGCCTGATGAGAAATGATCCTTAGCTTATGTTCGTCTCCAGACACACTGTCTACTCAAGGTCCAGTTGATCTTTGGGTGGTTTTTTTCTATTGCTCTAAAACATTTTCTCTTATGGTCTGTAACATCAAACTCTTCTCTCTATCCTTTGCTCTCCTTTAATTGATTTGAGTCTCCTTTTCTGCTGGAACAGCAATTTTTCAATGGGGCTGCCTCTAAAAATTATTGAATACATAGAATTTTTCAACTGTTGGCATTTTTTCATGTAACCCTGACTTCCTTCCTTAAGCCGTTATTTCTTCTAGATGATTTCTGCAGGATTGCATGCCTTTTCAAGGCAGGAATGAAAGATGAATACTGCACCAAGTATTTCAGCAAATTACTTTCTTACACATCAAAAGTTCAGACATTTGATAAAACACTCGTTTTAGATTCTTGTACAAGAAAATTAGATTCTGCTTATAGATAATATGACACTATTTACATTACTGAATCTGTTCTGTTGTTGATTATTGTAAATTGTAGCAGAAAAAAAAACATTTCAGGTTTTCTGTGGCATTTATTTTGTTTATCTTTCCTTTTAATCATATCTTTTATCAAAAGCTATAAGCTTTTTTCCATTATTTTTGATAACTTCCTCTAGTGTAATTTTTCTTCCATGGTTTTCCTTATTTGTTCTTTCATATAATATTCTTTTCTCTGTGTCTTATTTAATCCATTCTTTTCTTATGTTTTTCATTTACCCTTCTTTCACAGCTCTTTCTCCCCTCATGTGATTGGAAGGTGTGTTTGTGTCACCACATACACAAGCCTGGACACTTAATTAGGCTTTCTGGTGAGTTGAGTCTGATAAACAGGGGAGAAAGCATCACATTCAAAATAAGATTAATCCTTTCATATCCTAGTTTCAACCAGCAAGTTTTCTAGATAAGAAACTGCCTGACCTGGGGCCGAGGTCTGTGTGTAGGTGGACTTTAGCAACTGTTCATGGAGCTCATTAAGGATTTAGGATGTAGAAGCAGCTATCTTGACACAGCACCGACTTCCTGGACTCCTGCATGAGGGAGTAGTGTTCCTGAGGGATGGTAGCCAAGACCAAATAAGCAAATATGTTGTCCAGAGCAATATAATACTGAGTCAGTAGATGAAATAAGGGTATAAGGGTAAATTAAAAGGGCAGTCCTTACTTGATGCATAATTCGTCACCCATATCAAATAAGGAACTGCAGAGATGCGCTTTTTTCATCTTTTTTTTTTTTTTGCTTTTAAGAATTGTGAGATTTTGGTTACAGCCACTGGATGGGTTTGTATACTTCATGTCAGCATTCAAATGCATGAATTTCTATTGTATATAACAGATTGCTCTCTCTAGAAATTAGCTGGTTTATATAAATTTTCCTGTTCAGTTGTGCTGTATATGTGTATTGAATTTTAGCATTGAGAAAAGTGATTCAGCCAGCTTTTTGTGCAGCAAAAGATCAGCAAATGGTTCTTTTGCTAATAGATTAGAATTTTATTTACTTTTGGTGACTAGTTTAATGCCTTTAGATCTCATTCATCCTTAATGCATATAGACTACTTTGCTTTTAATGGACTGGATTACAAAGGCTAATAGCATTCCTAAAGTGTTATACAGTAGTTGATTTGTATCTGTGCAAAAGGATTTTCATTGTTGTGAGGCTTAGTAGAACGCTGAAAATAGCGTTAAACAGTAAATAATTCATCTGATATTTTATGAAGAATGAAATAATTTCATAATTTTGTCAACAGGTTTGACGACATACCAAGAATGTTAAAAGTTACAGGGATGAGAGTAAAAAAATTATAAACTAGCTGGGCAATAAGGTGCCTAACAGAACACACATTGCTGTTGAAGAGAGCAAAATGAGGGTTGCCCAGATTGATCTTCATGAGACCATAAATCATTTTTTTTTTCTCCCATAAGCTGTTTCTTTCCACTGAATCAAGAAAATCTATGCCTCTGTTTTAATGAGAAAGTTCTCCTCTGGGGTTTTCGTTCTGTTTGATATCTCTCTGGAATCAGTCTGGGTTTTTCAGTTTTCTGAAAACTACACTCATCTCTCTGCAGGATATAAAAAGTTGCTGTTCACTCCTGTAGGTGTATAACACAGGCTTACTAGTTTTCATAGCTCCGTTGATTTTCCTAACACGTAGTCGTAAGTGTTAAGCCTATTCTTACTGGTTGGGAAAACATGTAGGGCAAATCATCTGTCTCTATACAACTGTGCAGATATATCCACGGTGAGAATCTGATTACAAGAATATTGTGGCAACAGCCTTTTGGTGAAGAGGCAGAGAGTGAATTTTGTGCAAAAGTAATTGTTTTGCTAGTGATAATGCACACAGCAGTGTCCATGGACATGATCATTTTCTCTGTATATGGAAGTATGGCTATGCTGCAGCTTTAGTGGTATTAGGTCTGGATACTATAGCTGTATCTGTTAAATGTCCAGGCAAACTTGTTTAACCTTAAAAATTCTCAAGTTTTCAACAACAACAACAAAAGATGACCTTTGCTTGGTTCAGTTTTTCTTAAGCTTATTGAAATGATTGTAATTCAAGGTGTGAGCATGCCCCAGACTGGATGTGACTGTTTTTTTTGTTATAGGTTACAGGTGTGGTGGTAAGGTTTTCATAGCCTTTTGCATGAGTTCTTGTTTTATGTATGGCACACTGGACAAACAAAGCAGTGTCTCAGTATACTGTAAAGGAGATAGTCTTTGGGGATACCTTTTCATGGGATGAAAACTTCCTGTGAAAATGAGTCACTCAGTCAACAAGGAAAGTAAATTCTAATATTTGCTCCAGAGATTTAACCTATAAGATAGAGTGCTTAATACCATCTTCAAAGATCAGGACCTCATTGGGACAGATGTTTAATCATATATAGATATGGCAGTCATCTCTCCCTGGTCATCATCACTGGTTTATAGCCTTAATTAAACTACTCATCCGCGGTGTGAAAAGTGCTGAAGGACAGTCTCCAGGACGTACATAATTTTCTGAGTCATTCGGTTACTGTTGTTGTAGGATTTTCACACATCTAAATTCTGGGGTGGGGGTGAAGCAGTCAGATGAAACCATGCGTATTACCACAGCGAATTTCACACTTGAATGCTTTTTCTCTATTAATTTTAGCTAAAACTTCTGCTCTTTTACTGCAAAATCAGCCATTTTATATTTCCAGGGATAGCATTTGACTTTTATAGGACAAAGTCAATACAAATGGTGTATAAATATAGTAACAGCTGAGAACTAATAGTTGAGTTTAAATTCTGCTTGCTTTTCTGTCAGACTGAGAAGTACTTACCCATACTTCCTGTCCACCAGCTAGAGTGAGAGTCATCAGCTTCTTTCAGATTTTCATTTAATCAGCAATCTAGAAATTTAACTGAGAAGGAAATAATTCTTCCACTTCTGACTTTCTGACATAAGCTAACTGTTCTGTGTAATTTGAATTGAGCAAGAAGACAAAGAACTTTGAAACATAAAAACACACAATTAGCTAAATGAGAGGGAGTGTACTCAATGCCAACAGTTATTAAATATAGATGTGCTAGAAAAATCAGAGTCCAGGTTAACAGCATAATCTGCTTACTTTTTTAGGCACATAAACATGTGGTTTTAATATTCCAGCCTTATTTTGCTTATAGTTTTTAATTAGTTCCCTTAGTTTTGTCTCTACCTCATTATTGCTTTTTATGGATGAGGGCTGATGCTTGGGTTGAAACTTTTAAAAATATGTATGTAGGAAGAGTATGAACTATAGTACAGTAAGTGCTTTTGTAAAAAAAAAAATAAAGAATAAATGTGAATGACAGAGATCTTGCAGATCTTTGAAATGGGAGTCCCAAAGACTGAATTTTAATATAGATTGATACACATCAGTGAAGTTAGGATAAGTCATTTGTCATGAACAGGTTATACTGATGAAAAATTTAGATAGTATTCTAAAGAAGTATTCTCTTCACACATAATCAGATCATTTTCCTACTATGTCTTTATTGTGTACAGCATAGTAATTTTCAAAACATCTAAACAACAGGTTTGTCATAAGAATTTTATGTATTAGCTGTATGAATGGTTTGGTTGTGTAGCCTTATAAAAATAAAATGGAAAGTACACAAATCAATCCTGTAATGTCTCAGGGAACTGTTTTAAAATGGGTTTAAGCTCATATTATGGTACAGCAATAAATAAAGCATACCCAAGAAAGAGAATTAAAATTTGTAGAATATGTGAACTACAATGCAGAAGGAAGCAAAGTGTGTCCTCACTTGCATGCGGTGTTCTCCCACTTCTTTTCTCAACTAAAAATATATATATATATATCCCAATCTCCACAGTATTCATTAGTATTCATTATTTTTTTTCCCCAAACAGAGATTTAATCTGATGAGCGATAAGCCTTTTGAGTTAAAATACAAGATGATCCCCTTCCTAAAGAAAACTATGAAATCAAAGCAAATAGATCTTACTCCAAGGCAAACACAACTTTTTAGTTTGTTGGGTATCTTTTCAAACAAACAGATGAAAACCAGCCTTTATAATAATTTTGTGTTAGCAAGGGCTATTATACTTCAAGTTCAGGGAGAATCAAAGCAGGTCTCTCTTATATTACTGCCTGACTTGAGAATTGATTCTTCACCCCTCCACTCCACAGCTCCAGAAAAGTGCAAATAATAAGCGATGCAAGTAAGAACAAGGTGAGGTGACAGTCATTTGGCAGTCTTCAAAATGCAGAATGATCAGTCTGTATGGATTAACTAAACTGCAGCTCACGTTATCCTATATACATAAACAATGGCACTGTAAAACAAACCTTACTTGAACAGATTAATTTGTTGTATCTTATATTGCTGGGCTTTCTGTAGCTCCCATAAATCCACTGTGTACAATTGCCAGATGACTATGCCAAAGTCAGCTCAAATCCTCCCACCTGGATGTGAAAGGTAGGTGGTATGGTGTGTTTGTTTTGTTTCTATTTTCAGTGTTTCATATCTTAAACTGCAGAAAATGTTTCTCCTTACATTGAACTATTAAAATATAAAATGTTTCCCAGTCCACATGCTGGACTAGATACTCAGTTCTTAAGGATACTGTTGACCCTCAAAAAAGATTATATACAAGAGTCAGAGGAGCATGCAAAGACTGACTGGGAAATCAGTATTAATCACTCCTAAAATAAGACATGCAAAAATCCCTCCATCTGTTTCAGTGATTGAAAGTGGACCCAGAAATCCTATGGGAAATATTTTCAATTTTGGGTTCACCCTACCCACTCTCAAGTATCTGGAAAACTTCTGGGAATATAAAGTCCTGGGCTCAGAACTTCCTGGCTTAGGAAAACCATACAGTCCTTGATTATGCCCGGTGCAGGTGTACTACAGGATAAAGAGGATTAAGGGGTCTGAGAGCCATAACAAGCTGAAGAGAATTGAGTTCTGGTCATAGCAACAAATGGAAAATAAAAAACTGAGTTTTATGCTGAGATTTTTTCATTATCGTTTGTGCTCAGCTTCCTCTTCTCTGAGATCACAACAATGACCTATGTCAGAAGACTTTTGTAAGACTTATTTTATTAGTTCTGTGAGCCAAAGTGCAATAGCAACAACTGCCTTTAGGATAACAGCACACAAAACTGTAAAGAAGTCATCCCAAAAGTCTGTGTGTTGGTTTTCTTAATTTGCTTTTGTTAGCCCTTCATTCATGTTACTTAAATGAACCATATTTTCAACAGGAATTTGAAAATTCCTGAGAGTCAGATGCTGCTGCCCTGTCAGTCTCAATAGTATCATACTCAACTAATAGCTGGTGGAGACACTTCCCAAGGGGAATGTTGCAAAGTATTGAGGTGCTAAGGACACCTGGTTTCATACAAGAAGCAAAATAACAAGGGACAGTTGCTCTGTTGTGTAGTCAGAAAAAAACCCTGCTCTTTTGCACTAGAAAATTGAAGAGTAGCTATTGATTTGCTTGTGAAAATTTGAGAAGAAAGAATTGCTTTGAAGTGGTGGGTGTTTGGAGTGGCTCAACAACATAAGCCATGAAAATATAATTGTGTGTTTGAGAGCTGGGAAGCAGTTTTATTGTTTAATTACCTGACATAGTGGAGGGGTGGGTTGGGGCGAAATCTTCCAATATGCTACTCTAAAACCATCCCAAAATACCTTAAAATAGAAAGAATTCCTATCACTAAAGATATGCTCAGCTATAATTTGCTACACTTCATTATGATATACTATTGAAAAATTTGATCATCCACAATCTTATAAATTATTAATTTATACTAGAGTTTCATGGCTTGCTCTGCTCATGAATAGAACAGGGGCATTTGTAGGCATTTCCTTAACATTTGTATCAAAACAAATGCCAAACTCTTGATTAGTTATAGAACGTGATAATGCTAAGCAACTTATTCAAAATACAACTAATCAGGAAGGTAGGCTTAGGAACATTTACTGTTGCTTAGAGTGAAAGAGAGTGTAATTAAAATGATAAGGTAGTCATGATTGTAATAAATTATTGAGGTTATGGAGATTAGACCTTAAACCATTTGATTAATGTTGAGAGACCTTGAATGGGAATATGTTCTAGGCCTTTATACATTAAAAAAGTGGATCCTAGAACATAATCCTTTCTTCAGTGGGACTTTTGCAGACTGAACAAAACTCTTATGCTAATTTTCTATTTCTCTGTTTCAAAATCTTCTACAATTTTACCTGGGTGTTTTTACCTTTTTTTATCTACAAAAAACCCCTCTTGTTTACCTGCAACTTAAAATTATCAAAAAGTGTGTGGAAATGTGTTTGCTAATCTGAGGGATGACAGGGAAAAAGAGGCTCACATATTTCTGAAGAAAATCCAGTTACCAATTAAGATTTTCATTAAAATATTTGAGTCATAGTTAATTTGCATTAGGATTTATTATCTGAGCAAACCTGACCTATTAAACCTTCTAAATCTATTACTGTCAGTTAATGTCATGATTACAGGAAGAGCACATGGTGTGCCATGGAAACACAGCTGTTCCACCAAATTTTTAACTTGAAATCACCGTTGTGCAGTTTATCACTGAATTATTAGACACAATAAAGTATTTTATGCTAGCCACTCTCATGTCCATCTTTTTAGTATTTTCCTTGTCATTAGAAGTGCCTTTAGCCTCACAGGCTAATGAAAGGTTCTCGTATCAAGTCTGATTAACACTCTAATGTTTTCCAGGCATGCTTGGTGATGAGCTTGGCATATGAAACAATTTCCTACAGTAATAAAGCTAATTAAAGTGGGCAGTCATCCCCACATCACTCTTTAATGAATTATAATGAGCTCATTAATCTATCCAGTTTTGCTCACCACGTCTATTGACTAAGCTTCTCTGGCGGTATGTTAGGATAGAACACTTGCCCAGGAAAAAATGGACACTGAAATGCATCTATTTTCTGTTTTTTGACTAAAACCAGGAGACAGCAGAGGTATGCTGTAAGTGGAATATGCTTTTTAATAATCAGAATTGGAAAGGGTAAACAGTTAAGTCCATCCAATGGTGGTGAAGGAAGAATCATGCAGGAACTTAACTAGGTGTAATACTGCACTGGAAGTGCCGGAATAATTAATGCTTCTGTGGCACACACATATCATGTAAAATACGACTTACAAAAAATCTTTTAGTAACTGGCTCTCTGAGGAAACTGCCTCAAGAAAATAGCATCAAGCTCATTTTTGGCTGAGTTTCTTGGCATTTTTCTTTCTTTGCTCAAAATGAGCAGAGAAGAGGTTGCAAGGTTAGTTTTCCCAATTTCATAATGACAAATATTGGAGAATTAAGCAGTAAGATTTATGAGGGGAAAGAGATGATTCATGCAAATACACATCTAGAAGAACCACCTGTTTTTCTTAGACTGTAACCCCACAACTTTCCCCATGTGTAAAAGATAAAGTCTAGGAATAGCTAATCACAGCTAAGCAATGGAGTTACCTAGTTCTTACTAGCATTTGAATGCCCTGAAGTCAAATCCCACAGGCATAATTACAGTGTTAATACCAGGCTAATTACTCTCCAGTTTACCTCCATTCGTGTCATGTGTTTTAATATTAACAAAAAGTTCTGCAGAACATGCAAAGAAGGTAAAGCAAATAGTCAGTTCCAAAGCAGAAGCAGCAGCCGTATTCCATAAGTTTCCATCGGTATCTTGTCTGCAACAGACTCCTTTTCTTGTTTGTAACAAAGAAGCTTGAATGACGCTCTACTTGAAACAGGAGGTCATTTTATGCAAAGTACTGAGGTTTTGTTTCATTTTCCTGTAGAGAGAAAAAGTGCAGGCAGCTCGAACAATCTCATTTAGGTGGTGGCCAGGGCAGCTGCAGTTAATGCAGGTGACTCGGGTTCAGGTCCCTGTTGGAAGTGTGAGGAAGTACACGTGTCTCTATCCACCTCGCCAGGGGTAACCTCTGCCACTGAGCTCGTGGGCAGGCTATTCTTCCACCTCAGTAGTATGGAAGCATTTTGCCCCTCTAAGGTTCTTCAAAACTGATGAATTTTTATTCAAAAAGGTCAAGGGCATTTTGTAATGAAATAAACACTTTCAAGTGAAAAAATACGTTGTTATAAAACCCCCAATTGGCTTCTTTCTTAATCTGTCACTTTGTCATAAAGAAACAAGCAAAAGACACCTTCATGGACATTGTGTTTTCCATGCTATCTTGGCATTTTTAGAGTATTTGTTTATTTTTTTTTTTTAACAGAGAAACTTTTTATGGAGATTGACAAATATAAGGTACTCCGAAATAAATTTTTAGTTAATTTTTAGGAAAAGAATGATACAGCTAATTTTGTTCTGCAAGGCTTATATACCTGCAATATGCTGATTTAAAATGTAGAGGGATCTCAGTATATATAAAAAAGTCAAACAAAACCCAACCCTTCCTATTTTTATATTATTTTAGGTATAGAATTTTATTTCTGCTTGGCTAAGTGCATTGATGTATCTCTACATGGTAGCTCAGAAACAGGGGAGCAGTTCTGTATTGGCATGTTTATTATGCTGATGAGTGGTGTACTAATTAGACTGTACTGTTTTCTATACTGGCCAGACTAGGTAGGGATTTATAGTTGGTATTGGTTTCTCTGAAGAGGCTTAAATTTTGTAGTATATTTGTAGTTGTGTTGTCATAGGACAATTATGTTATGATAAGTGATTTTTTTCTCTCAGTTCTCTGACAAAGCCTTTGTTGTTGTTGTTGTTTTTTATATCAAAAACTCACTAAGATAAACAAGTCTTTTCTTTTGTAATGACCATAATGTCAGTCCAGAAATTACCTTTTCTATATGTATGCAAAGTTGATGGTATTTAAATATTGATATAGCTGCATAAAATCTTGCAGCAAAATGTCACATTGGTTGAACAAAGTTTTGCTCTCAACTGAAGAATGCATTCTCATTTAAGTCAGTAGGTAATTGAGAATGCAATTTAGGAGGGAGTCATGCTGAATGTATAGTCTAGTTTAAAGTCAGTTGACTTTCTACATGTGTACTCAGTGTGAAGTACATTCACTGTAATTCAGAATCTGTTCTTGCCTACTGATAAGAGATAAAACCTCAGTGGTTATAGAGGAGCAGTGTGTCAGAGCTCAGTGTACTAAATGGCAGTAGGTGAAGGAGGATATGCAAATTTTTTATTTAGAGAAACAAATCTGACTCTGTTTAGTGTGTGTGATAAAGGTAGGAAACAATCTTCATGTTTTAGATATGTAAATTTTATGTAAAGTGCGGCAAGATGTCTGAAATATCAAAATTATTTGCCCGCCAGCTGTGCATCATTTTGCTATTCACTGCTATTTTCTTTAAAGGGTCAGCAATATTATATAGAACGTCTATTGAAGTATTTGAAAGTCTTTAGTCAGTAACGAATTACAAGTATTAATGCAGAGGACATCGTGTTCTTTCAATACACCTTCTTGATAAAAAACCAAACAGAGTCTATGGTACTTCTGGCATCTTGTTTTATCTAAATATGAGGGTCTCTTCTGTGTCACCAGTGCACCACTGTGGATCTAGGGAGCCTTTTGGAACAAATTAGTTAGGCTGGTATAAAAGTGCTCAAAGAACTGCCAAAGAAAAGGTATTTTTTCTTTGCATGCAATATCTATGCATGCAAGCATTTGTATAGTTGATCCTAAA
The DNA here is from genome assembly GCA_013397565.1 of Ptilonorhynchus violaceus. Lineage (NCBI taxonomy): Eukaryota > Metazoa > Chordata > Aves > Passeriformes > Ptilonorhynchidae > Ptilonorhynchus > Ptilonorhynchus violaceus. Next base: position 2,314,282 of record VZRJ01013354.1, on the reverse strand, counting down.
GCCTTTTCTGGAATTACACATTATTTTCATAATTATAACCTCAAGGAGAACTGGCTGGATCTCTTCCCCTTTCTTATTCTCTTGAGAGCATTTAATAAGATTACTTCTGTTAATTCTAATGTGCTTGGGAGAACTAAAAACCTATTCATTGCATTCCTCCCTGAATCATCCTTGTCAATCTGAAATTATTTTTATATATTTTTATTCAGATCCTAAAGAAAAAATTGACTTGGCTTTAAAAACAGTAAAGGTAAAATACAAAAAATATATTTTGTCTTTTGATTGTTGTGCACAAGATGTTGTTTTGTCACATTTTTCCTCACAACTGGAAGAGCTGAAGTCACTATTTTCTAATAATCTGTTTTTCTCCTGTCTGAAATTTTCTTGTGATTCCAGGAAGCAGGAGAAAGAATATTTTAAAGCTTAAATGTTGAATTCAGCATAAAATAATGGATATTGTGTCACATTTACAAGCTGATAGTAGAAGACTGCAGTGGATTCAGGGAAGACTTGGTCTTGATAGCTTTTGCTGTGTTGGAGCTAGAAGATACTTTTCTGTTGATCTCCTCACAGGGCAGTTAGGATCCAATTTGGACTTGTCTCCAAAATGAGACAAATGAGTTTTGTTTAGTACATTATTCTCTGAATATGAAGAAATACATTTACTGGTGTGGCAGGAATGAAACTTTTACAAAAATGCTGCAGTTGGCAGGTATTTTTACTTTACTTTTTTTGGCCTGAATGTTTTTTGTCATGCTGCTTGGCAGAAGGAAACTGACGTGCCAATGAAAAAGTGGCTTCATTTCAATTGTGAGTAAAATTATATTTGCATAAAATTATAGATCTTACAGGTTTACTTTCATGTGAATCAGTCTATATGTATTACATGATTAATGAGGTTGTTTGCATTTAAGAGTGTGAAGAGGTTTTGGTTTTGCTGATTTGGTATTAGGGAGAAAAATTAAATATGAATAGTTCATTAAATATGAATCTCATTATCCCTGATGATAATGAGAGTTAATAGAAGAATATTAAATTGCTAAGCGTCATGATTACAAACAAACAAAACCCCACCCTAATTATAGAAGGTTTTCTTCAAATGGGTAAGTGCAATGAGGTCTTCCAGGGAATTTGCTATGCTGAAAGAAAATTGGTGGTTAAGGAAGCACTCCTGGCAAATAAGATCATTGTGAAGCAAAAGAAAAAATTATAATTAAAAAATTGGTGTTTGTTTCCACATAAGTAGATGCACCAGCAGCATTGGGGGAACTAATCCAAGGAAGGAGTCTTGAAATGCCAGTTGAAGATAGCTGGGAAGAGTAATGGAACAGCACAAAATATGAAATCTCTTGCACCAGCTACTCATTCTAAGTATGAAACCGGTATGAGAAATTGTTGAACTGCTAACTCTTGCCTGTTATCTATTGCTGTAATTGTCATAGCAAAATGACAGGTAGAAATAAGACAACAGATTTTTGGTTTTTGGGTTTTTTTAAAAAGTTCTTTTAATTTGACTTTGTTACCAGTTAAATTAGTAGAAACTGTTCTGGAAAACAGATTTACTTGGACCATGAATGAATATAATAAATGGGGAAGAGCAGACCTGAATTCCTGAGATTTTAATCAGACCTCAGAAGTCTGCTGGAAGAGTCATGCATGGGGGTAAGGATGATCTGTTTTGTGTAGTTAACTCAATTTCCAAAAAGCTTTCAACAAAGACCTTCAGAATCACAGGCTTTTAAAAAAATAAGAGTATGAGTGGAAAAGTCTTCTCTTGGATTAATGGCAGATTAGGTGTAGAGTACAAAAGATGTAAGTAGTAATTTATTAAAGGAAGAATTATACTTCTAGAGAGTCCAGAATAATCAGAGTTAAAATGGAGTATGAAATGTTGCAGAAAGATTTCATCATATTAAATTATTTAAAGATGAAAGACAGTTGAGATTCAGTGTCAGCAGACACAATGGAATACACAAGGGGAAGAACAACCCTATTTTTCCAAATGAGGAAAGAGAACTTTCAGACATGGTGCACAGTTCCCTGGAAAGACCTCCTTAGTAATTATTAAAATAAAATTCAAAAAGGGTACATCCAGTTGAGCATTTATTCTTAATTGTTCTTGTATGAATTAGGTATATGGACTATGTTCCCAAAGTTTGTTTATTCTGAAGTTTGTGACGTTTGATTTTAGGTTTACAAATGGGTGCTTGATTGAATTTTTTCCCCCATCTATAGAAAGCATAGAAGATGTGGCCTTTTTCTACAAATCTGTGTGCTTAAGAATTATTTTGAATAATTACTTAGAAATTAATCTGAAGCAAAGTATTGCAGTTGTGCGAATGGATTTCTAAACTGCTGCTTGAGTGCTATGTGGAATCCTGATTAGCTGGATCAAATGAATGACACATTCCAGCTAGGAAGGGTGGATGATAGGTTTTGATCAGAGATACAGGATGTCCTGTGTAAGGAAGAACGTATTTCCTGGCTTCAAGCAGATGTGACTGTCATTATGCAATAAGCATGTGGACTTAGAAAATGATGGAAGGCATGGAGGAGATGAATAGGAAGTACTCCTGTCTTTTCTTAAGATAAAAGCAACGACATGGTTCCACATCAGGTTAAAAACAAAAGGAAGGATAGGGGGTTTTGTTTACCTAGGTTGTTTTCTCTTCATTAATGTAGAATTTGTTGAGAGGTGTCACTAGAGGAAGCATCATACTGTGTATGTGAATTCTGTCCATAAGGGGAGAATAAGTGAATTGATTATATTGGGAAAAATACATTAATATCTTTTGTTACACGCTTGGCTGCTGTTCACGATTTCTGCAGGTTAGACACATCTTCTAGGGCTTCACCTGGTATGATCATTCACTTTTATGTTTGTGGTTTATTAATCAAGCTTCATTCTTTTAAACTTAATGCTTTTTATGATCACTCTGAAAGAGAGAAAATTTCAGCCGGATTAAAAAAAAAAAATCCAAATTCATTTGCTCAATCTATTTCAGAGTTAATGGACATTTGGCTCACTATGAAGAAAACATTGTTTATTTAGCTCTGTATTTGTAAATGTCTGAAGTTAAAGTAGCACAGCCTATATAGTCTTTTTGAGTGTTACTTTCATAGTAGAGTATCAGTTTAATTCTATATATATGTTCTACATATTAATTCTATACCAGTTGAATGGATATAACTGCCCTAATTTAACCAAAATATTTATTGACATGTTTCACGTACTTTAACTTGGAACGTGTTGTAGTATTGCATAAGTCTTTCTTAGGATTAATCACCCTTATTTATCATTGGGAAATCAGATGCTGTGCTCCCAAAACTCCATTTGATTTCCTGATCAAGAAATGAAATACAGAGTTGTTCCTTTAGAAATGGCATTTGAATACTGAAGCTGCGCGGAAAGAAGATATACACAATGATGTCTGCTTCTGATATGACCAGGGTTTCCAAAGCTGATTAAGGATTTTATTTACTTGTGTTTTTCCTACTGGAAAGATAATTTGGAATGAGACTGCTTTTGCTGGGTCAGGGTGGTCATGGGAGATGGCTCTGAGTGGTCATGTTCTGCTTTAATGGGAATTTCTGAAGCATGGACTTGCTCTCACCCTTGTTCTGGGCTTAAGCAACAGCTGGCAGGGCAGTGTGACATGGGAAGCAGGTGAGTTAAGTGTGACCATTGCCTGCAGTCAGCGGCCACTCTTCAGGGGAGCATTGTTGGGACTCCAGCCAGGGCTAACTGGACTGGCAAACCACCAAAACAACAGATGAGCCAAAGAAATAAAACTCAGTGTGCTCTGCACATAGAAGAAATGCAGCCAGCCAAATCATTTCATTCTTGGTGTGATTGAAAGGAATTGATACATCAGATATAAATGGATGCAGTAGGTAGAGCTGGAGTGAGTACAGAAAGCGAAAAAGTCACATTGTGTATGTGAGGTACCATGGTGTACATACATCGGGGACCAGACCAGTGACTTCATTTTGACGCCTGAAACGAATAATGCATACTTGGGTTCTCTGCTGATGTTAGGATCATTAAGACTTTCAGTAAAACAAGAGTAACAGTAAACAATACAACTACTCATGATCTCACAGAAAACTCATTTCTGAAAACACGGTCTGTAAAATCCCAGAGTCTACTCATGTAATCTCTAATAGGTAGATGCTCTTCCTTTTGTTAAAATACGTTGACACAGTGGTGTCTCTGTTTGGAGAAAGATAATACTGCTCCTCTACAAATTTCATGTAAGATCCACAAAACTACTTGTTGCTTTTCAGGGCTCAGGTGCATAAAGTGAACCATAAAAGATATTCACAATCCATAGTCTAGACTCGTATGCTGCTTGCACAAAAATGCTGTACATGTTAAAACTTGTGTTTTCTCTGAATGTTCTAGACTTTAATCCAGAAATTTATTAATTTTTCTCTATAGATCTGCTGCATAACTTATAGAAAGCTTCAGCTGTTACTGCATTTATGTAGGTTTCTGGATCTGATACTCAGTTTTAAATTTCTTAGTTTGGTTTGCTCCAGGACTACTTTCTTAAGACACTACATCCTAAGTAATTGCTGCTTTTTGCAGTACCCTAAATTGGTAAACAGTTTAGCATCTGAAATTCAGCACATTTATCAAATTAGTTTCATTGTATTCTAATTTTATGGTATTTTTTGGAAGCATATTCTGTTTAGTATCAGAGGAAAAGCAGTAAATTTATCTTCCATAATACTTGGTTAGGTCTGTTTATAGCACTTTGATTACAGTAAGCATGATATGCCTATTTGTTCCAAAGTATGAAGAGGTATAAAGTAAGTTTTCAAAATTGAGATGATTATTCTTTTTGGCACTTATGCATAACCTGCTGCAGCTGTCTTCACACACAGCACAGTTTTTCATCTCATGACCTGATCTGATGAGAAGCAGATTTGCTATTGTGTTTAGTGTTTTCCCAAATGGGCAGAGTTAAACTAAAATAAGAAAATACTGGCAGTGAGACATAGCAATCACTGTCATAGCTGATGATTGAAAATAAGTAAAAGGGTGATAATTTGAAGAATATTCTGACCACAAATGTGTACAATAATAACAGCAAAACCATAGTGAACTTGCAGCTAAATTGTGGCATTTTTTTAAGTATCAGAGCATATAAGGGAAGAAAATAATAGATAGGTTTTTGCTGACAGCTGCTTTTACATTTTTATGAAGTACACTTGGAATTTAGACAACAAACCTTTTTGATTATCTATATTGAATTATTTGGACTGATATCTTCATAGCATCCATGTTATCATTGGACTGGTAGCCTTGATAAAATATTGGTATAAACTCGTTTTGCAGAAAGAATCAAAGTGGCAAAGGGTATTGGTTTATTAAAAAGAAAAGGTAAATGTCACCTTGCAGAATATGGACATTTAATTGATTTTTATTGGCTTCTGAACTCAACTTTACTTATATGACAATCTGTTTTTTTCTTTTACACTCTATAAATATAATAAGGGCTGGAAAAAGCAGGAGAAATATTTTGCATACATTATCATGCCCAGCACTATAAATGAGCTTATTTGTCTAAACACAGGAATACATGGGTCAAGTATCTACTGGAATGTGGAGACAGCTAAGAGGCTTTCACAACCCCGGGGTATTCAAAGTGTGTTTTAAAAGTCCTGCTTTATGACAGAAATGTTTTTTTTTCCAGCTTAGTAATTGCAGTGTAGATTTAGAATGCATTGAGTGAATGCTCTCCTAAAAGCAGGCCCTCCTTTTCAAGTTATTCCCTCTAATATCTGTTGCTGTGACAATTCATTAGGAGGCAATACTGGTTTTCTGGGTAGTTTGGTTTTGGGCTTTTTTGTTTGTTTGTCTTTTTTTTTTTTTTTTTTTACTATAAATCTCTATTGGACTGTGTCTGCTATTCCTCATTCACCTTGAGAAGTTTTTCTCAACAAATTTTTTGGTCTTTCCAAAGCAGCTTTGCTCTGTATTATAGTTTCTCAGCAGATAATGAAGCATTTCAGACCTCCTAAGGAGTAAAGATGATCCATTCCTGAATTCACACTATCAGATGTACATTGCAATTTGCCCACAGACTAATGAATAACACTACTTTCCACCAGTCTTTGCTGCCCTCTGCACCTTTCAATAACACGAAACTTCTTTGATACCAATCACACAAACTTTCACTGAAATATTTTGATTCTTGCATGAGAAAATGATTTTTGGAGCCTTCTCTCCTTCCTTTGCTTTCAATACTTACTTTCTGGAGGAACTATATTCCGTGTTTTGGCAACAGCTTTTTCTGCAACATTTTTTATTCTGTTAGTGCTACATTCAGATAAGTCTATGGGATATTGAAATTGCCCAAACCTTTTTGCGGTCAACTGCTTGACAGTATGTTTTCTTTCTTTTATTCGTGCTCTTGCATTTGAAGCACAAATGATGCCTCTGCAGATACTGTGCAGCAAAATGAGATTATAAAATCCTAATCCTACTCTGCATTCAACAAGAAACAGCTGTCTGCTGCTCCAGGAAAGCAGGGTTCTGTCATGTGTAGCAGTGACTTGGGAAGATGAATACCATCACTTCTTCCTCTTTCTTTCCTTTGCTTTATACACCCAGCATGATGTCATGTTTTATGCAATATCCCTTAGATCAATTGGGGTCACCTGTCTTGGCTGTGTCCCCTCCCAAATCCTTGTATCAACTCCCCTCCTCAGTGGAGGGGCAGTGCAGGAAGCAGAAAAGGCCTTGACACTGTGTAAGTGCTGCTCAGCAGTAACAAAAAGATCTGTATTATCAGCACTGCTTCCAGACCAAATCAAGACCAGAGCTCCATGTGAGCTGCTGTGAAGGAAAATAACCTCTACCTCAGCCAAAGTCATTGTAGAGTCCAAACCTAACAGTCTGAAGTATCCCAGAAATTTCAGGGTGCACTTTTAGAAGGCTGCAGTGGTCTGCACAGGAGTGGGTAATGTGGGGCACTGATTTACAAGCACCATGTCCCGTTGGCAAGTGTTAATCAGAGTTTTGCTGAAATGATGCAACACAAGGGATAAACCTTATCCCTACATGTTTTTCTCCAAGCTCTAAGGATAGTTATTGTCTAAATTTTATGAGACAATTGTTGCATGGAACATGGAAGTTAAGTGCCTCTGGAGAACTGTGCTGAGCGGGTGGGGTCTGTCCTTTGCATGTGTCAGGAAGATCCAGCTGGGTGCATGACTGCTTTTTGCCAGGAGAGATGCACTGAGGTTTTTAGTCTTTGGAAGCTCTGTGGGTCAGAATCTTTCTTCAAGCTCTCACTAGTCCAAGTGAGTTCTGCATTTCCTCTTAGACAAAACCTAGTGCCAAAGCTCATCTCAAAAATCTTTCCTGCTGTAGTTGAGGTACGCTGTTACAGGGCTCATTGGTGTATTTGCTTGGGCATGCTTTCTGAAAGCTATTTTTGTAATAGTCTTGGCTGTGGGACCTTGTTTTTCTTTTTCCACTGTGTATTGTACTATTTTATTTTAAGTTACTAAGGAGAAATTCAAAAGATAGCAACGGTCTAAAGATGTGCTGGCAAAAAGAACTCAGAACAATGTAACAAAAATTTGAGGTACAATAATTTATTTAGCAATACAATATTTGTTAAATAAAGACCTTGCTTTCGTAAAATAATAGTGAAGTTGCTCTAAAACTTTAAACCATATTTTTTAGAAGCAGATATTTTTGGTAACAGTAGTGTTAAATATGTACTACTGTTATATTCAGTGCTGCAGGCTGTATTCTGGGATATGCTAAAATTTTATTTTCAGCTAATGTTCCTAAAAATCAATCTGCTAGTAGATAGTAAAGTGCTTCTATTCCATATAATAAAGAAAAATTTCTATAAGTTCTTCCCTAACAGACATAATGCAAGTTCTGACTTTTTTTATAAATGTGGATGTTTCAGAAGATCTGTACATAGTACTGATCCAGCGTGTAAGCAGCCAGAAATGGTGTATCTCTCTCAATTGCAGTTGTTGTAAATATTTGAAATACAGATGTGTGTCTTATTTCTTTTTCCAATTCTGTTAGACGAGATGATGAGCAATAAAATTACTTTGAAATGTAACTATTGTGAGGAAAATGGACTCACACTCTACTTTTTTGTCTCCTATCTGTATGTTTATTTCGATTTACAAACACATTATTATTGACAGCATTCAAGTTTATCACACTGGTTATACCTTTTTGAACCCCTGAACTATACATGGTCTAAATAATTTCTGCACTCTTATACTTGTTATCAGCTGATAACAAGAGGTCAATTTTTTTTTTTTTAAATTAAGTGTTGTGTAAATACCACCAGATTTCCAAAAGTTTTGTTGTTGTATGGCTTGTGGGTTTGTTTTTTTTCTAAAATAATACTCCAAATCAATAAATGTCCCAAACTAATATATCTCCATGCTAGAAAGCTGTAAAAATAGAGTTCTTCAATTAGAGTTGTATGACCAGGCAGCTGGCTTGTTAGTTTGTTAGGTTTTTATTTTTTAACAGTTCAGCCATTTAGTTTAACTTTCTCCTCTGAGATGTTTATCAGAACAACACAAAACTACGTGATTGATATTTCTTCTTCAAATATGATGTTGAGACTTACATGAACTCATGAGATTTCCTGGGGACAGCCTGCAGACTGGCTCATGGACCTGGGTTTGGCTATAATTTTAGCTATTAGGGTCATTTTCATGCAAGTCAAATTGACTTATAGTCAGTGGTCATTTCATTAGATGGTAACTATATTCTTTCCTCCCCCAGTTAATACCAGAACTGCTGCTGTTTTGGCTGGTGTGGGACAAAAGGTGTATGGATGTGTAGTGTGCTTTGCTTTTCCTGTGGATGTCTCTTGTGCTTTCTTTTTCATCTCTCCAAGATCAAGAGCTCTGCAATAATGCTCTAAATTGATATTTCTCTAATGTTGTTTTGTATGATTAAAATTACAACATTTCATAGGTGTTTCTCAAATGAAGAAGAATGACCTGATAAGATCTTCAGTAAAAAGACTTAAAAGATTCAGAAAACAATGAAATGGACTTCTGTGCAGGGAGCTATTCAAATTTCTATGTAATGTCTTTGGATGCATTAATTTGTTTATGCAGCAACTTAGAAAATATTATTGAAAATACCATACATGACAAAGGAAAATTGAGTTTCATTATTTGAATGTAATTATCTCACACTATGTGAAATGGCCTTTTCTTGTCAAAAGCAAGGTAGAAGTGTTAAGCCTATTATAACATCTCTTTTAATGTTTTTGTAGGATGGAATAAAAGATGAATGCTCAGTGCTGAAGCTGCAGCTGAAGGAGAGAGACGAACTCATAGCCCAGCTTCGTGAGGAGCTGGTAAGCAAGAGAAGCAATCGGGAGGTTTTGTGGTTGGTTTTGAATTCCTTTACCTGATAATGTCACTCCAAGACCAGAAATTAAAGAAATACAATTTCACACCTGCAGCAGAATAGCTAGCCTAAGGCTATGTTAATCATTGAGCTAACCATTGATAACACTGACTGTACATTTCCAGGGACTTGTCAGCCTCTGAAGTGGCTACTGTCTAGATTCACTGTGAACAAAAGTTTCTTTGAAAAGATTGTGTTGACAGTTGTCTTGATCAGAGGCAGATAAGCACAACACTGTATGCATATGCCAGAAATCTTGAAGGGCCATGCACATGCCTGATAAACTGTCAGCACTTCTCCCATGAGCTGCTTTTCATGTGTACAAGATTGTTCAGTAGAAAAGGAAACGTTTTTCTTCCTCCGTAATAGATGTCTTTACATAAAATAATAAATATTCTTATATTTGCTGAATCTTTCCTTAGCATATGAGCTACTAATACTTGACTCTTACTGTTTTAAGGATAAAATACTTTCTAGTGACTGAATGAAGTAAAACACGTGGTATAGCAATTAAAAAAATTAAACACATGAAAATGCATTTTATTGTTCTGTTAAGGCTGTACTAGCAAAATTTTAAAATTCCTTTTTTTGATGGAACATGATTAAAGCATGGATGTCTTCAGTATTTTTAAATAAAGGAAAGGGATTTTTCACCTCCGTTCTCATGAGCAGAGAACTTAAAGATTCTGCAGAGAAAGCATGTAAGGTCACCACATTCAGGAAGACGCTCAGCACATACATTCCTTCCATGAAAGCTGCAAGTTTGTGGGCACCTAAGATTTTGTCTAAGCACCCTTTGGGACATGGGATTGTGTCCCTAATTAGATCTTAATTAGCTGATCTACCTCAGGGGGTTTTTGTGACTTTGTCTCCTGCCTCATGGCTAGCTCAGAACTCAAACAGAATTAATTCGGGTCTGTCTATTACTGCATATTTTATATACTCACTAAAAAACACCAGTATACTTTTATGCCAAAAAGCTGAGTTTCAAGTTGCATGGGAAAAATGTAATGCTGCTCAAGAATGAAACATTTTTTGCTATATTAACATCTGCAAAATAAATACAGATCATCAATATTCTTTGTTTCATATTTGGCTACATTAAGAAATGATGTATTATGTAATTATTATCTTAAATTAAATGACAAAATGGGACACAGGGTACATCAAGCTTCTCCACAGTCCTGGAGCATTAATTTTATATCAGCCTAGTTCAGAACATATGCTATTTAACTGGTCGACAATTTTGTCAGTGTAAAATTACCCTGTATTGATACAGGGAGCTGTAGCTCATTTGCTATTAACTGTTGTCAAAGTTCGTCTGTATATGTGTCAGTTGAAGAAAAAAAGATCCACAGGGAACTATCATAGTAGACAAAAAGTACAACTTCCTAGGGCCATGGAATAAGGATTCCTGTGTGATTGAAAGTATCATGAATTTAATCCATGATTAATTGACTTCAGTTTTGACACTGTAGGACTTGTCAAAGAAATGCAGGTGGGATTCTTGAGATCACATTTGGTCGTTTGAAATTAAATTTTTAAAGGACTCAGTAGATCTGATTTACTCCTATTGAACTAAATAAAGCCAGATTGGGAGGTGAACGTGACAGAAACTACTTCAGTTTGTGAAACCTAGCAAAAAAGGAGTGAGTGCCCACAGGATTGGAAAAAAGAGGTATTTTTGTGTCTGAGTTGTCTAAGTACAGCCATAGATGTACTTTTTAACCTCTACTGTATCTTCTTCTGCAATACTGCACATCCAGTGCCCTCTTTCTGGAGGTGCCCTGGGCCCTGCCAGCATGGCACTTCATGAGGTTTGCTCCTGACTGTGTGAAGTGCTTTTAGGAGCTGCAGGCAGTGGACTGTTCAGGGAAAGTAACCTCTCTTTTCAAAGCTGTGAAAAATGAATTAAATTTGAGATGATCACTAGGAAATTCTGAAAACGTTTTCTTTGCTTGCATAAAATTGGCCAAAAATTGATATGAAACATGCTTTAATGTTCCACAAATGCTACACTTATTTATGTGTTTGTAAGACTGTAAATATTTGGAAAGTGAGTGTTTACAAAAGTTAAGAGCAGTCATTTTTGGCTAATGAAATTATACGTGTTTTCACATAGCTGCAGTTTATTACAGACGTAGCACTTAATGGACAACTACCATTTTTATTCTTGTATCTTGGAGCAGCCCATGTCACTCCGAATATGGAAATACAAAATTTATAAATGCAACCTGCAGTCTTGAAATCGTGGCATCATGATGCTAATTCAGAAATAGCACATAAAAATCGATTTGAGTGGGAGTCAGTTTTGTGCTTCTTGAGAAATACATGAAAATTTGTACTTTCCAGCATTTGAGTGTTTTCATGCAGTTGTAAAACTCTTGGTTAATTGGTTTTACTGCAAAACTCTTCAGCTAACCTAAAGTGAATTTCAGAAAAATCTTGGCTCTCCAGGAGCTGTTGCTTCTTTCTTTTCTTGAGTTTTTCTGGAGTTTTCTAGTAGTTCCCCCCCCTCTTTGATTTTTATTTTCAATTTCAAATACTTTTTAAAAATAATTTCTACCTCATTTGAGTGCATTCTGGGGGAAACCTTGAACTGAGGGTGGAAAATGTCAATGGAATGGGAGCTGACTTGCTGTAAGCTGATGAAGCTTCAGAGCATCTGCAACTGTTCTTCCTTGTAATTGTTTAGGTTTCTAAGGGAGAAATAGCTTTCTAAGGGAGAAAAGGTAAATGCTCGAGGAATGAAGGGTTTAGATGCTCAGCTACCATACCCAGATATGCAAGGAGCCATCACCTACCTCTGAGCAAACAAAGAAGAACATAGAGAAGTAGTCTTTTGTGAAATTTTTGTTTGTTCTCTTTTTTAGTGATTATTTTGGATTGATTGCCGTGGTCACTACAAGTGTCTGTTTATCTTTGGAGAAATAAATATTGGTAGGTAGGGAACTGGAACTAATTCCTCTATGCTCTCATTATCTCCTGAAAAATGCCTGCTTCATAAATTGAAGAGTTGGTTTCCAAGATGTCAGGTGCCCAAACCTCCTCTAAAGCTCCCTGGAAATTGTGAATCTCAGTAGGAACTGAAAATTTGAGTTCAAAAGACCACTTAGTCTCAAAGCTGTAGTCATTTGTGAAAATACAATCTTATCCAGGAAATCAAAGAAATTAAGTGTATCCATTCTGCAGGCAATGTCCTTTTCTTTTCTCTTTTCATTTTGTTTCCCGCCAAAATAAAAGAATGTCTTAGTTCTCATTGAACACAAAGAGATTTGAAACCTCAGCTTTCTTACACCCAGCTCTGCCTGCAACTGCATCTTTACGTACATTTTCCCAAATCAATCTTTTTCCACTGCAGTGTGAGCACTTTGACTTTAAGCAGAAAATATTTTGATGCTATATTGGCAAAAATAACTGAGTGCTGTTTACAGTAACATTTATTCTATTGCTGTCATTGGTACAGCAACATTCACGCTGAAAAATGAGTGTTAACAACATTATCCTTTCAACCTTGATTCCCTGTGTAACTTGAGTTGTGTGTAGTGCCACTGAATTGAAAAATGTAGTGAGGCAGTTTGAGCGGATTTTGAGTGGAACTGGAGGCAAAGTTAGGTCAGGAAATTAATCCCCGTTACAGCCCAGCTGTTGGGGATATTTTTCTGCTGTGGAGGTGGCTTTATCAAATGTTAGACTTTTTACATTATGGAATAGGGGGGTACAGTGCTAGCTAAGTGAGCATTACCTCAAACTGCAGAAGTTAGTGCTTTAGGGCTAGATACTCTGGAATCAGCTCAACAAAGCATAACTGCCCTATTTTAATTTCTTTTTTTAATTTTTTTCTCATCTTTGAGAATCATACATAAGCTCTACCTCCTTATTCAAAACTTACGTTAAATGATTTGAGGGGGCAGAGGACTTATGCTCTGGTTTGGGGGGAGGGGTTTTTTTGTTCATTTTGTTGCTGTTTCCTAAATACAGTGTATTCCTGGAGGGCAAGAGTGATGGCAATCTTAGCTGTTCTCTGTAGGTTGATTTCAATAATGGGCAATTAGCCAATTGCTCAGTTTTTGAAGTATGGTGAAGAAGAGTACTTGTTATTCAGCTTTGAAGTGTAACAGAAAACCTTAGATGCATTTGAATCCTGCTGATGAACTGTTTATGAAAGACACTTAGGTTAAGTATAAAAATCACCTCAAAATGTAGTTATGGCAATACATATCCCTTGAATTTTACAGTCTTAACATCACAACTTGTTTTGACAGGCAAAGAATGAGATTTGAATAATAATTTAATGAACACGTTGGGAAAATAATTTTTTGAATTGAGAAAAAGAGAAATTTTCATTAGTCCGGTCTATTTTCAAAATTTAAAAAAAGTAGTCCTTGAAATTGTCAAGAAATTACATGATTGCCGTTTGAAAAGGATAACAGTCCTTATATTTGAAAAAAGAAATCTAGATTAATCTTTACACTGATTACCCATTTGCTTTACGTTCTGCTGATTTGTAGTATTATTTCATGTTGGCTATTTTTATGATGAGATATTACAGACCTGTGGATAATTTACATAAGAATCAGCATCTGAAAGTACTTTCAAATCCTCTTTCTTCACCATATTTAGGAAACATTAGGAGTAGAAAAGAAATGGATTAGGTGTACTTAAACATTATTAAAGTGTCAGGCTTCTTCCCCCTTTTTTGCAGGAAAATTAATTGCACGTGTTCCAGAAAAGGCTTATCTGAGCAGTAATTACTCTCTGAATCAGTTCCACAAGACAGACATGGAGTGTGAAAATGGCAATATCCTATAACTCACAATGGGGATTAGGCTCCAATTCCTTGTCTACACCAGTCCCTTGATGAAAAGCTGCCAGTCAGATAGGATCTTTAATATTCCTTGGCACTTCTGGAGGTGATTCTGCATATGAGTTTAAGTTCCTACTACAAAACGTTGTCATATCATGTTGTTTGGCATAGATAAAAAAATATGTCACTATCATAGAGTGTATTTCTGGTGTCACTGAGACTCTGCTCTGGAGTATCTCATAAAAATAACACTGCAGAAACGAGCAGACGTGAAATACAAAATTTGTCCAAAGTCCCCCTTGAGACACAGTGCCAAGGCTTACCCTCCTTCAATAATAATGCACCGCGTGTGCTTGTCTTTGGCAGGAGTGTCACTTGACAGCTGCCTTCATGAGATGTGCAATGTTTTACTGATGGGCCTTCTAGTATAAGCAGGCAATTCTGATCTGGCCTTAGGCCAAAATCTTGGAAAACTTTACTTTTTGATCTGTCTGAAGGACAAAATTTTATGCCTCAATGTCACCTTTCCTTTTTTCACTTAATTTTTTTTAGCCAACTTTAACTCCAGTGAAGATCTAACAATAGCTGACAACAGATGAATATTACAACAAAAAATGAAATGGCATCTTGGAGGTGTGGTGGGAAGGAAGACTTTCTGTGTTGCAGTTCAACTTTGTAGATATTTTCCTTTGTAGAAGGAAAGGTGGCAAAAAAAAATTGAAATTCGTTGTTGCTTGACATGGCCCTAAGTTTGTGGTATTAGATAAATTCTCAGAGAAGTACTTAAGCTTGAGCTGGCATGAAAATGACTGCTGTCAGTATCCTCTACTGAAATACTATTGCATATGTTTGCTTAGAACAGCGTAGAGAAAAGTAATGTTGCTTAAAAACAAATGCACATATGCTGGTGATGCTTTTCCCTCCCCGGTCAGACCCTAAAAATGTCAATCAGCCAGACACAGTGAGAGTGATAAAAAGTGTTTACCTTTATAAGGATCGTCAGGTGGAAACACCAAAAAAGTCCCCAAAAAAGCCCCTCACATGATTTATATCCTGTTTTTATAGATTTTGCAAATTAGCATATCTGACAAGAATTACCAATTAGAATTGTAATTTGAGGTAATTTCCACCTCATTCTATTCCCTTCTAAGCCCCCCTTTTCCCCAATGAGCTACCTTTGTTTATAAAAATATGTCTCGAAGAGCTGGTCTCAAGACCAGAGAACCAAGATAGAATAGGGCCTTGAAATATGTTTTGTCTTCATGCCTGTCAAGGCAGGGAACAGTACTAGGAAAATAAAGTGCAAACTACAGCTATATATGTTAAAATCAACAAAGAATATATAAGAGAAAAAAGGTAAAAAACTCAATTTGGCATCACTGGGAAGCTTGTTTTGCTTTTGAAGATCAGCAGTTTAATTTATATGGCTGAACAGCTTCAGTATGTTACTGAAGACATGTGCATGACATTTTTATTGCAATCATCTGATATGAGTTTTGGATTGATAAATGCATTATCCTGAGCTCTGCACTACAGTGTTTAATGAATCAACAGATAGTGTCATTTCTTCCAATAATTAATTTTCTGATTGGTGAAATATTTTTGCTTTTCGAGGTGTGGGGATATCTGTCTGTACAGTTTGCTAAGGATCTGGTACAAGAAGAAGATTTTGTTTGGTTTCTCTTTTTTGTCCCTCAGTCCTAATTTAGTGCCTTGTCCAGTTTGCCATACCCTGGGCATGATTCATACACAAGTCTGTGCATAAACACTCCTATAGCAAACATCAGAAGTGAGGAATCATCTGTATTTTAATGCTGAAATAGAATTTTTCTTTGCATGCTAGTGAAGTTCTTTAAGGAGTGTTAAGCAGTTTTCATCCTCAATGAATATTTTTTCATTCTCTCACAGTATATTTCAGAATTTAAAGACATCAAATATTTTTGTCTGTAAATAAGACATTTTTGTTTACATATGAGAATTTTTAGGAAAAAAATAAGTTTGAAAATACGTTGTAAGGATTGAGAAACTGTTCTTAAGATACCAAACAGCTGAATTGCAATCTCTGTCTTTTCCTAAATAAGTAACCTAACACGAAATTAGTTGTATTAAGGTATTTCTTACATCTCACTAATATTGCTTCTCAGAAACTGACTCCGTATTCTCTCCAAGTTTTATCTATTTTTTTGTTGTTCCCTTATTGCTTAATTTCAGTTTGTATGTAAGGAAAAAACTGTTATTTGAAATGCAAGAGATTTAAGAGATTCAACAAAGAATCTGTTTCAAATTCTGTTTCAAAGACTGAGCACTTTCTCACTGAAGATACCTTCTGTACTTTGGCATCATGAATATTGCATGGTTCAAAGGATGCTCAAACACTTCCTCAGGTGCTCTGCCTTCTTTGAAACACATTCTTTAGTGATTTTAAGTTGTGTTTAGAGCTAGGATGTGTATGTGGAGTTTTAGTAGAAGTTTCATAGAACAGCTTGTCTATGTGAAGTTTTAGCTCTGAAGCTGGGAATGTTACCCCTTCCAATTTTTGGAGAGCAAAAATGTCCTTTTCCATAGCTGTTTCGCATGTTTGGGAGAAATGAATTAAATAAAGTATTATTGATCTTCTAGATTTGAGTAGCTAATCATTATCTTGCATGCCCTCTGTTATCTCTGTTATTCACCCTAGGATGGGTGGGACTGATGCTGGAAGTGGCCATTTGTTTCAGAGACTTTAGATAAATGCCTTTTTTTTTAGCATAATAGAAATCTTACAGCAAGAGATAGGTTTTGGTCACAGTGTCAAGCCTCTTTCTTCCATCCAGGTCTTTAATGCTCCCCTTTGATTCTTTTTTCTGCTGTTTTTATTTCCTGCATCTTCCTTCATCTTTTGAAATCCTGTTCCCCTCTTTCTATGGAAACCGCAGGCAGTCTGCATATCTTTTAATGTCCTGTGAATGTTTTATCAATTCTTTATCCAGAAGCTTAATTGATGCCCACTTCTGGTTTTTGGGTGGAGACTTTTTACAAGCTGAGGCATTTGTATTGATGTTCAGCTGTAATACCTTTGATGAGATTTCAGCGGGATCCCGGTGCAACAAGAAGGGCATGAATTCTGTAGCAAAGCTTTCAGAAATTACCTGCCGATTACCCTGTATTTAGACTGGGTGTTTTGTGAGATAGGCAGTGGTCTGTGGAAATGCTTCATTCCCCTTCAGAGAAGAGGCAGATGACTGAAGAGCTATAATGCATTCCTGGTGAGTGGTAGTAAAAAGTGCTGTGTGGGATATCATTGATACAAAAAGTGTATTGCAAGGCTGTACACAAAAGCCTGAATAGTGTCCTAGCAGAGAGCTAGCTTGCAAATTTCTACTTTCATTGGTAAAGTATTTCCAAAAATTATTGCTCAAGTAATCTCATTTCCTGTTTTGTCTCCTCTGATAGCTTAACTGAATGAACTTTTTATATTCCTTTGTATCTTGATTAGAAGAAAATAAAACAATAGTAGATGGTCATTATCAGAAAATCAAATAAAAAACCAATCTTACTGACTTTTATCCACATATTACAGTTAAATTACAAGGAGAAAATAAGCTACTGGTTAATAGTAAATCAACACAATCTCACTTGTACATTTATTTGGTTTGTCTGTGGTAGTCAATTCTGAATATTTTTTCATTAGGTTGCTCTGTTTGGCCAGTAAAATAAAAGCAATGAACTGTTGCTTAGTATTCTTTGTTGACTTCAGAATACAGAGGGAAAATATATCTTTTTGGGCTTGGTTGGTGAGAGTTTTTTCAGAGTTTTTTTTCATGAATAATTCAGTATGTTTCAAATGTACTTAACTTATTTTAGCTTTTTCTGGTAATAATGGAAGACATTTATCTTATACTTCCCAATCTGACTTACAGATGATATTGTTTTTCTCAAAGGGAGCGTTTGTGATTTACCAGAAGAGTAATAGAGTTTGCAGGCTGTGTTATTTATCAGAATTCGCCAATTATTAACACAGGAATTTATAAAACCAGACTTTCTCCAAGTGTGATATTTGTGTTTCAGCTTACAAATGAGGGTTTCACTCAACAATGCTGAGAGAATGCTGTATTCTTATGGCTTTGGAAAGAAAAAGTGGAGCTATTGTGCTTGTAGCAGGGTGATGAGAAGGAATAAAAATAAACACTGTAAACTTGCATCCGTCTGGTTGGTGTGCTTGTGGTGGAGCTCAGGTTAATGGCCAGAAAAATAAAAAGTGGTGCAATTAAAGGATGGTCTAAAGCAGCAGCAGAACTCATTCTATTTTTTTTAGCTGAACTGTGTATTTATCATACTGCTTTTAAGAGCAGGCTGGTAGCTTCTGAATGGAAGGGTGGTATAGAGAGGATTGAGGATTTTTGTATTGTCCCTTGTTATATACTTCTAAGACCACTGCAAGCAGAGGCATGTTCAGCCTATAGAAATTGCTGTGCAAAGGATCCTCATTTAGCCAGTGTGAATGAGAAAGCTTAAATAATTTTCTGGAATTACGTTGAATTCGTCATGTTGCATCTTCTTCAATTTATGGAAATGGAATTCAGTTCTTAAGGGACAAAGATGTTTGCTTTCTTTTCTCCCCCCAGTTCAGAGCCACTGGGGTGATGAAGCTAGAGAGAAAGGAGCTGATGAACCACAAGTAGCTCAAAACATCTTCCCTAGCACTATTTTTTCTTTATTTGTCAAATCACGGTTAGTAATGTATGTCTGTTTGTCTTGATTTAACCTAAAAATTCATGGACCATTCTTCTTAGCCAGCAAAATTAAAGAAGTATCCAGGCAGAGAGCTTTTTTCACATATGGTATTGCAAAAATCTGTTTTTCTGCAGAATCATGTAAGCAGATTGAGGGGGGAGAGAGAAAGAGAAAACTAGTTCTTAATCTGTAAGGTGACAATTAAGTGGGAAGGGCAATTGTACTTAACCTGTAGGGAATCAGAAAGCTGCATGTTGTGTGCATGTCTGTTTGTCTGAATAGAATAACCTTAGAAGTGCGGCAAAGAGAAGGTTATATCTTTGAAAATTTCAAGAATTGGTAATGAAACATGTCTGTAGAAAAAGGGGCCTTTACTCCATTTCAGCTTTATTTTTCCTTTTTTATTAATTTTGATAGTTTATTTTTATTATTCATGAGTTTTTAAAACCTTCCATAGACATAAAGTCCCTAATTTCATGGCAGGCTGGTCTGATAAGGAATACGTAGAATTTGAAAATTATAGGTAATTTAAGAGTGAAGGACCTTAGCAGGTGCCCTAGTCCTGCATCCTGGCTCAAAGTATCCCAGCAAAGCATATATTTAAATAAAATCTCTACACGGACACTGGCATTTGGGATAATCAGCAAAGTCTCAGTAGACGATACTCCACAGAGCTGAGAATCCAGCATTGCCTCTGTTAAATTGAATCTTTAGGAATGCCTGAGAAACTATATTAAAGTGGGATATATCTTTAAGGAAATAGGATATATTTTTAAGAATGGGACTTTTAAGAAAAGAAATGTGTGGAAAAACACTTTTCATGTCAAGGGCATGTGACAGTATAAAGCTAAAATAGATGAAATGATGGGGGGGAAAAAAAAGAAGTAATGTGTGAGTATGCGTGATTACAGCTCAGAACTTCAGTACTACATGGGACTGTGTCTCAAATGAGCACAGGTGCACCAAATAGATGTTTCTGTTCTTTGTCTCGCTAAAAACAGGATACAGTTACTCCTTAGTTGTTCTTTCTTCCTCAAATAATGTAATGAAGGCGTATAGGATGCCTTTTCAGAACAGACTTCTCACTTTCTTTTTCCACAGCTTTAATCAATACAGTTTGTAAAATTTGTAGGTTGTTGTTGTCATAGCTTTTATTTTTACCATTTTATTCAGTATGCATAGATAGGCATGCATGCACTGCTCAAAAGCAAAATAATGGTTATGTCTTGCTATGTTCTAATTTTTTGTCTCCTTCTTTTGCACAGAATGTTTTGTAGTTTAATTATTTTCTGACTTGGTATAATATAATTAACAGAAAGGACATCCCAGGCTAATAGACTTCATCAACACAAATAAGTTTGTTCAGAAGGGTCAGGAAGGTATTCACCTCTCCCTGGAGAGCTGCTGCCCAGGTAGCTGCAAGTGCACAGGAAGAGGGTTTTGTGTGAGGTGACTTCTGGAATGCTTTTCAGGCTTTTAAGTATACTTAGACTAGTGTGCACTGAAAATGTCAACATAAAATGTTACCAAAAGTTTGCTCGTTTAGTTTGCTGATCATTTTTCCACAACTGTGTTGCACCATACATCAAATCTATGGGACAGCATGTTAAAGGGGTCTTGAGGGCCTCACATTTACAGGATACAGGAGTTTAGCTCTGTGAATGCTTTAGCGTTTCTTGGTCAGCTTTCTTGGTAATTACTTCAGGCTGCAGAATTAGAAATGTTTATTGCTGAAGAATGTTCAAGAAGCATCAAACCTCGTTACTTGACATTTCATTATGATTTTCACTCTTCTTTTAGTGGAGCTCTATTAATCATCAGCATCCCTCTTTGCCTTTTGTGGTGCTGGACTCCTTGTACTTGTATGCACTGATGGGAATAAATAAAACATAGAATAATATTCCAGAGCCCAGTAATGTTGCTAGTTTACCACTGTACACTGGGTGAAGTAAGTCCTGAATTATACTATAAGTAGTGTTATATTTTTCAGAAGGCACGGGAGTAGAATTTTATACTTATGACTGATTAATGCAATTGAGAATGATCATGTACAAGGATCTCTCACAGCTCATCTGTTTTAATGCTAAAATAAGTGAAAATAGCTATCCTTCCTTTTTCTGTGAAATGTCTGCTTTGGTTTTTCATATGTAATTATTGTGAGAGAATTGCATGGACAGGCTTCTGCATGGTTCTTTGCTGCTAAAAGCATAAAAAAGTATTTAACAATCCCAACTCTCAGCCATACGTCGACATACACATTGGACTGCCTATTGTGTCTGCTTGGTACGTAAGTGCACTATAGAAAACATGTTGATGGCATCCCATTCATGTCTTAGGGTTAGAACCAGGTAATCTGTTCGATTGGAGGACCTGAAGTAGTCCTGCAGTCTTTTTCTCATTCACTTGTGCTGATGCCTTATCTGGGACTACCTAAAAGAGAGGCTTGATAAAATTAAAAGGGTAAAAAGCGGTTGTATTTATTTGAAGGCCTTCAGGTACATCCGGGGCAGTCAGAGCTCAGTTGGGGGGCTTACACCCTAGGGTGGACCTCCTAAGGTCAGCTCCCCAAGATGGACCCCCAAGATGGACAACCGGTCACGAGATCTCCATACTTTTATAAGTTTGGTCTGTTTGCATATTAGGGCTAGTTCTTCCAATTACAGCTTCAGGTAATGAAGTAATTCTCCCCAGGTTTGCTCCTCCCTTACCAACTGTTTACAGTTCTCGGGCCTGAGGCAATAAGGTGTCCTTGAGATTCAGGCCTGAAGATGGATTGTTTTATCTAAAAGCAGTAGCTAACATCTATATGGACTTTAGAGTTACACACTAAGAATTGCAGGGTTACAAATATATGAAAAATATAAAAGCTAAAATCCTAAGGCATCAGTGCCAGCCCCAGAGTAGCTGGTTTTTGTTGCTGTCACAGGGTTGGGAAGCACCTTAAATCATGCCATGAAAGCTCTCTTTTGTAGGTTTCGTTCCTGCTAAATGTCTTTGTTTGCATTAATACCCACATATGTTGCTTAGCAGAGGCACAAAGTCTTTAAAAAAGAGTCATGTAAGCAAAACAAATTCTAAGTGAGAGCTTGTCTACCATAATCACAATTAAGCCATTTTATAATGTAAAAAAAGAAGAAGTAATTTTTTGTGACTTATACTTTTTCTCTGCAGGACTTCAGTGTGAAATAAGAGGAAAGACATCTCTAGTTTCTGCTCATGATGATTTATTTGTCAATAAGGGCTAGATCTTCAGCAGGCATGTGTAAGTGTAGCTATATGATGTGCTGATGGGTGTGCTGATTTACATCCGGTCCTGCCTCCCTGTAGGCCTAGAGGGGAAAATTGTAAATACCCATTTTGTAAGAGAATGATAGAATGCTTCATTTACTTAACAGGCTTTTGGTGGACAGGTGTATTAATGTAACACCTCACGTGTAAAGATTGTTGGCAACTTACTTTGTCATTGATTAGATCGGGTTGTGCCTTTTGATTTAAAGATGATTTGTGTGCTGTACTGAAAATAGAAGAGTGCAAGAAAGGCCAGTGTTAACTAAGTTGCCTGCCTCCCTTTGTGATTTATAGTGTGACCTCCTTAATCACATAACCAAAAAGAACAAGGTGTTATTTTTAACATCCAGATGAAAATGAAGAAAGGAAAAGAGTTGACAATACCATATGCTATCTCACACACCCACACCCACACCCCATTATCTGTATAGAAGATTGAAAGGTAATCTTTCTGAAGTAAAATAGCAACAGTTTTTCTTAGACTTCGTGTGATAAAACTGAAGAAAACAAGAGAAGAACTTTGAAGCTTTAGTAATTCTTTTTGTTTTCTGAGACTTTCCTAGTTTATGATAGCTGAAGGACACAATCACAGCTGTAAGAGTGCAATCTCAAAATCAACCAGAATGATTCCCTGTTAGAGAAGAATGCTACAGAAATTCTCTCTTCACAAGGTTTTCTGTTGGAGGTGATACTATTCTTTTCATTGCAACTGCTGTGAATCCTGTAATATTTTTGCCACCAAGAGGAATCAGAAATACATTAAAACATGTCTAAGCTTTAAGTAGCTATGTCTAAGCATAGGTAGGAAATGACTTTGAGAGGGGTTTAGGCACTAGCATTGGCTTAAAAGTGTATTTCAGTTGTTCTGAAAAAAAAAGGGCTTTACCAAATCACAATATGTTAGCTTTGACAAAGGAGTTACCAAAAAGCTACATATGGCACGAATTTTGTTTTTGTGAAAAGACATTGGACACTATTGTTATTGAAGACTCTCCTGGTGATGAGATAGTAAAATTATATGTATTTATGTCTACCCATCTTGGGGGAGATTTAACAAGAACAGAAGAAAGAATGTTGGTGTTCTTTGGTATCTTTCACTTTCCATGGGAGCTTATCCTACCAAAACTACATTATTCTCTTCATTCCTTTGGTAAACCACAATTTTATTGTCAAAAAACCTTGGTATTTTCACTTCAGGCAGAGACAGGTAAAGCTTTACCAGCACTGTACAGTTTCATAGTTTAATAGACAGGGCATTTTCTGTATATATATAGATAATGCTGTGATGAGTACTTGGAGAGAGATAAAGGTAGCTTTTAAGCAGAGATATGCAACATGGTGTTACAGGGGTTTAAAACAGTACATTACCCTTTAAGCTTTAGAAGATGGAGTTCCAAATGATCATCTGAGAAGCCCCTACAGTCTATTTAACACAGGTTTTTCTTATTTGTTCTATAAAGTATGACTGAACATACAGTGCCATCCAAGCCATTCTTATAAAATACTGTTTAAAATAATGATGAACTCGATTTAAACCACTGTGGGGACCTCTCTTCTTCAGGAATGAAAGTTCAGCAGTTCTAGGCTTTCTGTGTGCATTTCCACTAGTGATTAATACCTTTTTGCGGGTTGCTTCTGAAAGTGAGAAGTTTTTTCACTTCCTGTTGTCATGATACTGAATTTCTAAAAATTTTTATTGCAACCTTTTATGTCATACATAATTTTTATTAAAAATACTTTTGGTTTTGTTGTTAGTTTTAGGTTTTTGGAAGAGCTCATTTTCATTTCAAATGGAGACAGTAAGAACTGATGCTTTATTGGGCCTCCTTTAAAAAGTTGTCCATTTTAAAAAACAGGTTTTTTTTTTTTTTTTTTTTTTTTTTTTTTGTAGAGTCATAACATTTCTGGGTGTCTGCACACACATGTGCCGGTAAACATTAGAAATGTTATTCGGTATTTGAAAAAAGCACCATGAAATGATTTGTTAGTGTTTTGAAGTCTCCTTCTTTCTCTAAGAAGTGACTGAAATTCACTTGAATGTCATCTTTTGCTGCGTTTTGGTGACTGTGAATCACTGAAAGATGCACAGATTGTAAGTGGACAAATCATTATTTCCTCGTTACAGTGCCCAAAAATCCTGCTATTCCCATTCTTGTAGCATTCATGCCAATGTGATATCTTCAGTGTAGATCTAAAGAGAGAATGAGATCTTGAATGCAGGGTGATAGCACAAATTTTTGCTGTTTTTGAATGAACTAGTACTGAATTCATTTAATTATCTCTGATTATCTCTGGATGATTCATCATATTAAAAACATCTGCAATTCTACAATTTCAAGCAAGCAGATACCAGTCACTTCTAGAAGTTGATGTCAAAATTTCTGTTATGTTTGATTAGATCAGATCTGTCCCATGTGGTTATGGATACAAAGAAAATAAATTTGCTGTGGAAGAGGTTTAGGCTTCTTTTTTAGGTGATTATTGGGCCTTGCTCACATTTAAATTTGATTTCCTGTGGATAGCTCTGTTTTCTGTCTGACTGGATGTTGTGTCTCATTGTACATTTCCCCTAAATATATTCATTAAATACATCTTTTGTATCCCTATTATGTTTATTTTTCTAAAAAGTTCAAAGCCAAAATCTGATTTCCATATTTACATGAAGTGATGCTCACTTCCAAAATCGATATTATGTGTAGAATATGTTGCTATATGGAATGAATTTTTTAATCTATGTGTTCAAATTTTAAGCAAAAATAATAGAAACCCCACCAAACATTAAAATCATAGCCTTGAATAGCTGAACACTGCTTAATTATGATAAGGGGTACTTAATGAGATGTCAAAGTGTTAAATGTCTGTCTTCAGTCTGTAAGTTGTGAACAATCCCTTTAAGATAAAGCAGAATAATTTTACAGAAGTTATTGAGCCTCTCACAGGCACTATATGTACTGGAAGTCAGAGGAAATGAGGTGTTAGGTGTATTCCACTTGGGTAACTTGGACTGAGCTCCCTGGCACCTGAAGAGCTTTTTTGACTGTGTGTCTCTTCCTGCATTATTCACGGCTTTGGAATGGGAGGTCACACTCTAGAAAGATTTTGCTATATCCTTGACCACTTTCTCAAGCATTAGAAACCTTAAATTAAGAAGAAAGTGAAATCACTTTTGTGTTAGTAATGAACAGGACAGCCATGTACTAAATGCTGTGCATGTCACTTCCAAATCCTTATTGATAATTAGGGGAAGACTTTCTGTTTTGGGAAGTGCTTCAGAACAAAGTAATTTCTCACATGCATTAATAACACTGTCATAGTTCTGATGTTCTTATTTTTGAAGTGCCATTATGAGAACTCTTATTAGCTTTTATAAAATTCAACAAAATCTTCAAAAATGTCCTTTGGGTAAAATCTTTCATGTTTCCCAAGATTTTGCAGTTGTTCTTGTCAGAATACTTGTGTAGTTACACGTTCTTTCTTCTTATAAAAGGGTGAGGGAAATTGAAAGTTTTTCCCTTAATCTGAAGTGAATTCCAGATTATAACAGGATTTTTTTTTCTGGTACCCAGGATTACTAATGGCCTGTCTTTTTCTCAAGCTATAAGTGTGGTTATAAAGGCATTATCACTATACAGTGCTTTTCTCAGTCCTGTTATTTGAAGCTAAAATTTTGGATAGTCCTTCACTGAAAAAACTTTGAATGAAGCCATAAATGGATGCCTTATATTTTATTGAAAAATTGAAAAGGATATCTGTGTAACATGTAGCACCTGACATTAATTGCTATCACGAGCAGGAAGTCTGATTTTTCAGTTGACATTAAATTGGAAACTGTTAGTGACAACTGATATTAAATAGATAGGGGTCCTGAATTACTGCAAAAAATGCGTAAGTGGGGTGGAAAATTGTCTTCCCATTAAGTGAGATTTTCCATAAGCCAACTGTTACGAAACAGAGTTCACTGTCCTCACTGTTTCAGTGTTTGGTTTAATATATAAAACATAAGATGGTCGCGTCGAGGTCACAAATGCATTTTTCTTTATTAGAGCGGGAAGCAGCTCTTTTGAAAGCTTTGAGTGGACTATTTCATAATGGTTGAATATTACCAGGATGTACCCTTACTTGGGGAGGTACTGGAGATGTGCTTTGACCAAACTCCCTGGGTTGAAGGGCCGTGATTATGGATTTAAGAATAGCAAGGGCATTAGTGTATAATGTAAGTCTTCATACGTTGTGCTGGTCTGCACGTCTGGTTCAGTTAATTTATGTCCAATCAGATATGTTTTGCAATAGAGAGGTGGTTGTTGCTTCAAAAATTTGTTGTGCTCCCACAGTTTCTTCTTTAAAATCATTAAATGCAATTTTATATAATACAAGTTTGGATCTATTTACCACTGCTCAAAAGCTCTTATGCCAGCAGAGTTTGCTCTTTGAGCATAGCGGTGTTTGTAGCAGAGTTTATTTGTTGTACTGTGAGCGTGCAGAAGTCTCTAAAAGAGTAGGTTTGAAGGATGGAGCAATCTACAGCCTCTATTCTGAGGAACTGGTTCGTTTTGTCAAGGTGATCTTTATATTTTTCAATTACTGTGTTAAAGATTTACCTGATTATGGAAGTTGCATGAATTACCAGGTGCTATCATTAGTATGATCAAACTGATTTTGCTAGAGAGGTATTTTAACATCTCCTTATTGTCCTATGAGAATAACAAAGTTACTGCCATGTAGGACAGTTCATAAAATCATGAATGAGAGGGAAACGTATTTAGCCACTGAGATGTGATTATGGGAACACACTGAAGTTATTTAAGTGTATGTTTCTGGGTACATAAATTTCTTACATATCCATATACCTTTTGTAATGTGAAGGGAAATAATATTCAAATATGCATTATTGTGGAGCAAGCAAAATAGCCTGCTTTGTAACACACAAAAGGGAGCATAGATACTATCTTTCAGATGAATAACATTAACATATTTAAAATGACTATTTTAACCATATTAAACGAAAATGATGCCTTTCATATTCTCATTTAATGACTTCAGTGATCCAACTTTATTAAAACATTGGAGAAATTATTTGGTTTAGTTTTCAAAAGCGTTATTGGTGTTGTCAATATGTAAAGGTGCATCCAAACTCTTAAGACACTGACAGAGTCAATTGTATTCAAAAGCTCTTCTTTATTATAAACTGGAGATGAACCTGAAACTGAAAAGTTAGGAAGGTTGTGAGCAATTCCATATCATCCTCTGGATCACTTCCTGCTGCAGCAAACCGTCTGAGCATTATGTGTGATTTAAATACTTAGGGTTTTTTTTAAGTGGCTTGAATTATGCATGACCTTAAAATTAGGCATGTGTTTAACTGCTTTGCCGGAAGTTAGGCTTTAATTTTTCTAAAATTTCATTGTGAGCTATATTGCCTGTTCCATTGTAATGCAGGCAGGTTTCTCCATCAGGTCTTAAAAGTATAAGAACATTCATATATTTCTAAGAATATAAGAAACATCATCACTTGGTTCAGCTGAACTATTTGTCTCATACAGAGTCATATCTCTAATAGTAGTCAGTAGCAGATGTCTTGGGAAAGACACACTAATGTTTTCCTAACATAGCTTCACATTTTAATGTAATTTTCTGTCTTTGAGCAGTTGAGGTGAAATTTTATCTTTGTCTTACAAACACTGATGGCTTTTTTTTTTCCATCTCCAAATCGCCTAAATAAATTTCTAAAACAATCCACGTTTTATACATCCACAATATGTTCTATCTGTGAGTGGCATTATTTAGCAACTATCCTGAGTCTGAAGGGACCCACTAGGTTTATCAAAACCCAGCTCCAGCCCCTGCACAGGACAGCCCCAAGAGTCACACCCTGTGCCTGACAGCATTGTCCAAACACTTGTTGAGCTCCAGGAGGCTTGGTGCTGTGGCTACTGCCCTGGGTGGCCTGTTCAGTGCCCAATCACTCTTTGGATGAACAAGCTTCTTCCTAATATCTGACCTAAGCCTCCCCTGACACAGCTTCATGGCATTCCCTCAGGTCAGTGATCACCAGAGAAAAGAGATCTGTACCAGCCCCTCCTCTTCCCCTCATGAGGAAGTTGTAACTGTGATGAGGTCTCCCCTCAGTCTCCTCTTCTCCAGGCTGAAAAGACCAAGGGATCAGCTGGTCCTTTTATGGCTTCCCCTCAAGGCGCTTCACCACCTTCGTTGCCCTCCTTTGGACATTGTCTAATAGTTCGGTATCTTTCTTACATTGTGGCACCCAGAACGGCACAGCACTCGAGGTGAGGCCGCTCCAGTGCAGAGCAGAGTGGGACAATGCCCTCTGCTCTGGTGGGGCTGGTGATGCACATGTATGTTCCTGATTTACATGTATGTAGCCAGTATTACAGTTTTATATCAGTATGACATTGACCTTTATAGATTGCCAGCCTTTAATCTGAAATTCAGAACAATTGTCTTATGTCAAGATGCTCCTGTGCTTAGGAGAAGTCTTCAAATAATGTTGTTTCTTTAACAGTCTGGATACTGAAGAAATTGTCTTTATATGGAGGTCACCTTTGAGGGTCTCTAGTATTGTCTCTGGTAAACGTGTGTTTTGAGGGTTTTTTTTGTCTTCAAATTTGTTTCCAGATATTTTCTTAGGGAATGTCTATCAAAATAAATTACAAAAAAAACCCCAGAATTCCTGTGGTAACGTCACTGTTTATTTTTGCCTAAGATAAAAAGAAGAAAAAAATAGATTTTTACTAACTAATTTGTATTTCAATATTTTAAGCATAATATAATTAAATGTGAACAAAATGCATTTACTTAAATATTGCTGAGGTGTTAATATTTTATAAACTGTATAAAAATTTAATTAGTTACTTCATTTTGGATCTATCTAATATACTAGATGAGAATATTTATTTATTTACATACGTATGCAAATGTTTTCAATATTGCTTTATATTCCTACCCAAAATCCATCAATATTCAGCATGACTAATTTGTGTCACTTTCCATTTCCTTGTTTCCATTAATGTGTAATTAAGAAACTAACACTGGCTCCATGGGTAATGATATGTACTGATATGTCTCATAAGTATTCATGTAATAAATAAATTTTAAGTATTCCTTCAGATCTGTAGATGAGAATAAAATCTGTACATCAGTATTAGCAATTCACTGGGATACAACTCTCACAGGCTGATGAGGCTGTGCAATTAAATTGGGCTTGGAAATGTCTGTTATCCTTTAGAATGGGAATGCCGAGTGTGTAAACCCAATATTGCTCATATGGAATTTGTGACTTCTGTTGCTCTCCCCCAGAAGCTTCTGGAGGTGTCCTGCTCAGTCCCTAGCAGAGGAGGGAGCTGATTCGTGCTCTTTCCAGAGCGTTCTCATTCTCCTTGAACTGTGGAAAGAGCAAGTGTGATAAGCTTCAAAGCCTTTTCCTCCAAAGTAGGTGCTTTCTGTGGTTGGCCAGGTGTGTTTTTGTTTGCTGAGCCAGATGTGCAGTGGCTTGCAAGGAATGACTTGATGTCTGGAAGGGCTGTTCAGCCCTTGGAATGAAACTTACCATGAAAGCAATGCCTTTCTTTGAGAAACATTTTCCATACCCACAAAACAGTAGTCTTCCTTGTAATGATGAAGTAATTTAATAATCTCTTAAACAGAAAGAAAAGTTTAATGACAAGCAAAACTTTTATTTTTGAAGGGTGAAAGTGCAATATTTCCATCATTTTGTGGGACTTTTTAGTGAATGTACAAATTGCTTAAGTACTTTGGCTCTTGGTGGTATCCCAAAACTTTAGGATAAAAGGGGATTTTCCTCACAGGAATTTACTCTCCAGGACACAGTTCAAAGCTGGAAATCCATGTGTGTGTCTGTTTCGAAAGCTGGTTGACCAGTTTTAGATGAGAGCTGTTAGGAATTTCTAGTTTTTTGAGGTTGTTGGGGAAAAATTTAAATGTGCAAAATATAATATGTTGTTGAATACATTGCTAGTGTGTTTTAGAAAGAGATTGTATGAGTTTTGATATGTTACTTCAGTCTTGATTGTAAGTGAAAAATACAAGTGAGAAATTTCATGGTGAGAAAATGAAATATTTTTCATAAAATAACCTTTGGCTATATGATTCTTGGTATAACAGAACTTATATTTTCATGAACCATCCATGTTGTTTTATGTAAAGAAGATATATTGGGATTAGTAGAAAAATACAAGCATTACTACCGTCTTTGCCCTGCTCCTTTCCACCTCCAAAAGGGCTCAGTTTTAACTGTTGATATTGAATAGTTATCTTTGCAGAATATAACAACTTTTTTCCTCACTGATTTGTCAAAAAACAAAAATGGTAAGGAAATTATACACATATCCTTAGGAAAAATAAACTTCAAGTTAAGTCTGAAGTATTATAAAAAGAATGGTTCTTCTGAAATTTAAAAAACAAAAAATTGAAGGGGAAAAACACTGAATGTATCTATCAGAGAATAGCGTGTAGGAAACCTGTAGTCAGCAAAACTGCTGCAGAATAGAATACAGAACATCACTATTGTTTGATAGGTAATACTTCAGCAAAATATTAGAGTAAAAGTTGCAGAATATGAGCTTTTTCCAGGAAACTTTCGTGTGTGCTTTTTTTTCCTGTTCCACAAGACAAAATAGCAAATAATACACTACTTTTCAGGTATATCAAGATTCTTCAAGGTGTATTTCTTCCACAGTGTTGTCCAGTCTTTCACACACGCACCTGTCAATGTTGGCAGGTTCTCAGTTTCTTCTGACAGACAATACCATTTTATGGACTATAATGTTGCTACAAAATGCAAATTCAAGTGATATTCAACCAAGTCCCCCATTTGTAAGCAACCCTTCAAAGTTACATGCTGCATGTGTGATTTCGATATACAGTAGTGAGATAGTTTTACATTTTCAAATGCTTATCCCTGCAAGTTCCACCAATTCCAGTCATCAGCATATGTTAAAATGATTTCACCACAGTTGTTGGCTCTGCAGCAGGACATCTCCTATCTCCCCTGGTTGACAAGTCTTAAGTTATTTATCAGCTGCAAAGTACCATCGAGTTCCCTTTCCTGCAAGGGTTTCATCAGAGCCTGGCTGCTGTGTCTCTGCCACTCCACCCTCCATTCCATCCCTCTTAGCGGTGTGGATGTGGGGAATCATCATCAATAGGTTTGGAGCCTGCCAACTGCATTTTATCTAGACAGTAGCAGCTGCGTTTTACCCTATAATTTCCATTCTGTTGTAACTTCTGTTAGAATGTGAATATAACTTCCCAGTCTTCTCTAATTTTACCCCCAGCCATCTTTCCACAAGATGGGAAGCTACTAACGCAAAGAACACTTTCTACCTGTAGTAACAGGAGTTCAGCCCTATGTGCAACAGTCTTGTACATCTGAAGTCCTTGTATGGAATAAAATGTTTTCTTAGCATGCAGGTAATTATATTTTCATTCACCTTATTAAGTTTTTATTCTGGTAGCTTTGGCAGAAAATGGTAGAAAAATTTTGGAATCAATACTAGTCTCAAATAATTCGTGGTGATCTGTGGACAAGGCTTTGGTTGAATTTTAAAGATGCCAGTGACTCCACGAAGTCTCAGACACAGCTGATTTTTAGGGAAATAAATCAGCTGTGTTTTTGCAGTACTTTTTCCTGTTGTTGACAAGGCCACAAAAGAAAGTGCTACTGAGGTTGAAATACTCTTTGTTAACTGTTAATAATTCATTATTAACATTTTCTTTGTGTTTCTTTACCATAATAACAAAATGCTTCAACTCAGGTTTTTTACCTCAAAAATTATAAATTAAGGGTTAATTTTCTGAGCTTTGTTTTTGGGTTTTTTTTTTTGTTGTTGTTGTTTCTTTTTCTATTGTTTCTGGTTAGTTTACAGATCTCGATATAGTGTATTCTTGTTACAAAATTTAAAGCCTACTTTTACAGACACTTGATCTAGTTTGCAGTTGCCAGAGTAACGTAACATTCTGGCTTCAGTATTTGGCAGGCAAACAAAGGAGGAATTGTCAAGTATTTTGTGTTTAAATATAATTATTATGGATCTTTATTTTGCAGTTTGGGTTGATTTCGTTCCTCTCTGAATTGTAACTAGTGTCTGTTCGAATGACAGACTGTAATCATTTGAAAATGCCATCTCTATTAGAGTTATGACTTCCAACATCTTGTATACAAAAAGTACTTCATTTTTTCACAGTTTTTAGTTCTCACTGTGAAAATAGAGTGGTGTCTGAAATTGTATCGATGGTGTATGGTTTGCATGAACTTTTATATGAGTGTTTCAATGATTGTCGCATTAACATTGTGATATTAAGGATCAGGCCAAGTATTCAGCACCAGGCTTTCACTTTT
Source organism: Ptilonorhynchus violaceus (assembly GCA_013397565.1). NCBI lineage: Eukaryota > Metazoa > Chordata > Aves > Passeriformes > Ptilonorhynchidae > Ptilonorhynchus > Ptilonorhynchus violaceus. Next base: position 2,281,678 of record VZRJ01013354.1, on the reverse strand, counting down.
AAAATCCTTTAAATAATTGTTTACAGCATTATTAACCATCTTAGGCTGAGATTGGCTTTCTTAATTTTTAGATTTTGGGTTTTTTTGTTCTGAATCTGAAGGAACGATTTTGAAATAATGTTGTATTTCAAATTTATGTTGTACCAGGTAATCCCCAGTTTTCAATATTAATGCAGCAAACTCTTCTGATTCCAGAGGGGTATCAGTCAGTGTGCAGCTGAAAGTAACAGATTCTGTGCTTGATTTCACCCTTCCCTAAATCTTAATGGTTTCATCACAAGGATGTTGGTGTAGTAATCAGCTTTCAAGCAGCATGATTCTTTGATGAAAGTGCCCACTGCAATCATGCAGGATTGCAATATGGCAGGGAAGCAGAGTGCTGATTAAACTGAATTTAGAGAAATAAAAATGGACATCTATTTTATTACAATGTATTTAAAATTACTGTGAGTTTCTGGGTGCTAAAGGTGGAGAGTTTCTCATTGTTTTTGCAGTAATAGGTACTTTTTCTCTTTTGAATTATAGCAAGTTCTAATAGATTTCATTGAAGTAGCAGTAATTTTCCAGCTTCCAATAAGGGAAGCTGCAGTAACCCAAGTAGAAAGAATCTACAAAATGCTTAATTTAATTAATTTTTTTATAGCTTCCTGCCTTCATATAGGCTCTGTGCTAGGAAAAAAATAGCTGGGGGCTCCAGTGCACCCCTATAGTGGAGCTACATCAATTACGGACCATCCTTATACTTGAATTTCTTTGCCTATGACACAGCTTGTTTCCAGAAGGCTGCAGGAAGCATGAAGATTCAATTTTTAGTTTTGTTAGTGTTGTCTGGGTGTTTTGGCTCTGCGGAAGATTGCTCAAGAGCTACCAAGAACACCGCGGAAGCAACAAAAATCGTCTTTCTAATTCACATTGGAAGGCACATTGTCAGTAAGAGTTATTACTGTGTCTTTCTAGTTGCAGCATGTGTTATGTGTCCTATGTTCATAAGCCATAACATTTGTAGGTTAAACTTCTTAAAAGAACAGATAACCACCCATATAACAAAGGAGTGAGGTGGTTACTGTGCATGATGGTTTTGCCATGTATCAATATTATATCTGAATCTCTTCTTTTCTAGATGGTTAAGCTGAAGTTTCAACTTTCTTTGCATTAATTTTCACACTTCTTGCATCCGATAAATATACATATCTTAGTTTTTACCTCCTTTATTAATCTCACAAGACATTCCAAAAAGTATTGTCATTTAATCGTTCAGAAAGTGTTGTTTCTTTCTTGTTTTATATATTGCCATTGTAAAGAACAATACAATGGTTTAACCACTGTTGGATGGGATTTTATTTCAAGAGTGCTCATAGCTAGAAAATGCTTATTTGGGGTTTTTTAATCGTTTTTGTTCCAGTTATTCAACTCTATGCACTGTGTCTGTTCGGACAAAATATCTGCTAAAAATGGTGCTTTATGACAAAATAGTTAATGACTTTTTCTAATTCTCTCTTTTTCACAAATGGAAAACTCCATTACACATAATAAAGGACAAAATACAGGCATAATCGAACAACACATTAGACAGAAGGCTTTGTAACTCTGTTTTCAGCAAAGGCTAGAACTGTTTGTTCATTTATTCTCTATAATACGCAGCTTAGACTGAATGCTTGTGCTCTTTAAAGACCCAAAGCGTAAAAGACAATGTGCTCTCTCTAAAATGTGGTGAAGATTGTAACCATTTTGAACTGCATTTAGCTTAGTAACATGAAATATCAGTTATTCCCTAAGGTATTGTGTAGTTGTAGATCATAAACTTTTAGCCTAAATTAAACAGCACAGCTGGTTGCCTTAATTTGATGCATTATAGCACAAATGTTTCAACAGCTTGACTAAAATGAACCATACTGCAAATTCAAAAAAAGAGCGAAGGTCAACGCACATGGTGCCTAGTGATTTGCGAATTTCCTTTATTTGGATACATGTATTTTGTGGAACTTAGCATAGAGGAATGGAATTTGTCAGAGTAGAACAGAAAGCAAAGTATGTTCCATCAGTTTTGCTTAAAAATAATGCAGTATTATAAGGATGTCAAAGTAGTACTGTCTCAAATTTTCAGAAGGACGTTAAACATAGAGTATCTTCTGGATAGTTAAAAATCTTGGATTCTTTTGCACATGTTTACATAGAAATATGTTTTCCATAATTCATAATCCTATTTTCTAATCTGTGTATACCATTAAACTTCATTGCTTTTTAAGAACATAGAATGGCTGCTACCTCATTCACATGTACAGGATTGCTTAGTTGAACAAGAGGCATCTAGAGATAGCTAATCTGTGGCTGTATTTCTAGTTGACTAAGAAAATACATCATTCTTTGTTCAGAAAGGTCTGCAACACAATGCAGCTGCCATTGCTCCCTATCTGTTCAATGCAAGTGTAGTGTTAATAATCCATATCTCTGTAACAGAAAACGTTGAATTGAGCTACCACAAAGGAAATGAAGGTAGTCTGGGCACATTGCCAAATATAGGATGTTTAATACTGAATGCTGAAATTCTCTGTAGAATTTCTTTTTAATATACACCAAAAATTCATATAGTTGGTAATTTATCTGTAACTGCACTTGGTGTACGTAACTCTATACAAAGGTGAAAAACATAATCCAGCAGTTTTCACTCAGCGAAGCAGTAGGTAATTGTAACTTGTGTGTGCTTTAGGAGTTTGACCTGGTTTATACCAAAGATAATGACTTGTACTTTGAGGAGCATGCCCTATGGAGGCTTTAGATTGAAAACGACACTGGCAGAAATCTGTTGGTTCAGTTTATTTCTCTGCATTGTTTTTCGACTCCTGCTTTGCTTGTCTGAGTCAGGTTTGTGCTAGTGATATTTCTTGTAAGAAATATATTCTTATATGTTTATATAAATCCAGAGTTTTAGAAAATTCAGTAAAGTTACTCTATGTTCTTCCTTTACGAAACATCAAAGTTTAAACCGTGATTTTCTCATTATCTGGTCTTCTGATCTAAATTGTCACTGTTCTGGCATCTATGGTACCTGTGTTGTCCTACTGAAATAGTTCATACAGGAACTCTTCGTTACAAAGCAGGGTCCCTACAAGTCCTGTTGCTAGTAGGTCTGTGCAGCCAACAACTGGTGTTGGTAGAACACCTTTATGTATACAGTTAATAAGCAATGACTGTATCTTCTTCAGTACCATCTTTCATGGTTCCCTGAACTCCCAGGTACTTATTTTAATAATTTTTTTTAAGTTTTTAAAGTTGTTTTTTTTTCCCATGACATTAGAGCATCTTTTTTAGTTTGCTACTTCTATACTTTATTTCTGCATGCCCTTTTCTTTGCTCTTTGAAAAGTAAGTATGGGTTTCCTTTTTTTCCCACATATACCGTCTTATATGGAATTTAAGAAAACATTAAAATCTTTCGGTTAGATGATTAACACTGTGTAACAATGCATAACAGGAATAATTATTGAGAGACTAAAACCCTCTGCAAAGTAAAGCCGCTACTTCTTAAATTGCAAGTCTTTGCAAGTTTATCCTTCCACATTAATACTCACGTGGTATTAGGAATATGGTGATTAAATTGCTTTGTCACTTGTGTGAGATTAAATATGGGGTTTTTTCCTGTTTTACACCTGAAGGTCTGATGATGATGATGTAGCAATTCTGATTGATAATGTTTGGATTCACACTGTGGTGCTTGAGCTGAAATGTGGTGCAAATTCAGTATTTATAATGTATCAACCGTTAATTGTCTTCAGCCTTTGTAGATTCAAGACTTGTTGCCATAACTTGAATTAGTGACCAAAGGTAGTACTGCACTGAAACATTTTCAATCTGATTCTTTTCACCATTTTAATCATAGAGAATTTAATTGAAAGTTACTGTATTAATAAAAAATACAAGATACATTCATTAAATTAAGTAGTTATTTGGTTGAATACTTAAGTCTACAAAAGTAATAATATCTGCTAAATATTTGCATAATTAAAAGTAAACAAAGTGGTATGTTCTCTGGAATTAGTTTTCTACACAAAGCACCCATTCTCCACAATCTGGTTTTCATAGTATTTTTTAAAATATCCTTCATTTTCTGCAACTTAATTTCTTGTATTCATGTTTATTTTGTAAATGCCTTTACTTCTGTGCGGATGCTTCAAGTTTTCATTAAATTTAGTTTTACTTGACGAGTTGATAGGAACAATTGTTGCTCATTGGCTTTTGAAAACTTAATTCAATTGGTGAAACTATGTTGTGCTGTTAATATGTTAATGTTAGTTTAGTCAGATGCTATAGTAAGTGAAGTACTCAACTCCCTTTGCTTTTCTGGTCTAAGGGCATGAATTTATCACAGAGACAAGTTTTGGAGACTAAGTGCTTGTCTTGTCATATTTTTGTACTCTCAATGAATTTTGGGTTCTGGGTCTTTACCTTGAGAGTTGCAGAAGTCTTCAAATACAATTGGTGTTTGAGAGTCTTGTGGAAATTAATATGGATAATTGAGTGCTTCCAGCATTTGAAAAATGGGTTGTTAATAGACTTAATAGCTTAATTGAGGTCTGCATTGGAATAAAAACTAAAACAAATCAAAAACCCAAACCAACACAAAACCCCACCCCAAAACTGTATAATCATGTTATCTGTTAAAAAAAGTGCTTCAGAAGTCTTGGTGCTGGCATGGATGCTTTGGAAAAGTAGTGCTAGACATCCTAATCAAGAAAAATAGCCTTAACTGACATTAATTTATAAGAAATTAATTTTATTTCTTAAAAAACCTGTCTCTGAGGCTGAGCACAGAATTTTATGTGCTGATCATAGGTAAGTATGGTTGAGTACAGGGCTTTTTTCCCTAATAGTGTAAGGGGATCACCAAAAATTTATTTTTATTTAAAAGATCAAGACTAATATTATGGAGTCTTTGAATTACTACCAAGTCCATCAACCAGATACATGAATTTCATTTTGAAATAATCACTTTACAGGGAAGAAAACCATATTGTTCGAGTAGCTCTATCCCAAGGAGATATGTAAAAGCTATTTCTAAAAGAAATATTGGAAAGCAAGGATATCCTGTTATCGCTTAGCTCTACCACAGGTTTTTAATAAGCTGGCTATTGCAGTGATGAGTGAAAAACTCAAACCTGCTCTTTTTGTGGGATAGAATTAAGGAGTTTTTTTTTCTTAGGTAAGTCATAATGTTGTTTATGTGACTAAATTATGGAAATATAATTACAAAACCTTGAAGGAAAATGAAGGTTGCAAAGTAAAGCACTCCCATGGGAAGTACTGAAGTGAAGACTGGCTTTGTTTCTCCTCATGTTCCTGCTGGCAGTGATAAAATTTCCAGTTGCGTAAGCCACTGTCCTGCCTCTCCCCTCTCACCCCAGCCCCCAAAAGAGGGAGAAATTAATCTTCTGATGAGAGTTTATTGCTTTTAATATAGTCATTGTATGCTATGCATTTCCGATTTTGTTCTGTATTTCCTTGTGAGGTAAGCCTTGGAAATTTCCATCTTCCTGCCAGTAGTTGCTGCTGGAAGATGGGAGCCTTAGAAATCAATAGAAAAGTTGTATGTCACATGGATTAATTTTTTGATAACAAATTAAACAATTTTACTTTAAAAAAAGACCAAACGCAACAAAACTCCCATGACAAAATATCTGTTAAGAAAAGAACTGAGAAGACTGAACTTCATTGAAACTATTGCTGCTGTCCCTTTTGAGAAACTGTAAACGTTGCCCAATGTTTTGTAAGGTTGTTACTATAAAGGAACGAATTAGAGGGCAGTATGCTTATGTGGTGGTGTTCAATTAAAACAAACAAATGAGCAAAACCCCCAAAAGAAACAAACCCCCCACTCAGGATTTAGGCAGCAGTAATCTCTATAATATTAAAAATTACGTCTGTCACATACAAAACACATGTTCAGCTAACTTACTACCATATACATGAATTTATTTTTTGTTGGTTTATTTATTTATTACATTTAATCTTTGGAACCTGATTCACTGGAATATCTTGTCTGAACTAATGGCTGACTGTACTTGATTTCCCACGGGTGCTGAAGCATTTTAACAAATTTCTGATAATATGGTTTCACATGTAGAAAATAGTTTCACAGTAGATTACAAGGTCTAGACCACTAATTTTGTGACATCCTGAATCATATAAATAATATTTGCTCAAGCATGCAGGAGGATGTTACTGTTTTTCTCCAGATTTTCCACAAAGGTTTTTAGTTTGATATTACAGTGAAGTAATCTGTCATTGTGCTTGTGATGTGCTCATGGCTCACTTTTTAAAAGAAGTCTGAAGGGTGTACATTATTTTGGAGCTTCCTTTTTTGGATGGGGATTGAAGTGATAAACTGGATATGCTAACCTGACAGAGTACACTTGGGGAAATCAGAATTATTGTTCTTTCAGAGTAGCGTCCCGAAACTACCACTCAGTAACTTCAGGGAACAGAAATTCAGAGATGGATAAAGAAACCACCTGTCTAGAGCAGTCAGTTGAAACACATGAACAGACAGAACAGAGGGGAGTATATGAACTGTGTGACCTGTACTGCAAGGCAATTTGGTAAGAATCATTGATATAGAACATTGAATTTCTGGTGACTACCTTTCTGAACTGTAAAATGAATGAAAATAGAAGAGGAAAGGGTATCTGAGAGAGAGGTATGGTACATCACATCTCCTTTCCCTTTTGACCTTGGATCTCTCATTATGTCCAATTTAAAGATTTCCCTGGAAAGGTAGCATCAAAGGCAACGCAATTTGGAGCTTTTTATTTTTCTTTTCCTTTTTTTTTTTTTTCCTCCTGAGACTGCATTGCTAAAAATGTGTGTTAAATTAAATTTCAAATCTTTGGGCTTTTTCTAGAGTGCAAAGTAGATACTTAAACTGTACCAGGTATAACGTAAGTAGTTGAGACTCTTGTAATACTGATGTTACAGTCATATGACATTCTGCAACATTTCTTTGGAACACTGCAACTAAATTTGCCATCGTTTTGCCCTCTAGCAGTGAAGACACAGTGCAGCAATACACTTTTGTGTTGCTGGTACATGCAACATTTCATTCCACTTGTGCAGGGGCACGTTAATTGCAGAGTTATTGCAGCTCCTGAAGGCTCACAATTAACCAAATGTAGTGGGCTGACCCTGGCTGGGTGCCGGGTGCCCACCAAAGCTGCTCCATCACTCCCCTTCCTTAGCTGGACAGGGGAGAAAAAATGGGATTAAAGGCTCATGGGTTGGGATAAGGACAGGGAGAGATCACTCACCAATCAATAGAGATCACTCAACATCAATATTGTCATGAACAAGAAGACTTGACTTCTGGAAGTTACTTTAGTTTATTGCCAATCAAATGAGAGTAGAATAAAGACAAGTAAAATCAAATCTTAAAAAAGCCTTCCCCTCACCCCTCCCTTCTTCCTGGGCTTAACTTTGCTCTGGATTTTCTGTAGCACTCCCTGCCAGCATTGCAAGGGGACGGGCAATGGGACTGTGGTCAGTTCATCAGACACTGTCTCTGCCACTCCATCCTTCTCATGGGGAAGCTTCCTTACACTCTTGCCCTGTTCCAGCATTGTGTCCCTCCCACAGGGGATGGTCCTCCACCAACTTTTTCATCATGAGTCTTTCCCATGAGCTGCAGTTCTTCACAAACTGCTCCAGCGTGGATCCCTTCCATGGGGTACAGTCTTTCAGGAACAGACTGTTCCAGAGTCGATCCCTCATGGGGTCACAGGTCCTGCCAACAGACCTGCTTCAGTGTGGTCTCTTCTCTCCACAGGGCCACAAGTCCTGCTGGCAGTCTCCTCATAGGACAGGCATCAAACAGAATCACAGACTCTTTGGGCATCCACCTCCTCTACCACTGAGTTCTCCATGGGCTGCAGGTGCATCTCTGCTCCACCATGGACCTCCATGGGCTCCAGGAGCACAGCTGCCTTACCATGAGCTTCACCTCAGAGTACAGAGTAATTTCTGCTCCGCTGTCTGGAGCACCTCCTCCTCTCCTTCTTCACTGACTTTGGTGTCTGTGCATATATATATTTATATTTAGTAAAAGTTTATAAAAAATGTAGTACTTTTCCACTTTGAACCATGTAGGGTCAACATGCAACACAGGGCTCTGTTTTTCCTGCCGTGATAAACTAAGGAATCAATACCAACTAGCTTCTAGGACAAGATATGTAGAGGATTCCATTTCACTAAAAGCACTCTTACATGTCTCTGATGAAGTCCAGTATGGTAAATGTGCCAGCTCTGGGGACAGGAAATGAAAAGGGTAGCCTTAGTTTCTCTTCTGAGAACTTGATAATGCAGGAGTGTCTATTGACAAGCAGCATTGACTGTGTCCTCCACAGTGACTTATGTAATGTCCCAGTCAGCTCAGTTTTTCTATAAAATCTGAGCTGTACAGGCTATTTTGCTGAAGGCAGAGGAGTTCTGGCAGTGGGGAAGGTGAAAGAAAATAGGGTGAAGGCTGACACCATGCAGTGTGGTGGAGGCTGTGCTGCTCTGCCATTAGTGTGCCTGGAAAGTCCTGTATTCAGGATGATATTATGGAGTCTCAGCTGTAGCTGCACTGTTGGTTGCAGTGTAACTTCCTGGAGCTTGCCCAGATGGAGGAACAGAAACATCCTGTGTTAGGCAGTGTTTGGAAGAGGAAGCAGAAAGTGAGGGACATCACCCTGCCCTCTGGAGGGTTGTTGGCCTTAACTTAAAAGTCTAGATGCACATTTAGGACATAATCTGAAGCAAATGTACTCAGTTTGTAAATTATTCTGTGATGAACAAAACAGGTGCTGCCCTTGCTGGGGAAGAAAAGAAAACAACGGTAAAGAGGATAACAAAGATGCTGTGTGTGTATTTTCATGCCTCAGGATGTTTTAATGCCATAAAAGAATGAGTTCAAAGATAACTTCTGCAGTGAAGTGAGTACCAATTTTTATCCCCTCTGTGACACCTTCACTTCTTTAGAAAGAACTTTGAAAAAGATGGCAGCCCTGGCACTTTAGAAGCCAGTTGTGACTGCCCCTGAACTGAAGTTGTTGCAGTGGGGAGAGTCCTTGGATTTAAGGGTCACACGTATCAGAGCCTGAAGTCTAAAGGGAAGAGTGAAGTGTCTCACTGGCAGAAAAAGAACAAAGGTTATCAGTAATTTTGTAGCAAGGACAGAAAGGACCAGGAAAAGTTAAAAAGTAAGGAAGGAGCAGATCTACAAGGAGGTAACATGAGTGGAAAGCGAAGAATACAAGAGATGGTCATCTCAAATCCAGCGCAGATGAAAAGCCAAAAGAGGACTTGAACTCAGATGAATAGAACTGAGAATTTTGTGTCAGAATTTTAGCTTTGTAGCATTTGAGTCCAATTCTTAACTATCCTGATCACTGATAATGAGGAAGCTGCACATGCAGTTTTGGGGGGCAGGGGTTGTTTTGCCTTTTTTTTTTTTACCTTTTCCCCGTTTCATATCAGTGGAATAAACTGCATTATTGGCTCACTATCTCTAACAATGTAAGAATTACAAAAATTACACCAGCCTAAGAAAGCAAAACTTGAATGATACCACCTGAACCTAAGAGACCCCAGCTGTAGGGCTAGAGATGAATGAAGTCCTCTTATAACCCTAGATTTTATATCCACTGACGAACTAATGATCTTTGTGTTGCCCATTCCATGTGTTGTGTGTAAGTTCTTTGGCTGCATCTCTGCATGATGTGGTTTCCTTCTAGCTGAGAGTCTACGTACTGACCTCCACCATGACCAGTAAATAAACAAAACAAACGGGTGATGGAACAGTATGGTCTGAGCGGGGGTAAAACTTTGCATGTGAATGAAGCTGAGATGAATATAAAGGATCAAATGTCACAGAAGATCTTTGAAGTGCCTCAGGAAAACAAACTGAGACTAGGACAGAAATGAAATGTGCTTTGAAGAAGAGAAATAAGAAAAACTCATCCATTTGTAATGCCTACCATAGTCGCTGTGATAGAGTTGGTGACATTGCCAAAAACAATTCAGTCTTTCACAGGTTGGGTGCAATATGAGCAGTTCAGAAAACAGTCACTGTCTTTCTTCTGCTTGTATGCATATTCTGACAGGAAAGCAAATACCATCTCTATAAGTGATTCTGGAAAAGTCAGTGTAAGCAGAATAAACTGAACATCTATTCCCAAAAATATTAACACTGCGTCACGTTTCAAGCTTTCCACTCCTGATACAGAGTGGTGCTTGTAAATAACAAGTCCATTTTTTCTGCAGTATTTCTTGAACAAATAGCTAGAACAACCTGAAAGCTTAAGACAATCTACTTGAGAAATTCTGTGGAACTCCTGAAAAACTCAACTATTTTTTCATAGAAGACAAGATACATCTACCATTTCTGATAATATCTGTACTTTAAAAATTATGTTTGTTCAAGTAATTCTGTTGTCTGTTTTTGTATTTCATATTTTATGCAATTTGGAAATAGACACATGACAGCCTTCTGTAAATGACTTGGATTTGGAGGAATGAGGCTTTTGGTTGCCATGAATGGAATATTATACCATAAATGCTCAAGACACGAAAACTGTCAAACCTTCTGTGATTATCAAATAGGCAACAATCTTAACCAGTTTATTCATATGCGTCTGACTTTGAGAGTTCAGTAATCTGAATTGTTGGTCTGTTGAGCCAGTTTGAGTTTCAATAAAATAAATAGGAAACTGGAAAAGAAATGGATTGAATAATTGGATAGAAAACCCCAAAAAGCAGAAGTCCACAGTCTGATTTAGGTTCTGCAAAACCCATTTAACGAACAGAGCAACATCAGATTTTTGCCTTTTTTGACTTTGTTAAATGATCAGTAAAGAAAAATGGGCTGAGGTTTTTGCACAGCTTGCAGTTAATGATTGTAGATTATATTTGTGTTATGGTGATTCCTAAATCCACAGATATCTTATTAGAGTGGACAGTTCAGGAAGTTTCTGAAGAAAACAGAATTCTTAATCGAGTAGCAGTAGTATGATGTAGAGGCACAGGTTGCTACTCCCAATGTACAGTTAATGCTTTTGCCACTAGGATGCACCTTTAGAGGGTCTTTTAGGGTGTCTTTTCACTTCTGTGTTAGCAAAACACCTCTTTCTTTAGCATGTTTGATAACTTCCATTGTTCGAAATTTTGAAATTTGATTGAGAGCTGCCATATGGCTCCCAAAGAGCTATAGGTTAAAATAGGTTGTCTGGATTTCTTTTAGATTAAACAGGTGGTTTTTATTGTATCTACACAAAGTATCTTTTAGTTATTAAGAAACAAGGAATGACTGGATGAAAAATAGAGGGAACCAATTTTCTTGTCTGTTGAAACAATATGAACTGGGTTCTTGGGAGTCTGATATTGCAGTATTTCAAAACAGAGTGGATTTGGATTAGACTTTAGAATAAGAAATAAGAAGAGCTGTGCTGGGTCATGTAAGGGTTTATCCGGCTCTTCAGGTGTCTGTCTCCAGCAGTGACCACAAGCAGCTGCTTTCAGAAAAGCTAGTGTGTGAAGGCAAGGGATATTTTCTTCAATACTCTCCCAGTCCATCACTTTGTAGCTCAAGGGATTTCCTGAACTGCTTGTTGCCTGTTTATTTATTAACCCCAAAACTATCTCTGCTGCTCACTGATGCAATCCAATTGGACCGCGTTTGAAGTTTCATACTTCCATCTTCTATTTCAGCCATTCACTGCATCTTTTAACCTGCTTGGTTTGAAAGTGCTTTTGTTTCAAAGCTGTCTTTTTTGGTTTACACTTAGAGGGAGTCCCTGGTCTTTGACGAACAGACAGGATTCATCTCTCTTCTGCACCTTTACAAGATACTAGAGCATGTAGCATGTGCTGAGAAATGAGGCATCACCAGCTTATCTAAAAGCTGCATTTGCAAACTAATCCTTTTTTGATAGTGGGTACACATTATGAGCTGAGACAGCACTGGGGCAGCATTAAAGAACACTTGTAAAAATTTTAGCAAAACTATTTTATCAACAGTAGTGTAACAACAGACTGATTATGAGACAATAAAGATGGTTTATTTGATAGAGTGAATTTATGTTACAGTGTAAACTGACTATTAATGTTTCTCAAGTGCCATAGATTCACCTTAATTTCTTTTTTACTTCCTATTTTCTGAGACAAAAGTAGAATTTATTCATCTTTTGTCTGAAAAACCCTATAGGAAGTATCAGGGTGTCTCTTTAGACTTGTATAACGTAATTCTCATGTTTTTATGAATATATCATAGTTTCAGTTATGATTTCCCCTCTTCAAACAGTTTTATGTGACAGCTGCTTTATGGTCATGATTATAAGTCATCCTTTTTGGTTTGATTGCAGCAGTAATGTGGGGACCATAGCAACATGTTTTGCTTATGAAATATGTCAGTGGGAAATAGAGGTCTAGTGAGAAATTATATTTTTAAAAGGAAGAAAAAAGGACAGATCTTTTTACAGTGCTCTTTCCTGAAGGTCCTGTAATGCTTCTAGAAATAGTAAGAAAAAACTTATTTCAATTCCCTGTGCAACAGCTGCTTTTTCCATATGCATCATACCAAAAACCTGAATGTAATGGTTACTCTCCTTATATGGTGTAAAACTTGTTAGTATCTTTTGTAGGTGCTTGGAAAAGTCCTACAAAAACTTTTATATGATGATGAAAATATTTTGCTACATATTTTATTAGTTTCATCAGTTGAAGTCAAAATGTCATTGCTAAAATGCTTGATTTAAGTTCCAGCATCCTAATGCTGTAGAATTTGTAGCAGCTTTTGTGAAGTCAAACTCCCATCACTGGGGAAGTTTCTGAATTAATTAAAGACGTGTTTGAAAGAAGAGGAGATTGATATGCTTCTTTCCCATCTTACACATTACTGTGTTGTAGTCTGTCAAGTATTATGAAAAACACACAGACTGCTTTGGATTGTTTTGATATTGTAAAAGTGAAAAAAAATTTTGTTGTCTGGTCAAAACTATTCTGCTTAGACAAAGTCGTGCAAGGCTGCTGAACATAACTCATGGGCCTTGGTTAGATGTGCAATAGTATTTGGAATACTTGCTAATGCGTATTAAAGTGTGTTGGTTTTGTCTTATTGAATGGAATATGATGTGCTTCATACTTAATTTTCAGTGTCTCAGTTGAGGTGAATGGGTAAGAATGGAGGGCATGAGGGATGAACCTGAATTCACAGTAAAAAGCTATCTACTTTAATAACATTCCAGTGTCAATTACTTGCAAAAACCATGCTGTGGCTTCCCTTGAGAGAAGGTTCATGAAGGGTAAAAGTGCCTTTTGGTCCTTGCTTAAGCAGTTAATTGCCTAGGAAAAAGTCTGCAGTGCGAGTGCCTGGTGCAGTGACTGAAGCTTTTTCATGAGCAATACTGCTAAATCCTGCTCTATGTCTCTCTAGGCTTTTATTGAAGCTCTCTGTTTCCCTGTAATTCTCCCTGCCTCACTTTCCTGTACAGTCTTTAACAACCCTTCTGTGCTACCTGGGCAGAAGGCGCTACGCACCTCTCTGCTGGTTGCCTGTGGGCCGACTTTCAGGTTGAAGCCCATGCTGAAGCCCCTTGCCATCTTAGGCCCTTCTCATCTGTCCTGATGGTGATTTTCATGAAACTTACTCGGTTGCTTGGACCAGTCAATATTGACCACTGTAATAAAAAAATTAGAAGGACGCGCAGCGTGATCACTTCCAGAGTGTGCGTAGGAATGTGTGCGCATGAGTGCAAGACAAAAGCAAGTCAAAGAGTTGTCCCGTTCTGGCCGTGCTAAACCCAGACTGATGGTTCTGTCCAAAACACTTGCCAAAATGTACAAATAATTTATTGAGTAATTGACATAATGTCACAAGGGGAACAACTCAAAGAGTGGCAGCTGTGGGTTGTTTTCAATAGTGTTGGTTATATTTATAATGATACAGGGATTATATGTTGTTATATCAGTGAATAAAACTACAGCCTTATGTATCACAGAGATTGGTCCAGGGATTTGTTGATTTCCATAGTGGCAGCAATTACTTGATTTATGTGATTATTTTTCTCTATTCATTTGACCAACAAATGATCCAAATCTGCCTGCCTCATGCAGTTGCTGCTGGGACAACTCAAAAATGACCCTTTCATTGTGTTCATACTGTATGGTCCTAATGCCACAATCACGAATCTCATTCCTCAGGACAGCAGTCTGTAAAATTGTTGTAAATACTTAGCTGTGTGAGGTTTAATCAATGCCAGAAGCCTTGAATAAACAACAGTTGCAGATTGGACCGTGCTGAGTTAATGATTCTTGCACTCTGTCTAATGCACGTGCTGTTAAATCTCTATGTTGAGTGACTGGCACTGACATTAATCAAATCACACCAATGGCCCTGTGTGCACAGAGTGAATGGAAGCCTCAAATCAACAGAAATATTTGAAATATTTGACAGTCAATGCACTTAAGTATATCCACTTAAAGGCCTAAAGGACACGTTAGCGTTTCACATGGTAGGTAGGGAAGAAAAACATGACAAAAAGTTAATGAGTGCCTTTGATACTTTAAAAAATTAATAAAATAACTTCCCCAAGTAAAACCTTATATTAAATGTTTTGCAGAATCATTTGTTAGTAATGCTACAGGATTTTCCTTGAGCTCTTAAGTTTGTATTGTATTTGTTTAAGAGAGTTTTTCCTTTGATGAATACTGATAGTGACCAAAAAAAAACATGAAAGAAATTATGGAAAAATAACCCCAGCCCTTCCAAAACAGATGTTTGGGCCAGACTGAAATTCTGTTTGTGTATCCATGCAGAACCTGGCAGCATTTAAAGTCGTGTACACCATGAAAGTGATAAATGTGGTTGTTCTGAAAAGGCATAAAGGAAGAAAAAACCCCCAAGTTATAAACTGTGCTTGCTTTCTTTACCAAATTTGGTAGGTTCACGTTCATTTACATGTTAACCTTGTGTGTGTGTGTCAGCACAACTCTGCCAGCTGAATCATGAGCATACCAACTAGAGGTGATGTTGTGGCAGTATATTTCAATGAAAGCAGAAGGGCGGGAATAACGTGTCTAATCAATTTTGTCCTGCTCTAGGTTCTTAGTGTTAATTCTCACTAGACTATGAGAAAGATAGTGTGCTACTCCCATGAGACAAATACTTGAAATAAATATGTTTATATCCTTGTTTAAGGAGCAGGATAGAGATTTTCTAAGTTGCAGTTATTTCTGAAAAACCTGAAAATGACTTGGCAAGCAATTTAGAGACTTTACATCTTATCTCCATTTTCAGCTAGTAAACATAAGAAAAGCACAACTTAAATGGATTTAAACCTGCTTATTCTTGATGATCAAGTAGTTTAAAGCTGATGGGTCAAAATTGGTGTGTATAAAAACCAGTGACTGGTTTCATATCTTAAGTGGGGCTATTTAATACTGTTAAGTAAATGAGAGCACTAATTGAAGAGAATTTCACTGCCATATCTGTGATGTGCATTTAGATAAAATTGCTAAAGAACTGTGAATCAACTGTGCAAGTGGGATCTTTGAACCTGAGTGTTGCTTTTCTTTGCAGTAACCTTGCAATTCAGTATTGTGCTAGATACTCCTCAGTGTTGTGGGCTCTGAGAAGGTAACTGAGCCCAGAAATTCTGCCTAAAGTGAATGTGTTGAAATCTACTGGTGTGAGGAAGACTGCTTTTCCAGGGCATGAGATTTGGACTACATATTTATGCAGCACTCCATAACTCTACATGGGGCTTCACGCATGACCTTGAAAAATAACTCACTTATTGACTATTTTTCTTCAAATACTTGTGGAACAATCAAGTCAATAGTGCTAATGTGGGGGTTTTGTGTTTTGCTGCTGTGTAAGGCTTAGTGTTCCAGTATCATGATTTCTGAGTTATCAAACTGGGATAATATCATCTCATCTTGTCTATTGGGTGTTTTATATTTTGGGACAGGATTGTATTTGTCTAGGTGGTCCCAGCCAGTTGGTAATCCAGTGATAGTCCAAGGATATATGGGTTGACAGAGCTACAAATCTTTATTAGATGAGCTACTATAAGACCTCATAATATCTTCTTGGACATCTGGATGCAACCATAACACACATTAAAACTAACAACAATGCTTATTAAAAGTTCAAGACTATTTGTAGAGATAATTTCTACATGAACTCCTGTGCTTGATGTGGCAGCCTGTTGAAGGGTTGTGACTGCACAGCTGCTTGTTTTTTCTTTCTTTCCAATAACTTTCTCAGGTCTTGGCTTTTGTTTTTGTTGTTGGGATGTTAAGATTAGCATCACTTCTTATGGCCATATTATTCACAGAATGTGACCATATAAATTTTTTATTGTATTGCATTATTCAAAGCATGCATGGCCATGTCTGGGCCATATGTGAATGTGTGATTTGTGATTTTTTTTTAACTTTTTTTTTTTCTTTAGAGATGTAATCACTAGGAAAAGTTCCTCTATACTTTTAGTGACATGTTTGCATAGACCTATGTCTAAAATTAGCCATGGGAGACATAATCAGTAAAGAAATGACAACTTGCCATTCAGCTTTACTGAATGAGTGAATGATAGAAATAAACAGTAGCCAGGTATTGCTTTAAAATATAAATTATAAATTGTAGTAGCAATTTAGCATTTTGTTGATGCAACAAAGAGGAAATAATTAATCAGAATACATGTTGTTAAAAAAAATTCTCCTGATGCAATAAATGCAATGGGTATTTTTTCACACAGCATAAACAGATGTCTGCCACAGTTTAATGCTGTCTTTTAAAGCATCTTCCCAGGATGCTTTTGAAAAACATATTTAAAAATTCAGATATATTTGCAAAATCCTTGTCCTGAAATTCTGAGGTAGTCTCATGTCCCTATAAACATTTATTTTTAATTTTGCAGTACATACAGAAGTGGTAATGGCAATGTTGACAATACAGCATGGTCCAGTCAAATAAATGAGTCAGAAGACACAATTTTTAATGTTTTCCTGTTTCTTTGACATTTGTCAGCTCAGTGGACTAGGAGGTTCACTTTTTGTGTGTTTTCTCTTCCAGATTAGATAGACTGTGCTCTCAAAGCTTGGAGTCATCTTTTATTGGTATGGTCATACAACACTCAGCAAAAGAGAAGAGTTTTTAAGTTGTGGAACTTGGGGATGGAAAGTTTAAGACAATAACGGCGATTGTAAGGATTTCAAAACTTAAAAATAAAAGAGTAATAACCCTTTCTGATTAGGATCTAGTAAGTCTTTGCTGTGCTGTAAGGTTAGCTGGCATGTCTACAGCGGGACTTGTAACCCCATCAGGGATTTTAAACCTTGCTGAAGAGCTATTATGAAGTGATTGCATTTTTAGAAATTGTGGTTTTTTTCTTTAAATGTGTTCAGACTTGGCAGTAACTAATTATTAAAGTATTGCAGACTGCTTGGAGACAGACTTGTCTTAGCCTTTCTTGATTCACACCTGGATATCGTGTTCGGATAGAAATCAAAGCAGAAGGTGTGCTGTCTTTCATTCCAGATGCCATACTTACCATATGCGTAGAACTTTGCCTCGTGTTTTACAAAAATCGGATAATGTAATAACTGAAAAACTATTTTGGTTTCTGTAAAATTCCTGTGTGAAAGCTATGAAGTGTTCACTGAAATTCCATGTTGTTTTGGTGTTTGTTGTTTACAGTGATTTGACAGAACTAGAACCCTCAATAAAACCTGCATTTGTGCATACTTGGGTGCATTCCCACCAAGTTTTCTCATGGGTTTCTCCTGATCAATGGCCTAGTCCCCTTCGGGATGATGACACTGATTTGTCACTGTGATTCCAGACTAATGCCTCTAAATTTGTTGTGGCTATTTAGCACCTTATTCTTAGTACATTTATGTGTTGATAGTTGAACCAAGCTGTAGCTTTCTCTCATGCTGTGCTCAAGAGACAGCTGGGCTTTTTACTGGGCTTCACAAAGTGTTTTCAAGTGTGATGTGTCTCAGCTGTACCACAGCTGATCACTAGAGCTATGCTGTATATGATATGTTTTCTTCCCAAACTGAGACTCAAACCAGTAGGGACTCAATTTCTATGGAAATAGCTGTCATAAAGTCAATTCTGTAGCTCATTGTAGTCTGTAAATTAGGTAGAATAGGTGGTGGAAAGAAGGGGTTTTTTACCTACTTGTTATTCCTTTGCTCTCTGCCTAACTGCTGCTGTTGATTAAGTTTAATCCCAAAGCACATCAGAATTAAAAGTCTTTGCATTTTTATAAGTCTTCTGAAGAACAGCTTTTTCACCCCAGTTCTGTGGTGAACATAAGTTGTTATTCACAGTGGGGTAAATGCCTGGAGCAAGGGAAACAATTGCTTGTAAGTTGTAAATCTGACTGCAGTGTTGGTGACATTTGTAGGCTGTTCTGGATGTATGCTGAGAGAAAACATAAAAACACCATATTTGTCTTCATAAAGTTTTAGAATAATCTGTACAGACTATAGGAAAGAGACGATGAGTCTTTTGAGGGCAAAAGGTTAATTTATGAGTTTTTTTCTTTTTAATCTAAGTGAAGAAAAAACAGTCTTTAATATGCTATGAACTAGACAAAATACATTCCTTAGGGATGAAAGCCACAGCTGTACTGGACACTAGACTTCTGATTCTTCCAAAACAGCTGGAACAGTAAGTTTTGCTCTTTGATTTAATATGACTGTTCAAAGTAATTTTCAAGCAATTTTTCATTCAAAGTAATTTTCCTGTTGGAATTTGCAATTAAACAAAACACCACAAGTGGTCACCCTGCTGTCACTGGTAGGGAATGGGATAAGAAAATAGTCACAAAAAATAACTTTGACCTGTTCACAGTCTAAGCTATGAAAATTGTTTTAATATTCTTCTGTTCAGAGAAGGAATGTTTTAGAAAGCCAGTGTCATGTTTCAAGATGTATTAACCTGTACTGACTCCCCAAATATGAGTAGTCTGGTAGTCACTGACTGTACTTTTTTTCTATCTGTCTTTCAGTGGTGAAGACTAAGTCCCTTTCTCACTATTTTATCTTATATTTCACCTTTCTATTTCATCTGTAGTATTTTTACTTGCATGTTATCAGCTGATGCCCGTTATCTTCCTTCAGCAGCTTTTGGCGACTTATTGCAAAATAGTAATAAAATAGTAAGTATTCAAACAATGACACTCTTGTACTAGACATAGTTTGTGAGATAAACTATGCATGAACTTAATCCCATGTGGAGAAATAGATAGGAACATGATCTTTTTTGGTCGTGGTCTAATGGTTTTCACTAAGGTTGGTGAAATACCACAGTCAGTAATCTCAATTTAAGCAACTGCAATGGTTGAGAAAATGCCCTTCCATATAGTTTTTTTTCTCTCTCTCTCTCCCTCCAGCACACCACCCTCTGGTACACACACACAGGTCAGAGGGAGGGGTGCAATGAATGTTGCCAGCAATGTTGCTGTTAAAATAGCCAACAGTTCTTCTTGACTTTTCGCTAATTAGGATGAATCCAGGGAATAAAAATCTTTCATGCTCTTATCCATGTCACCTGCAAATGTACTTTCATGCTGTTTATTTTAATAAAAGGCAATAACAACACACAGAATGGTAAGAAAAGATGTTCATTTATGCTCTCTCTTAAAAAGTCACCTAGAAGTGCTTTGGCTGATCCTAAAAATGTTTTTAAAATAAATTATTTGGTCCCTTCTTGGTCTTTAGAGAGGCAAAAGTACCTTTTTGTTTGCCCTGTAAAGAAAAAATAAAAGGAAGGATCTAGTTTCAGTCTTTTTACTACCTAGTATCTTAGAGAAGGTGGAGCTAGCTGCTCTCAGGTACACAGAGAAAGGGCAGAAAGCAGGAAGCTGGGGCAACGGATCCTCCTGTGATTCTATGAAATATCCCAAAAGGAAAATGTGGGCATTAAAGAAGAACGTTATACTGTGTTTTGACTTTCTCAAAATCCTTGCATTGTAACATAGACTTTGTAAACTTTTTTGTGGCTGGGGAGAAGTAGGTAGGGTGCAGCATTTTCAGCTACCGGTATGAAGACTGGGTCACATGTAGAAAGAGTCAATAATTACTCAATTTCACTAGGAAGCCTCTGAAAGAAGATAATTTTTGTGTTTTAAAATGGCAAGAAGGTCTCAAGGAAGTTTTAGGACTTCAAAAAACTTAAAAAATTGCTTTAAAATGTTGCATTATAATAGTAACTGTCCCTAGGGGTAATGATGTGAGGGCGGTAGAAGGCTGCTGTGGCAGTATATGTCCAGGTAACTTCCTTGCCATGAATCAATGTTTAAAGCATGCTACCTGGCTTATAAAGGTCTTTCATTTTCTATTTTACTATAACTGAGAAAAAGGAAGACGTTTTTAGTTCCAAATACTCTTTTCCAGTACCTGGACATCTGAAAAGTTTCAGTCATTCATTCCCATTTGTATCAGTTAGCTCCCAAAAAAGTAAATAAAAAGGATTGCTGTGTTAATATGGAGTGTTAAAATGGATATGTTGGATATGTTAAAAATGTATCTCATTGCGTATACATAGTTAAACGAGCAGCTCAGGGAAGGAAATGGATTTTGTCATACTGGTCTTTCTAGCTTTCCCAATTAATTTGTTGCCTTAATGAATATTTTTATTTCTTCTGTTTGTTTTTTTTTTTTTCCCTGCTTTTTCAAAAGATGCATTTGTGAATCCATAGAGGAAGAACACAAATGTTAAATTTTATCAGATACACAGTTTAATGCTGGTATTGGTCCAGTCACAGTGTTACTTGAACACCCAGTATCTGTCAGTTATCTGTGTTTGTAACTAGAAAATTCATGGAGCTTCTGAGCAGCAAAATGTGATTAAATAAGATAGTAGATATATAATAATGCCTGTTTTTTAAAACATGTTAAAATGCTGTGGGCAGTAGACTAGAAAATTCAAACCTCAAAAGGACTAAGCATTTCTGTCAGAACCGGACTACCTTTTCTATGAATTCAGTTTTAACTTGGTTGTGACATGAACAAATTTGGGCACCAGTGTCTCATTCCACATTAAGAGCTGTCTGAATTCTGCTTTCCCTCACCCCTTATTTGAAGAGTTGAAATATTGGAGATAAGAATCACTTAGATGTTGACTGCTTTCTGCTTTTTACTTAATGTAGTGATTTGCATATCTTGCCTTGAATTGAATAACATGAGAACTTGAGAGTCAATTAACTTGAAATTCGATTTAAACAAATTCTGTTTTATTGTAATACATACCTATCAGTAACATTAGAATATATTTTGTAGATCTTGAGGAATTTGAGTTCAATGTGACTATTTTTTATGGATACAGCTGAAAAATAAAACTGAATCAGAAAGCAGTAAAACATAAATCAGTACAGCAAAGAACTTTACATCCTCCTTCCCCTCCTGTGTGCCTTTAACTGCCTTACTCTGCATATTTACAGTTGTTTTGTCATATACCTTCTCCTGGAAACTAAAATAGTGTACTCAAGGACTTAATGAGGATCAACATTTCTGCTTAGTGATGAGTTTCAAATGAGGTATCACAATCTGGTTTTTTTGGTGAAGCAAAATTGTGTCAAAGCAGCCAGATATCGCTGCTCGAGCCTGTTCAGAGATTCCATGCCACACTTGCAAAAATTATTGAGATTCAGAGGGACAAGGATGGGAAAAGCAGAAACCAGTACAATACCCCAGAAATGTTTAGGCTTTACTAACCAGAGGAGGGGGAAGGCATCTTGGTGGTGTGATCTGCAGTGGAGTTCACATATTCATTAATGTTTAAAAAAAAAACCCAAATAAAATTGTTTCTTTTGTGTTGGAACGGTGCTGGTGTTTGCAAGAATCCCTGCAGCTGCTCAGTGCTTTGCCTGTATCTGCTGTGCTCTGTGTCTGCTTCAGTGAAATCCTCCTGAGGTGGGCCCAGCCATACCACAGAGTTGGGCTACTGAGTCCACCCTCTATTTAAGAGAAAGATAAATTTATGAAAGGATATAACAGTAAGGAAATCAACCTCCCAGTGTGAATAGTGCCATAATAAATCTATTTCTTAACAGCTGTCCATGCATGAGTTTTGAATTTATTTGGATATTTGTAGCTGCAAAGCCCAGTGAGGAAAAACATGACTCACCTGTGCAATGTTATTTTGTTTTACAGGAAAAGGCTCAGTGCTTTCAGAAGGCTCTTGCTTCCCAAGCAGATAAATCCACACAGACAGAGCTCGTAGGCCATGATGTAAGTAGCTGTATCAAACAGTATTTATTATCATCTTTGTGGGTGTTCGGACTTCTGTCAGCTGGTTTGCCTCTGCTGCTGTTGTGCCCATGCATTGATGTGGTGATTCTAAAATACCTTTGGAAACATGAGAAGATAATTACAACTACCTGCCAGCACACCCATGACCTGTTAATTTTAGGCTTTACAAAGAGCTGAGAATTTGCATAAATGAATGGGGAGGGTATGTATTAATGTATTGTAATTTTTTTTCAGTATTCATTTGCACACTTACTGACACTTCAACGTGCTTATTATGTTTATAATTGTATATGCTGTCCAAACAATATTTGAATTTTAAAACATAATGGAATAAGTACAGTTTTGCCAAGTGATGTTAAAATTCTTTTTCCTGAGGAGCATCTGTCAGAATTTCTCCTCAAATGTGAATTGGTAGTATGCATCCTCATGCAAGAACACAGTCAAGGAAGATTCCTTAACTGTAGAAATACTTTTTTCCTCAGTTCTTCTAACTGAAAGTATTCTGTCTGTGGGACGTTGCTTGAATGCATGTAAAAGATTCAATTGTTTGCGTGATCCTCTTGAATAATCTTTGATTAAGAATGCTACTGTGTGGAACATTTAGCACAGTTCTATTCTGTGAGTTGAGCAAAGTCTAATAATAAGTCTTACTGAATGATCAACATGCTGATTCAAATTTATGAAAAGAACCCTGGAATTAAAGCAGGTATGTTTCGTATCAGTGGAGCATTAAGTTTTGTCTTCTGAGTCTTTGGATTGTCTTTTGAATATAGAAACATAAAAATTTCATGTCTCAATCTGAAGAATTCTTGAACCAAACTACACTTAAGTGTTTTTTTCAGACCGGGTTTTAAGCTGATTTAAGCCAGGAGTACTAATTTTTTTTTTTTTTTAAAGTGAAATACTTTGGAAGAAAATGTAGTTATTATTTTTATGTGTATTGCTCAACACTTGTGGTTTGGTGGTTGGCTTTTTTTGTGTGTGTGGTGGTTTTTTTTTGGTTTGGTTTTGTTTGGGTTTTGTTGTTTTGTTTTGTGGGTTTGTTTGTTTGTTTTTGAGTATTTTTTATTTGGGGCAAATAAGTGAGTACTTTATTCATTGTACCTATCTGCAGTAATTTCTGGTTTGTGGGTTGCCCAGTATGAACCCGTATGTTCTGCTGTGTCTGTGAAGTAATGTCTGGTGGAATTTACTGAAACTCTGAGGTGTGTATATATTAATGGTAAAAATTCCATGACATTCAAAAATATTTAAAACCATTTTTGAATGTTGCAATACTATATCCACTTCTGTGACTCATTATCCTTAACAGTACTTTCTTATATCTCAGATGTTAAATAAAAGTCTTCCACTAAAAATGGCAACAAGGAATATATGAAGTTTGGGGGAATTTTTTTTTGTTGTTTTGTTTGGGTTCAGGTTATGTTGTTTGTTTGGGTTTTTTAAGCAGATGTGACTTTTGTATTTGGTTGTTCTCTCCCAAATCAAATATGTGGTACTCACGCTGCCGAGATTCATAGTGTTGGCAGGTTATATATTTTTCCCCTTTTTCCAGTCTGTGTTCCCTTGGAATTTGGTGGGGAGGTCTTCTATCAGTAAAATCAAAAATAAAATTAGAACCTCCTGCCCCAAAGCGGTACAGTTTTCTGGCCAAGACCTGAGTATGAATAATGACAACAGTAAGTGAAAAAAAATCCTTTTCTTAAGCAGCATTCTCTTCAAAATTAGTGGAATGTATTCTTCAGACTTCCCTGGTAAAATACCTACCTTGTCATGGTTGTAATAATGTATTTTCTTATATCAGCTGTGGAAATGCAAGAACAAAAGGAAATGTCAAATGTTTTTCTATGGAACAATGCCTCACCTGTATTTATCTGGTACAGAGTACTTGTGAAAATTCCCTTGCAAGGGATTGATTACAGAGAAATTTGAATTAATATACAAGAATAAGACAAGCTTGCTATAATCACCATGAGGGATGAAGAGGAATGTGCAAATAACTAGTGTTAACACTTTTTGTAATATTGTTAAAACTTTTTGCTCTTATATTTATTAGATTGTGCAGCTTTTCTTTGAAGGATAGCTATTAATGATTGGTTCAACTGTGTTTCTGTTGAAACCAAGTGGCAATTACATTTGTATTCTTCGCTTTTGTATGAGATTTTTAAGAGAAAATTGTAACTGTGGCAAGTAGAATCTGTACATCATTTCATTTAGGATGTCAGTAAGTGTGTATAACTACAAGAATATTGTGCTAATATGAAATTCGGTTAAATAGAAAAACATAGATCAGAGAATACAAGATGTATTTTTCACCCCATTAGTCACACATTCTGAGAATAGTATACATTGAATACTTAAGATCTAGTTTAAAAGTAAGCAGAAAATGTAAGTTCATTTCATCATTACAGATTTGCTGCTTTAATTAAAAAAAAAACCAAACAAAAAATCCCTTCACATTTTTATTTTTCCTTAATTCAAATTTAGAAGGTAGCAATAGTTGGATAAAAGTGCTACCAGGAATTTGCATAGCATTATTTTGTAGATGTTGTACAAGTATTGACATGCCCTACACAGTGTCATATTTCAGAAATGCTTTAGATAGTGCCTCTATGAATTGTTTGGTTTATATTCTCATATATTCTTTTGTTTCACTGTGTAATCTTAAAAGTTACCTGTTTTGCAGTTGAAAAAGCTGAGACAGGTTAGTCCCCCAAATGACTATTGACTTCTGGACAATATCTCCAGTAGTTAAGAGACTATTCTTTAGCCTTGAAGTTCATTTAGATGTGTCATTAAAAGTAAATGAAAGTTCTGACTTTGACTTAGATGAGAAATTAATCCTTTTGTCCGTAGGGTGTACAGTAATGTAAAAAAGCTGGAGGCTAATCTATATTTAGGAAGGAATGGGTGAAGAAGGAGGAAATGCAGTGTTTCAAAAGGGAGAAGTGTTCTTGTTTCTGTGGGCTGCTCTGAAAAAGCTTAAACAGAATTGAGTGAGTGTTTTGGGTAAGTGTTTGAACGATTACCAGAATGGAAGTTATTATAGCACATTTTATGTTAGCGGCTATAGCATAATTGCAGTCAGAATCTGACTATCAAGATGATCAGTAAAGTTTGGATCATGCTATCTCCGGCAATACTGGTAATAAGTTGGATAATACTTCTGATAGATTTCTCTGGTTTTTTCCCATACAGCACACTGTGATTTTTGAGCTGAAATTGCCTTAGAGTACTGTTTTAGCGAATAAGTAGGAGATAAAGTCTATAGCGGTAAAGATAATGTTTCTTGTAAAGAACTGTTTGAACTGGAAAGCACACTGCTTAATTTCTTTCCTGTACTAAAACAATCTAATATGAAACTTAATTACGGAATTAAAACATAAAGTTTAAAATAATTCTTGATAAGCATGAAAGAGGGTCTTCCATGATGAGAAATGCTACAGCATCCTTAAGTGATTAACATAACCACTCTGCTACTTGAGTAAATTGAAAGTAAAATATTAACACAGCTACTGCATGTATTCCTGGGAAGACATTAGAAAGTACTCAGAGTTTCTTAAAAGGATGGTTGCTTTCTAGTGCAGCATGTCAAGGGATCTTCATCTTATGATAGTCTTAAATTTACTCTATTTTCCAATATGTGTACTGAGAATCATTTAAAACTTGCTGGGATTCTTGCAGAAAGAGCCATGTGTGCAACAGACTGATGTCAAGGATGCTAAATAATAAATTATTAATGTGTCTTCAATAATCAATGCCAGTTTAACCTCCTTCACCTTCCTGTGCTTGAGAAGTCTTATTTTATTGAGAGATCAAGGAATAATTTCTTTCACGTCGATCAGGTTGCTAAAATGGACCAGAAAAGGAATAGATGCAGTCAGCTAGCTTTGGGACTGATTACAAGATCATGTTAAGAGATACAAATCTAATAATGGCTGCCAGCTAAATAGGTAGTCCAAAGTATCATGCAGGCATCACACAAGCACTCTGCAGCATATGCCATGGCTGACTGGTTTTCATTTAAATGTGTCTCAAAGCAGCATTGAACGAGTACAGTACAATTCTTATTTCTGTCACCAAAGGAAGTCCAACTCAGCACCACTTTGTCAATCGTTATCAGTCTTTGGATGAAAAGAGTTTGTACTTAATTTTATTCTCCACAAAGTAGTAGTTCCTAAGAGCTGACATCATTTCTGTAATGTCTTTTCTGTGTTTGCCTCCTGCTGATATTATAGGTTTCATATCTAAGAAGTGCTACTCTGTTTGTTCCTTGTCTTTAATACTGAGAGTAAAGCTGATGTAAACTGGTTTTCCTAAACTCATTCTCCATTTAATAAGAATTCTTTCCAGAGCAGTGGTCCTTACATTTTGTATAATGCTTCTGAAGCCTCAGACAACAAACTTGTTTGTAGTGCTGCTCTCAGTGTACTGCAGTTTGGTTTGCGGAGCTACAGACAAAAATTACCTTTCTTTGGTGATCACCAGCATTGCTTTTGTAACAGTACTGTGTGATAAAGAAGTCACTGACTTTTATCACCTGTACAG
The DNA here is from genome assembly GCA_013397565.1 of Ptilonorhynchus violaceus. Taxonomy (NCBI): domain Eukaryota; kingdom Metazoa; phylum Chordata; class Aves; order Passeriformes; family Ptilonorhynchidae; genus Ptilonorhynchus; species Ptilonorhynchus violaceus. The sequence goes on along the minus strand of VZRJ01013354.1, from coordinate 2,254,841 downwards.
TCATGCAATATTAAAATCCATACTGATACATATTTTAGGATATTTGGTTTGGTAGCTTGCTGTTTATTACCTTGGACAGCATGCCTCCCTTAACCTCTCAAAACCTGGGCACTGCTTTTTGCAGAGCCTCTGAGTTTCAACAGGAGGACATAGAAGACATGGAGGTGGATTCTCTAACTGTTCCCATCGACCTCCCTGCTGTGCTCTTTATCCTCCCTGGCAGCCAGCATGGTTTATGGATGCTGCAAAGGGACTGTGTTGCATTGTGTGTCCCCTCCTTTAGGTAGGCAGGGGAACAGAATACTGAAGTACTTGAACTTCTTGAACTGTCCAGTTTAATCTAAATACGTTCCTGCCCACACTATTTGTAGTTTGTTACAGCGTGAAGGGAGTTGTATTTTGCCACCTAAACTGGAAATTACATCCTACTTCTGCCCCAAATCCTCACCTTGGAGACTGATGTCCATCTGCTATTGTATGTTACTGCTAGATTATTTTTCTCCTTTTGTTTATTTTGTCTCTGAGTTTGTTTTCTAATGTATACGGCGAAATGCAAGCTTATGCAAAATATACCTTTCTGTAGCGCAAAATTATTTAAAAATATTCAGAAAGCAAACTAGCCATTTACCATTTCAGTATTTGCTTTGATTGTATGTCTGTGTACCTATTCATATCTGGATATCCAAGTTGTTCTTGACATGCTTCATGCTTTCCTGCAGCTTCCTCTAGCATTCATTTTCTTTTCTTCTCATGTCCAATTTCCTTTTTTTACTATACAATTTCAAAATACCATTTCAAAATCTATGTGTTTGAGGGTGTCCTATGTGTGCAAATTGTCAAACTTTGATGATGTCAGACTAAGATGATACTTTTTTGGGGTTTAATGACTGCCTTCCAGCAACCCTTACCAAACACGTTGCTTCACCATCAAACCCCTATGTACATGGTGTTGGAATTCCATTTAACCACCAAGTCATGAACATGAATGAATTGTTACACCTGCTCACGATGGGGAATAACAGTTCAAGTTGCGGGCGCCAAACTCGCAAGAGGACAAATTCTTGTGCTGAATGTTTGGTGTTTGTGGTGCCATACAAAAAATGGTGACAGGTTCTCACCTAAACAAACTTCAGAAGTGACCAGGTTCTAGGACAGAAACTGAGGTGTGCCATATAGAAAAGAAGCTTTACTTCTGTGACTGATTATCAACAGGGTATCATGCATTTAATTCTGCCATCTCTAGGACTAAAGAACAATAAAATTTGCATTCTGTAGTGATGCTTAATTGGTAGGAATGATCTTTGGTTTTGATTTGTGGGATGCAAGTTGGCTTCTGGCTGCTTGTATAAAAAAAGCTGTGTGCTTTTCAAATATTTGTAGAAATATGACGATGATATTATAGCTGAGTTTCCTCACAGACCTGAAATTAATATAATACTAGTAGTCTCTGTATCTTTAAAAAACACTGTTTTCCTGTAATGTACTCTCAATAGCAGTGAAATATTTTTCTTGCCTTTAAGTTTTACATCTTTCTACTTACTCTATATTTTTCTGTTGTAACGTTCTTCTGTCCTTGTATCTGCAGTTATGCTGCTGCTATATTGCTTTGAAAGTGCGATAAAATCTGAGGTACATAGAAATATTGACCAAACTTACGCTCACTAATTTTTGCTTAGATATCTTGGGGTGGGGGAACAGGGGGAGAAGCAAAGAAAGGTGTTGAGTTATTCCTAATTATTCATCCTAGAAATTTTGTTGGGTTAAGACAGAACTCTTCCCACTTTTTCTGCTTTTGCTCCATCACTGTTTTCTTTGAATTCTCCAGAAGTTTACTTTTTCTCTTAACTACATCCATGTAGACATTTTGTCTCATTTCTTATTCTACTTTTAGTGTAAATCGTACTTAGGAGTATGATTTATCAAAATTTTATTTTATTGTGATGTATTTACAGTATGTTCTAGTTGCATTACTTCTATTGTAAAGATGGTGCTAAGCAGTTCATGACTACCCTCAGTAGGAACTAAGTGAGCAGCTGTTGCTGGAATTGTTCTTACTACATCCACTCTGACCTGTTACACTAAGAGTAGAAAGAAGTAGGGCACTGACAGACAGAATGTTTGAATAGTTTTTATTTGATTGAAATTAAAAAGCCATCCACCAGATTATACCTGGTTGACTGTTCATGCATTATGTTGAAAACTAGCAGTGTCCTTTTTGTAAGGCCAGAAAATAGCAGCACTGAAACCTTTTGGATGTTGTTCAAAAGAATGAACTGGGAGTTTAGTAAAATGCGTAGTAAAATGCGCTCAATAACAATCAAAAATTCTAAAAATTAGCAACATTTTGCAATAGGCTTTGAGTGTATTTTTTTAAAAAGGAGAAAAATTCGATTTCACCTTCAAGAAAAAATCAACAAACAAAATTGAGAAATGGAGCATAGATAACCACTGCGTTATAAGCAATGTGTATGGGTTTTGCTACTTTAGTACATTTAGAGTGAGTGCTTTTTAATACAGAATGAACTACTTATCCACCATCATGTGGAAATGTTTTAATGTTGTGTGCATGTTGCATGTAGATTCCTCTATTGGCATAGACTGGCTCACTCGAGGACCTTTTTCCAGTACAAACATGGCATCTGTTATGCATAAGTGTTTTCTGACTAGAAAGCTGTCATGCCCAAGCTGACGAGTCATATTTCTGGTTTTGTCTGCATTGTCACTTAATTCATTGTTGTGTTGATCATTAGTGTGAAAGAATCTTTATTATTACATGCTGCCTGCATGACTGCATACAGCAGAAACAGTCATTTTTCATTTACTTTGTGTTGCCATCAAACCATGCATCACTAAGATTTCATTTCATTTCTTTTTCTTTTCTTTCTTTCCTTTTTTTTTTGTTTGTTTGTTTTTAAAGGCCCTGTGGAACTCCTCATGTTCTGAAGGCTTAGTTTACAAACCTATCAACATCTCATTGGTTCCATCATTATTAAATTAAAAAGCAACATCTGGACACTCTGCACTTACGGATTTAATTAAATACTGCTGTATATGAAATGAGCTGAAGTTACCATTGCTGGCAAAATTCTACTACTTAAGATAGTATTTGTATTATGAACAGTCAAAGATCACTTTTTTGGCAATATCTTCATTATTAAATGTATCTATGAATAAATTATTAGCAAGCTATCACAAAGTTATTATCTGAAATAAAAATTATTCTTACCATTTTGTGCACTTAGTCATCCATTGGTGATTCACTGCAAGTAAGAAAATCCTTCAGTCATGTTTGTCTCTTGAGGTTGAGAAAAGATGTCTTCAAGGTTTGGAAACCTGAGGAAACCGTTATTTTTTAAAACCTGTATTTTTTCTCTTCCAGTAATAATACTTTTGCACCAATTGTGAATACAGGGTCAGGACCTTTCAATATGTGGTCTATCTGATAAATGTCCATTATGATGTATGTAATTCTTATGTGGGATTCAAGAAACATTTCTCTAGGGTATTTGGTAAGCTTTCACAAGTCCAGAATTTACCCAGTTTTCTCCCAGGAAATAGGAGAGGTGATCCTAAAAACGTACACTCTGATGTTTTTAATCCATTAGAATAATAGCTTTACTTTCTATCTAATTTTCCTGCAGCTTCTAAGAGACATTGCTAAGAGAGCATCAGTGTGAGCAAAGTAAACATTGTGTTTGTTGGATATGACTGTGCTATATGAGTGGGTAGCAGTTCTTGTCCAGAGAGTATGCAGTGGGAGTGGAGGATGGGAGTCGAGGAGGGGGGAGTTGGTGGGTAAGAGCAATTTCTAGCTTAGGGCTTTATTAAGCAAGAAAACAGGAGGAAACAGTGAAGTTCACCAGAAACCCTGTCACCACTGTTAGTTGCTTCAGTGTAACCTTACCCAGGAATGACTTCGTTCACAAAGATGTGCTCTACACCCACCCTTACCAGGTAAGATGATAAGGTGCTTGTGCCAGCAGTATTCTTTGGCCTTTTCTGCTGATACTTTTCTTACAAACAAGAGACAACACTTGAATCTTTTTATTATGCCGTTTCCATCAGGCCTCATAGTATATGGTAAGAAGAGTTACTCAGCTGGAGCAACTGTTTAGCACCTGCAGCTTCAATTTCAGACAGAGGATATACAGCATTCATTTCAAATTAAGATTTCTCTAGTTATTCTTAAATGGAGCTGAACTGAAAATAAAAGTATTCAGTTAAATATTCATGCCGGTCTTTAAAGCGAATGAAAGTTCTGCACAGGTGAGGTTGCATTATGTTGGCTGATTCTGTACCACTTAACATGATGTTACTTTTTCTCAGTCTCATCTTTTCTGCTTTGATCATAACAGTCATCCTCAGCACCCTCTCTTGCCCTTTTGGGCAAGAATTGGAATTCTGTCTGGAACTGCAGACAACTGTCTGCAACTGTCTGGAATTTCTTTGTGTGTGTAATTGCATAGTTCTTACTGTATTTGTTTGAAGTATCTTGTAAAACCCATTAAGTAGCAAATGCATAATTTAAAGAAACAACAGAAACAAGCATGTGAATATTATCCTTTTGAACTTCACCTTCCATGTTGAACTTCACCTGTTACGATTCTTCATTCTTTTCTTTGTCTAGAAAATCCTTTTTGTAATCATTGATAAGCATGGAAATGGCTGCGTCTTGCTGCTGTCTGTCATGCTTTCTTTTTTCATCACTATCTCTGTTATGGTGGTATTTTCAGCCTTTGTCAGATACTGCTCTTTGGAAGATGATAGAACATTTTTAATTGTATTCCTTCGGCACAGGGATCTGTATTTTACTTAAAGAAATACGTATGGATAATGGAGAGGGTTGTGAAAAAATTGTGTAAGTTAGTGAAAGAAGAAGAGTGGAAGAAAAAAAGTGTTTTCGCGATTCCAATGGGAAGGAAATTAGTTTCACTTTCTAAATAAACAAGCTTTTTACTCATTCATCCTAAGTCTGTGAAGGAATACTTTAAAATACTCAAAGAGCTGATGTATTTCTATATCTGTTGCATTGTAGAGGTGTTAAAAGCAGCCATGATTTCAATGAAAAACTGAAGACAGCCTTTTGACTTTTGGGGTAAAGAGTATAAGAGTTGGGATTTTAACTTCCCCATTAAATTACCCATGATTTCCAACCCCTTTTTTGTAATTTCTTTGATATATTTTCATTTTTCTATAACTACAAGATAGTACGAACCAATAAAAAAATTACTCAGGTTTGGTATTTTGCTCACATGGGATTTGAATGATCTGGAAGAAATCATGATTGACAAGTACTATTCAGACTTCAAGGATACATGATCAATACTTTATATGCATAGGCAAGAACTTAACGCTAGTTTAATTAAAGTCTTACCAGTCTGATCAAAGATTTTTTTTTAAATTATTATTGCCGTAGAGAGTGATACATGCACATCTAGTTCTGAAAGTCAAAAATTAAATAAATTTAATGTTCCTAGTACCTATCTCTTTCCTTGATGTGTTGCTCACTCTTGCACTTCTTGTGATCTGAAGGTCAGTGGCTTCTGGTCAGTCGTGAGAACATTACAGTAAATCTGCTATCCCAACTCCGTGGCAGTCTGATAATAGTGTTGATTTCTTTCTCCTCACTCTGGAATCCAGTTGGGAGTTCTCTGATATGTTTGTTAACATGTTGATCTTATCAATGATTTCAAGTGTATGTGACATCTCTGTTATCCTTACAACTGGTTTTACCATGCTCCAAAGATGTCTTTCCTTTGATGGTGAGTAACTTCATAGTTGCAGAGCCTCTGGTGTCATCTGATGCCTGTAATTAGTTGGACTACTTATTATTGGAAGATCATTCACAGAGTAAGTGCTTTTTACTGGTGTCTGTAAGATACAGATGTGTAGTTGACAAAGCCCCCCCGTCCCCTCTCCACTACCAAAACCGTGCCACGTAAGCCCTATAAAAGGTGTTGCACCACACAGCTATAGAAAGCTGAACTGCCAGTGTAAAAAAGGTAATAATAACATGGTCATTTGGTAACTGCCCTTCAGAGCTTAAGTAAAATATCCTGTAAATATCCAGAAATAAAGTATTCTATAAACATCCAAGTAAGCCAGGCAAAAATAAATGTTGGTGCCCACGTCGTTAGCTTGATCCAAAGCCTGTGTCTTGTTCCAAGTGCTGGTAACACCATGTTAACAGAGATACAACACTACAACGGTATTGGCAAAGTACTTTGTTCTCATTCTGAGCATTGGCATTTAACAAGTGCAGGGGTTTGTTATTTTAACTAGCACACATTGTTTTTCTCCATTTGATGCTTTGCAAGTGGTACCAGATAACCTGAGTTTGCTTTCTGTGCTTTCCTCCAGGGACCTCTGAACGTGCAAGTGCGAGGTGATTCCATACAGTGCAGGATGGGGAAAAGTAGAAGTTGAGTCACTGGACTTAAAAGTAACAAAGGTGCAAAAATGTTACAGCTAAAGCAAATATTCTGTGATAAATATTGTAAGGCTGAGAAGGAACAAGAGTGATTTTAAAAGTTATAAGCAGTCAGAAAGACAAGTCTCAAAAAACCTCGGGTGGTATAGAGAGGCAGAAAGGTTACATCCTGCTTTAATTGAAGGCAGATTTTTTTTCAGTCAGTGTTTTATTTTTGTCATTGTTTAAAATTAATCTTCTGAAGCGATTTCAATATGAAAACACACAGAACAGTGTGAATACTGGCATAGAAATTATTCTGCTGTACCTCAGTATGCATTTGGGCCAAGAAGGGATTCCTGTAGCTTACAATGTTTACAAAAGGCATTTAAAATAATTTGTAACATGATCACTGAGGCTGTTTGTGGGCATGGGTACTGTGTGCATGGTGAAAGGGCAGGAAATTTTGTTATTCTTGAATAGATAGGAGATCGGTGATATCTTATGAAACTGAGTTTAGCCAGTTTTAACCAGTGGTTTTTAGGTATATTTGCACTGTTTGGTCACTTCAGTAGTTTAAACTGTTCAGTATGCTTTAGACTTTTACGTAAGTGTTAAAACTTAGGACGATAACGCCAGCATAACAACAGAAACAGAAAGTGCCATTTCTATCCCTGACCTATTACTACTTCTTCCTCAATAGAAGTGCAGTGAGAACTCTATCCAGGCTGTGTTCTTGGCCATCATTTCAAAACGGTGCTCTTTTAGTATTCATTTATTCATTTTTAGTAATGGAAGCTTCTACTTCATAAGAGTCAACAGAATATTAACATTAATGATAAAACAGCAAGAAGGAGCATGAAGGGAAAGGATTATAAATGAGATTTGGGAAATAGTAATATGGAGGTTTTTGTACTGTACAAAAAGGCATTAAATTGAAAGTAGAATCTACTGGATACCAGCAATAAAAGGAAAAAAAGTTCTTTTTGGTTACTAGGAAATGCATTACAAAAAAACTAGCAAAGATATATTTTTGTGTGTGCATGTATTAAATCATGCTGGAGTTGAAAGCACATAAATTAGATACCATATTACAACTTTATATTCGGTACCAGCTTCATTACTTTCAGGGAGACTTTAACTCATCTAAAACCACCAAGGAAAAGCTTGGTGGTGCTGTTAATGATAACTTTAATGATGAAATTAGGTGGTAGCTTTGTATTTGATACTAAAATAGAGGGGCTTGATCTATATTGTGTAATGATGCATGCATGCTATCAAATATTTGGAGAGAAATGCCAACACCTGCACTGACATAATATTGAATTTTAAGCAAAGATTGGAGAAAGCACGACTGCATGAGAGGAACAGATGATGGAGGCAGTAGGATCTTCGTATCTCAAACATATGAAGCAATTTTAAGTGCACACATCAAAAACATGATTTTCCCAATATGCAAGATTTGAAAAGTGTCTGTGAGAATATAACTTTGTGTATGTGTGTAAGTCTGTATTTCATTTTCCAGTCTGTTAAATGATTCAGGAGAAAAGATTAATGTGGAGACAAATCTACTACAGGAATCCTGTTTGGTTATGAATAAATTCTGCAAAGGGATTCCCTAAGCAATTGTCAAATTTCAGGTGTTACAGAAATAAAGACAACAAGAAGAAAGAGAAGTTTCACTGGTTAGAGGTAAAATTTGCAAACAGACAAGTTCAGTGGTTCTCTCTGGCTTCAATGAAGTCAGCTTTTAAGATTCTGTATGTTTTTCAAGCATCCAGGTACCCTGAAAAAACCAAGTAATTGCAGAACATGAATAAAAATCCTGAGACTAATGATGAACAGTTGGCTTTTCAAACATTTTCATGTATCTGCTCATACTCCCACTGTCACTAGGTTTTTGAAAGCTTGTGGAACTGTCCCCTGACACTGGAAGTTGCTTATTGGAACAGNATATATATATATATACAAAATATCAAATATACAATATCAAAATAAATCCAGGAATTTTGAATCATTGTGGTAACTGGACAGAAGGAAGCCCATTTTTTTGTGTGTGAGCAGCTCTCTGCATTGCAAAGCTAAATATAAAATGAGCTGAAGCCACAGGTAATGTTACTTGTGGGACTCTTTGGAAATGATGAGAGCATTCCAATGAACTCCAGGCAGGGCTAGGAGGTTGTCATGCGCTCTTTCCTGGTTTTAATTGGGATCTGGAACTGAGTGTCTTGCTGTGCTTCAGGAGATGCTCCAGTGTGGGCTCTCCATGGGCTGCAGTTCCTTCAGGGCATATCCATCTGCTCCAGTCCAATGCTCTCCAGAGGCCACAGTGTGGATATCTTCTCCAGTGCCTGGAGAACTTTCTCTTCCTTCTTCATTGATTTTGATGTTCACAGTGCTTTTTCTCACCGTTTTTTCCTTTGCTCCTCTGTGCCCTGATGTTTTGCCCTTACTTCAATATGTTTTCACAGAGATGCCACCAGCTTTAGTAATGCTCACTGTGCCCTTTGCGTGCGTCCATTGTGAAGCTGCCTGGAATAATTTGTGTCTGGCATGGGGCTGCCCCGGCTCTTTTCCCACAGAGGCCACCCTGCAGCCCTCCTGCTGCCAGCACTTTGCCACATAAACCCACTGAAAAGCAAACGAAAGCAAAGCATAACCCCACAGCTGACCTGAATGGCAGGAACATTAATAATCTTAAAATTGTTTTTTGTGTTAGGAGAATGCTTCTGTGAAGTTACAAATCTTTTAATATGTGAGAGATGAGTATTAGAAGTGGTTGATTAGATGTGTGAGTTTAGGTGCATAACAAATTCAGAAACTAGTGAAACATACATAACTTCTGTTCCAAAATACCTGGATACACTGAGGTTGGTGCTGTTGGTGACGACTACTGTGAATTCATCCATCAGCTTCAGCTGATGCCCCAGGCTGAGACCTCTTTTTTCACTGCAGAAGCTGGGCATTGCTTCCCTTAAGGAGGAATGGAAGAAATTAGTTGGCTGACTCCATTCCTAAACACCAGGTTTTTCTGTTTTCCTTTCTCTTGTTTCCATGTCTGCAAATTTCTCGTGCTGTTGGAAATATTTGCAAACTCTGTTAGTGGTGGGGCTTTTGTTCTGGCTCATTATTTTCCCCTGCTGTTGCTCCTTTGCTCATTTCCTTTTATCTTGCTGTATTGTTTTTATTCTCTCTCCACATTACAGTCCCATTTGGCTCATCCTCTCCTTTCTTTTCTATAAAACATGATTTTTATCACCCATAAAGCATGCTTCTAAAACTTCAACAATACCAAAAACCAGAAAGTCACACTTTTTCTTTTAAATTCTGTTTTGCCTCAGTCTTTTTCTTATTTTTATGCAGAAGGAAAGAGAAAAAAAACACATCTAGGACAAAATTACCCCTACAGAATAATTTTCAGGGCCTAGGCAGTGATACTTTTCCTGTAGTTCTGGATGCTATGTTCAAAATCTGTGAAAAGAAAATAATGCCATTTTCAATTCTGTGGATGTTAAGGTAATTTTATTTATCTTTGTAAGTGTCTAAAAATGATATTGGTTTATTCCATCTTGCATCAACAAAGAAATCCCTGTAAAACTTGTTTATCCACCATTTGGTTTTCTTGAATTCTTTGTGGCATACTCTGAAAGGAATGTCAGGAAAGTTGTGCTGTATGCTGTCCATTTGGACTTCATAGAGAGCAACCATTTTTGGCTGACCATGCAGATGTACAAATTAATTAAAATACTTTTAGATGCTTTTTGGCATCTACAGAAAACTTTCTAGACTGCCAGAAGGCTTATTTTGCATTAGTACCCCTAATATATTGAATTTTCAGTAGGTCATGCTACTGTTCTTGCTGAACACAGAAAGATTTCTCCTTGTTTATCATGCAACACGTTTGTGGAAGGTCCTAGGACAGTAAATTGAAGGATGCAAAGAGAGCACTAACATGACATATTCCCTTTTCATATTGCTAGCCGGGACTTCAGATCTCACAGTTGTTGTTGCACAATACCCATACAATTCTTGAAGCTCTTTAAAACTCTAGGTGAGTTACTTAATGTTGTAGTAAAGATAGGCAAATTTAATATCTTGACAGCATTGGGCAGCTTCCCTTCTCCTGAAGACACTGATTTTTGCTTTGTTTCTATCCTGCATTGTTCCAGCTATTGCTCCTCTTGCCCTTTGATTGTAAATGGTGGATGTAATGTGCTGCTTTACTTCTGATAAATTTAATTAATCTGTGATTAGTACCAGAATTTCTGCATAAGCATAAAAACATGTTCAAAGGCTTGGGGCCATGTGTTCATAAAATATTCATCTTGTTCTTGTATTAATTTGAGTAGATTATTGCAAGACCAAATAAAAATCTTATTAAATGCACCTGGTAAATCATACCCACTGAAGAATTTTGCATGGCAAGACTTCACCTTCTTTTCACAGAGCCCTTTTAAAGACCAGTTTAAAGAACTGTGCTGTTGTCTAGATAATTTTTGCCCATGGGAAGCCTGCTGCTGCTTCAGACATTTTTAGCCACCAGACTGAGAAAACTACAGAAATATTTACAGTGTGCAGCTCAATATCCGTAGCCAGAGGAAACTCTGTTTTGATTGAAGGACAAGGAAACGTGAGCAGCTTGACTCAACTTCCATGTTCAATTTGGGATGCCAGAACGTTATATTGAACTACCCTGAGGCGTTAGGGTGAGTCATTCAAAATCTCTTCTGCACATATTCTTAGTTATTTGGGGTTTCTTTAGCACATAGTATTTTTTTTTTCTTTTTGCTAAAAGCATTGCCAAAACTCATTAAATTTAACCCCAACAGTAATATGAAATGTTATTCTGTAACCCTTATTTGCATAAATTTGTTCCACTGTTTGTGTGTGTGTAAGAATTGATGTTGATATTTCAAAGAAATATCAGGGAAACCTCCCACAGTGCATGACATTTTCACCCTCTTACACCTCTCCCAAAACTGAAGACTAGGTCAATTCTCACAGGTTAACAAATGCATTATTTCTTAAAAAAGTCTGGTGTCTACAGGAAACTATTTTCTTTTGGAAGGTGCAGGCGGGGGAAGCATTGAGGAGAAGATCAGGAATGAAGACTCTGCAATATATTTAATGAAATGGTTTTTTTAAAAAAATATTTTTAGTTTGTCTTTCTTTCAAATGTTCTCTGGAAACTTCCAGTGCTTTCACTTCCTAGTCTTGTAAACTTGCCTCGTTGATCCATTAAAATTCTCTAATTCCTTAGTCTCTGTTCCTTTCCATATTTCTTCCTTTTTTTTTCTTTAGTTCCTCTAGTTCCACTTTCTCTTTGTCAGCACTTTGGTTTCCTGTACTCATTTGTGAGCAGTCATCTTCCCCATCTGCAGTTCTCATTCTTGCTTGGCCTCTTTCCTTGAAATATGTCTTTTTTATTTTCTTTGTAGTCATATTGATAGTGCAGAACCAATACCTTCAAGTCTTGAAGTGCAAGTTTATATGGAGGTACCACTGAAGTCAAGAGGGAAAACTTTTGAGTGTAGAATAAAATTTCCAATTGGAAAAAGTTATTGCTTAATTTTTACTAACATTTTTTGCTTTACTCAGCACCTCTATCAGTTACTGCAAAATGGATTGTGTGCCCATGTTAAGCAAATAAGCTATATCAAAGGTTGTCACAAAAGCCTTAGCCTTTTTTTTTCCCCCTTGAAAATGTATTCTCCAGGCTCTTGGTTACTGTTGAGTTACTGCATCAGGTGTGGATTTCCTGACTGCGTATTGAATTAGCACATTAGTGTTACTGATGCAAGGAAGCTTTGACTGGCACACAGGCGCTCCCGAAATAATAATGAGGATATTTAAACATTCTGACACTTTCTCCTACTGTTTGCTGTCGTTTTCACCTGCATTGGCTTTGGAAGCCAATATCTGAAGGCAGAGTCAACATCTGTGGCAACTGTTTCGGCTGTAGTTGACCACTAGAGGACCCCCATGACGGACTCTGCACTTCAATCTTAATCTTTACAACAGATGTTTCTGTATCTAAATCAGGGTTGCTTCGGTCCTCACACTGTGGGGAGAAAGTTCTGCCAGTTAGGCCTGGTTTTGATAACTGCATAGGTGTCATAGAATTGCAGTGACCCTTGGAATTGCAGGTGCTCTTTGCCTAGGTTTACCACCTGCTTACCCACTAGTTTCTATTATTTTGCATAACTTTAGTCAGTATTAAAATAACCAAGAAAACCCACATTTAATGTTTCTTTTAAAATGTTCCTTTAAAATTATTTTTCAGAGCTCTGTAAGGATATGACAAGTTTTGGGAGAGAGAGAATATTTAATCTGCAGGGCAGTTCAGATTCTCATCCTTAGATGCAAACTATTTCCTGGATCAGTTAGAAAAAAGCTACAAGGGAGCCAGAATCTGTCTCTAGCTTGCTTTATTTAATCACTGATTAGATAATTGCTGTTTTTCCATGTAAAAAGTGGCACACAGGCACCAGACATATCATACTATACAAAAGCTATGTCTTCATTGTAACTGCTTTAAATTCAATGCAATCTTTCCAAAGTAGTTGATCAAATTATATGTGATTATAAGAAGCAATGTGCTGATGTTGACACCCTCTGAATTTTGATTTGCTGAGGTAGGAATTGGCCAGTAGCAACTCTGGCTTTTACAGGTTAACTAATAGCTGTGCTTGAAAACTTTTCTTTTGTTTGACTAGATCGTTTATGAGGCTTTAGGTTAGGCAAAGTTGGCCAACCAATTTATGATTGTACATGATTGTACTACCTACACAAGGACTACAATTTCATCTCTTGCTGTAAATGGAAACAAAATCTAAATCACAGCATATAGTGTCAATGGATCTCTAAGGCCAATATAATGTAAGATATCCAAAGGGCTTTTTTTTGGTCTTTTTTATTAACATTTTCAAAATTTCAAAAAACATTTGCATTTTCAAAAAGGTGGAAGTTGCTTGGTGCGATAAATATTAACTTCAGCAACTCAACATCTTACTGTAGTTTTCTTATTTCAGAAAAACAGTTAGTTTCAGCAGTGTAATACACCAGCAGGCTCTAAGATTACACTAATGAATATTTAAGATCCGGGGCCTTCTTTTAGCAAAATATAAACTACCATCTTGAACAGTATCTTTGTTGGTGAGCAAGATCAGATCTGTACACAGATCCTTATCTTCACTGAAGATTTTGCAGACGCATGGAACTTACTAGGAGACACCTTCATATGCTGAATTTTATAGCATATCAGCCCAAACACAAAACTGTTTTTAAATACAGATACAAGTCTTGATTTGTATCAAGATAACTGTTGGAATTTTACATATCTTTGTAATGTGAATGACCCAGGCACAACTTTTTTATGTAAATATGAAGAGCTGGTAGGTTTGTAGAAGAAACAGTAATTTTTTTAAAGGTTGGGGGATGGGATTTGTTGTTGCTTTGTTGTTGTTTTTTTAATAGAACTCTTTTTCATTAGTGCATCTCCTTTTTTCCATCATTGTTTTCTCAGTTAGCATAATGGAGGTTTTCCAATGTGAACCTTTTGTACATGAAAGGTGCCAAAATCCTCGTGTTCTACTAATGAGTATTAATTGCTGTGTCACTTTCTATGAATGCATGAAACTGTTAAGTCCTAAAAGTAAGGGCTTGTCACTGTATTTGCCTGGAAGAGGTTTCACCATTGCTATAATGAAAATCTGCTTTGCCTTTAAAAGGTGCAAAAAGGCTGCTGTGAATGGTGTCGGTGTCAGAGATGAGAACCATCCTTTTTTTCTCTTTTTTTTTTTTTTTGGTAATGGGATTTAAAATTGAATGTGTTGTTCATTTATTTGTGTGACATAAACAGAATAGTATGGGGTGTTTTTGTAAAGTTCCTGTGAATGCATATGTCAAGATTGATGTTAAAGCTATTTACAGGTTGTATGAAACAGGGGCGACAGCAATTGCTTGTTGCTTCCTTTGTTTAGCTCTCCAAATTCAAAAATTATTTAAAATTCATGCCTTGCTCCTCTTCCATAGAGTTTAAAGGCTGAATTCTCTATCAGTCTCTATCCAAAAAAATTGGGATAATGTAGACAGGTAGCATTTCTTTTTATTTTTACCATTATTCCTTGCCCTGTAGCTGGAGACAGCAGGGGTCTGCTCATTCAAAATTAAGAAAATGTAATTATTGTTACAAAATGAATCTGAATTTTTGTACCTGAATACCGCTTGATGAAAATGTTAGAATTTTAAGTATAGTACAGTATATGTACGTGAAGTCCTGTGTAGTGCTCTTTTATCAGAAAGACATTTTCTTCTCTGGCTTTGTATGACTTTTGTACCTTTTTCAGTTAGGTTCTGGTCAGATCTCATTTTGTACGGAAATGTTGTGTGCGTGGGTATTCAACTGTCTGTCACTTCTGAGGCAGAGAGGAGTAAATATTCTGGCACCCTTTCTCAGCTGTCACACTGAACGCTGGGATCCTCCTGATCTGTACAAAATGAGAACTCTGCACCAGGGAATTCTGGTCCATCATAAGCAATGTGCATTGCAGTGCCTTTTATGTGGCCATGATCAGTTCTTTTGTGTATTTTGTTTTACTATGAAAGTTTCTGAAATGGTACTGAAGTATGTAGTTCCCTTTGTTTATGAAGTTCGTTGGGTTTTTTTAAAAAAGTGATGCTGACTTAATTTAGTCTATTACTTGAACAAGTATGATTCGTGGTTAATATTCACTTGCATATGCTGTTGCAAACACTAATTAATCCTATTTGCAAAGACAAATTATGATTAATGCATATCCTTAAAATTTACACCTAATTACACAGAATATAATCTCTAAATTTGTATAAATCGAATTTAACATTTTGAACATTATAGATAATAAGCAATTTTCTGAACTTACATTTGCATGTGCTAATTAACGGCTGCTTCATTGTATTTACATTTGCAAACAGTTTTTTTTCTTATTACTCAACTTAGTGCTCTGTGAACAGAGAAAAATAACCTACCGTTTTTGGCACAGGTCAAAAATGTACATCTCACACCTGATTTTGTATCTAGGTTCATCTTTTGATAAAAAAAAATAGTTAGTGGCATTTTATTTAACAGTTGCTATTGATTTAATTGAATTTACCTGTACTTAAAAAGGAGGGAAATTCTGAAATTGTTTTTTTCTTTTACTGTATTGATCAATTTTATTCTTGGAAAACTAAACACTTATGTAGTAATAAACTTGATCATGGCATACTAAAAATGCATGGGTCTATATGCAATATAACAAATTTCTTGTGCTAACAGTAATAATAAATATCTTAGAAAATGTTTTTTAATAGGTATACTTTTTGTCCGTTCTTACATACAAGATTTTGAAATTTGGACAATCTAAAATTCTGAAGGAGAAGAAAATTTCTTGGGGGCCTTAGTTTTTAGTTCTGTTTCCAGAGGCAGATTACAAGTACACATACACATTGTGATGAAGTGGGTCATTTGTACAATGTGTTAGTTTAAGTAAAGTATTAATTTTCAGCCATGATATGCTAAAAATAAAATTTCGCATATCTTATTTTTGCAGTTGGTCTGTTACAAACTACCTCTTTCTAAACTAAAGTAAAACCCATAGCTGGAACCCAATCATTATCTTGTATTTAAATCCATTCACTGATTTCAAATAATTTTAACTTTTTTTGGTTTCCTACCATGAGTCAAAAAATGTTATTTATAAACGTTTACTAACAGTAGGTAAAAAATACTTACACTTCAACCATCTCATAAAATCATAGCTATTAACAGTAATTGGGGATTATGTGCTGCTTAGTGAAATATTTGTTGTTTTCGTTATTGGATATACCTGCTATTGTATAAGTAAATAAACCTGAAATAGTTATGGTTGGTAAAGACTTGTAAATACATTTGTTCTCAGACATTTAAAAAATTATTATTATTATAGTTATTATATTTTCTACACTACTAGTGTGAGTTTCTAATTTAAATAATGGAGGATTCCAGAGCACACATCTTGACATTGCTGCCAGATTGTTGTTAACATTGGGTTTCATAATGTGACAAATAATGCAGGTCAGACATGTAACTTATTTTTTTCTCTGGTTGCATAATTCAGTGGTGTGGTGGTGGGTAAACTATCTCCGTTCAATATGTGGAAAGCTGCTATACAGACTGATGAAGAGTTACATTTATAAAAACTCACTGAAATAGCTCAGTAAGCCTAACTTAGAGGTTTTTCAAATGAGCTGCTGATAACTTTAGACTATCCAGTGTTGTTTTTCCTTGGGTGTTTTTCTGTCTGTCAGTCGGTCTGTGAATTTCACCTTTAAGGCTTGTAATTACACTGGGTAGTATTTTAGAAATTACCAACTTTATTGTAATTTTTTTCAGGTTATAATCTGTTTTACACATTTTTCTAAATCAAAAATGGACATCAGTTTTAAGGAACAGTTTTGTAGCAGTGCTTGATCCATCTGTGACTGTTGAGACACTATCACACTTTTTAACACAGTTTATTTTTGAAAAGATTTGTGATCTAATGCATTTTTCTGGCCAGAAAAAATCAAACATTCTGTAGTCAACAACAAAGCATTATTAGAATTGAAGGACAAGATTCTCTCAAATGTTTGAATCAAATGATTGTTTTCTGGTTTTGTTTATTTCAGAAAACTTGAACATAATCCTCTTCATGCGAGTTTTCATTGTTAGATGCATCTATTTAACCTTCCATGGACTGTTTCTTCCGTTATTTTAAGTTCTGAAATCAGGCTCTTTGCTTTTAATCTCATATTAATTCTCCAGGCCTACAAAAAGCATGTTTACTCAAATTCACATTTTGTAACACCTGCTGTGTCACTGAAATTTCTGCATTTTCTGTACAGTTGCTTACCTTGCATAACGTGTATTTTCCTTAAAGTCTTAGCTTTAAAAGAGATGGATCATATTCACAAGTGCAAATCTGATTTTTAAGTTCTGATAGTTGATACTCTAAAATTTGTGTACTTTTGTCTGTTCAAAGACATTTTGGACAAAAGTCTTCAAAATCAAAACACGTGTTATAAATAGAACAACTTTCCCACCACTGGGATTCAATTTAGATAATTTACAGTTGTTCAGTAGGTCCCTGTTTTGCAATTGCTTTTAAACCTTAAACTGTGTAATTTATGCATTGTTGTTCTTAAAATAATGTCACTATTGAACTTCAAGGGCTGTCCACAAGTTGTGATCCAATGGTAATTTATGTAATAATGTTTGCCAGGGACTGGCAAGAGCTGGAAGTAATCACTGCTAAGGCAATTTAAGTCTCCACAAGTGTGTCGTCATTTAGGTATTCACTTATATTGTCATAATTACTTAAAGGTCGCATTTAAACGTTTCATCTTTTTCGATGCCTTTATAAAGCAGAGTGATTACAGTGGCAGCACCATTTATCTGCAGGGAGGGCTTCTGAATTACCACCAGAACATCAGAAATTTATCAGCAAGACACCCAAAATAATCTTTGTCAATTTGGTGCTGGTAAGGCCTCCTGAGATTGCTGCTGTGTTTTGGGGGTTGCATTTCAAGACTGGAAATTAATAGTTTGTGAAAGTCCAAAGGAAGTAGGAGATGTGCAACAGACAAGAAACTATCTCTTGTTCAGAAAATTTGCTGGAATCTGAATACCTTAAGGGAAACCATATTGGACTGTTTGACATGGATCTCTAAGCTGAGAGTTTCTGTGAAAACTCTGTATATCAGCGTGTATCTTTTGCAGCTTTAGTACTGCATGTGAACAATAGTGAAGTTGCGACAATTAAAGCTAAATGGAAAAGAGAAATTTCTTCAATTCTTTATTAATAGGAACCTGGGAAGCAAAAAATATTTCTTAGCAAAAGCAGCCTTCAGTGATACAGATCTGAGGTTACCTGAGAAGGATCACCCTGGGATTAAGTTCCATCACAGAGCAGACTTCCGTCTTCCTGCTGCCCCTTTCAGTTGTGCTGAGCTGCTCACATTATGAACATACATCTTCACTCTTCAAAAAATGAACAGTTTTCTACTGGCTGCCTCAGTTTGAGAGCTGTTTAATGCCAGATTTGGCAGTTTAAAGGGCAATAACATGAAATTGGAAAGATTAGGTGATTATAGGGAAGCCTAACCCTTCGCTGAAGATGTGATTCATTCCAGCTAAACCTGTTAGTGGCAGTGTGCCACCAAATTTGCACTAGCTCTCCCCAGACAACCTGGTGAGCCAATTCAGAAAGCTATTCACTTCTCTATGAGGTTAGGTGCCACTGACTGAGCTCCTGCCTTGGCTCCCTGGGGTGTGAGACGTGCCAGTGCTTTTAAGAAAGGAGCAGCAGGAAGTGCAACAATACCATTGCTGCGGGCTGCAGTTGGCTGATGTACAACTTCAGGTCTCCAGGAAAGGAGAGGGCCTAGGGACAGCAGAGCATGGTTTTTTCCTTTTTCCCTATAGTGGATCATGATTTTCAGGTGTTTGGGTGGTCCCTTGTCTTGGAGAGCTCTCCACAAAAGTAATCTTTGATGCAATTTCTGCTGCTTGTCTTAGACTGGGCAGAGCTGCAGGACAAGACTATGGAGTCCAAACGTTAACTTCTTGTGCTCTGGAAGAGTAACATCTCACTGGTGTAAAGAACTAAACTCAAAAGTTTACCTGATACTCTGTTGATCCAGTGGGTTTTTAAATGTGGGATCAGAGGAGTCATGACTTTGGCTTGAGAATTCACCGAGATAAGTGGAAACCAGTCTAATGTTTAAATGTGGTGGAGATAGCTGGAGTTCAAGCTCTGGGCATGCTCAATTTGTGCCTGGGGTATAGACTTTTGCAGCCTTCATAAATGTTTTAAATCCTGAGTAATCAATCTCAAACTTCCACATAACACAGTAAGTTGATAGACTTGCTTTTTTTTGTATAAATGGAAGTGAAAGTACTAATTTTGTTAACTGTGTTTTCAATTGGGTCATTAAAAGTAGTTCAGTTACCATATGTACCATAGTGCTGAAACCCTGAAGCTATTGAAAGGGAAGCCTGAAAGATTTAGTTTTATGTTTTCTAGGAAAACTCAATGCTATTAATGTAAGGCTGGTGAGAGATGAATATCTGTTCATCAATATTTCATCTAGACAAATTTATCATAATGTTTGCAGAAGCACCCATCCTTAAACATATTCCCCAAACTCAACTGAAGTGTCTTTGTGCTCTATCCTTAATCTGGCATCCTGCAACCCCTGGAGTATAGGAATAAGAAGATGTTTACATAGTATATTAGCTCCAAATCTTGATTTCTTAATTTTTTTGACAGCTATTCAGTCAACTGTTACTAGGTCTTCTGGAATGAGTTTAATATTTTTCTTCTAGGCTGGAGGAAGGAAGGAAGAGAAGCAATAACTAGTAATAATGTAGTTCTCCAGTGCTAACTGGAGGGGTTTCAGCCTTCTTGTAGCACTGGATTTGGTCATCATGGAGCCACCATGCAAGTCAGTGGACATGGTAAGAGGGGCTCCACCTGCACCAACTTTTCCTGCAGCATCCTGATCTTCAGAGTTGGCATAAATGAGTGGAGGGCTGTAAGAAACCACTGACTTCTCTTTCAGTGCAGCTTGCCTCTGCAGCAGCAGATTGGTTATGGCAGAATATACTGCCTTGTAGTCATGGGAGGGCAAACTAAGACTGAAACAAAGCTGATGCTCAGCTTCCCCCAGTGCCTGCAGAGTGTGGCTGGCAGTGGTACCACACATGGGTGCTTCTTGCTGATGTCATCTGTTACGGGCAGCTGCTGAAGGTATGGGATGATGATTCTTTCTGAGAAATGCAAACATTTACACACCACACTGAAACGTGTGGTGCTTAAAAAACCCAACGTTTGCACACCACCAGGCAAAGGAAAAAAAAACTCGTGCATGGTATTATTTGTGGTAAGAAAGAATAAATAAAGAAGATAAAGTATTGGAATGAGGGATTCTGATATTCACAGGATGCTGCAGTTGAAGTCCAGTCTTACCAAGAGCATTTCTTTTTTTCCTTCTGTTTGAACTGTATACTTAGCAGAGATTCACATACTTTAACTTAAGAAGTTTTTGGTGGGTAACTTTTCTGCTTTGTTTGGGGTTTTTTTTTGTGGGGGGGAAGAAGGGCTACAATTTGAATACTTTGCAATATAGTTTGTTACTTACTGCCTAATGGGTAAAATATTAATTTTTTAATAAATATGGAGGATTTTAATCTGAAAATGCATTCTATGGGGCTGAGATTAGATCCATTTATTATGGTTTTCTAAGACAGAATTCATCTGTTATTATGGAAAAATGAGAGAAGATTTCTAAAAATAGAACGTACTCTGTCAGAGATTATTACCTGTGTGGATTTGGATGCTTCGTTTTGAAACTTTTGGTTACTGAATAAGGTTTTGCATAGCAAAACAAACAAACAAAGTCCTGCAAATTTTTCTCCTGTAAGAACAGTGCATGTGCAGAAATAATTTTCACACTATTCCCTCAAAAACTCCTTTGATATCTGTGACACCCATCCTTTGATTTAGCATGAATCACAGTTACAAGCACATGTGAGGGATTCTACAATGGTGTATAGAAGACTTGCATTTCTGTGTGTGGTGTTATTTTATTGAGGGTGTATGGGAGCATGACATGGAGCCAGAATGCAGCTTGTTCTGCTTTACCGTGTTATGATAGGATTAACTTCTATTGTAGTCAATGTTCTTTTGATTAATGAATCACAAAATATGGGCCAGCTGGACAGCAACCTATCTCATGAGCCGTGAGATGTTCCCAAATCCATCATTCTTGATGTGTCTCATTTTCCCTGTGGGCTGCCGTAGCCTACTATTCCATAGCAAGGTTGAGCTTCTAAATTATTGTACTTCAAATGAAAAAGTGAAATACAGCTCAAAAATTCAGAATTTGCTTGTAATCAGTGAATCCTACTGTCTTCTGTTATGGATGATCCATCAATTGACTTGCACTTTCATATTCTGCTCTTCTGATGGATTTGATGCAAGGATGTGCCGTTTTCTTTCAGCATGTTGATTAAGTACTTTCTGATTGCAGATAAACATGGGTTTGGGCTACTTTGTAAGGATTTTAGGACACTAAGTTCAATTTTTGCAAGTCATTCTGTGGTGCTGTTTTGGATTTCTTTTTTCCCTCTTGAAGTGTAGAAGGATTTGTTGTCTCCAAACACACCCAATTCAGGCTGAACCTTCCTTGAGTAGTCTGTGACACCATTACTTCAATCAAATGCAAGCACTCTAAACCCTAATGCCTGCCCTTATGTCTTATTGCCCACAGGATTTCAGGAAGACATTCTATAGAGAACTGTAGAGGAATTGGTCCCAAGGAAAGTATGGTCTCTTGTGACAAAGAAAATTACTTGTATCTGTGTATTTGAAAAATATTTTGTAGTTGTACATGTCTTACTGTAAAAGCCAGTTTAGTGAGAAGTGTACCCTTTGCTTGAGATATTATCCATCAAAAAGTGTCTTGCTTCATTCAAACAAGTGGTGACTCCAGAATTGACCTCTGCAACAGAATTGTGAGGGATAAAGAAAACATAAAATGCTGTGGGGGGCAGCAATCTCCTATTTCTTTTTCTTCACTTGCCTTCATAGTTTACTGTTGCTTTTTCAAGGAGCTCTACTTTTCCAGTGTGATGCAGATCCCATGGTGGAGAATATGAGCTGCTTTGTGAAAGGGAGCCTGCAAGCTGCAAGTAAATCATTTTGCTGAGACAGCAGATTGTTTAAATTGTGGGGGATGTGCTGAATGATAGATAAGATGGATATATCCGAAACCAGCTTGGGCTGTTTTACATGTCTTCTGTTTCTCTTGCTTTACTCCGTAGTGGAGGTTTGATAAGTACTATACTGGTTTGTACTTTGAATGCTTGATCAAGGCATTTTGAGTAAATTGTAAAAATTGTCTTTTCTTAAGAAAAAAAGAGGTGTTTTGTTTTGCTTTTTAAAAAAGCATTGCAAATGTGTCAGTGTCTTTTAAAGTCTAATTCTGTTGTGAAAGGGTATGAGAAAATGTGCCGACTGGAGAGCAAGCTTCAACTATAAGTGGTACATAAGTCATTTCTGTATCATCTGTATGGAATTATTAATTCCTATGAAGTATTTTCAGAATGGAAAAGAGAAATTTCTTCAGTGTAACCAGGATTGACTGAAAATATAGACATAAATGTGGGGGAGTTTTTTAATTATTTGGAAGAGTAAAATAGTAGCAGTTAACTAACAGTATAACATTTATTTTGCAGGAAAACTGATGTATTTCAAGGCTATTGTCAAGTTTGTACATCTAAAAATGCACTCTGAATTTATGCCAGGATACTGCATCGTTAATGTTTAATAGAGAAATAAATCAAGGTATCATCAGCATAACAATGCTATAATCTTTGGATCTGAGTAATGTGTCTCATGTGGGTGGGCATGAATGGCAACTAAGATTGGATAAAATATGCAACTTTATGTAAGGCACTGTGGGGGATTGGTGAAGATCTGGATGCTATTCCTGAGTCACAGCATAGTAATGTTTATGTATAAAAACACTATAAAATCAGAGTTACGCCATAAAAAAGACAGCAATATTAACATAAAATAAAAGGAAAGAAATGTTTACTTCACTTTTAGACCAAGGGAAAAAAGCTACAAAGAAAACTCTACTATAAACAGACAACTTAAACTTAGAATTGTTTTCTATGCTACGGTAATTTGTTTACTTAGATCCAGTAGCTTTTATTCCATAAAGGACAAAACCAAACACTCAACTGATTTCCCATATGGAAAGACAGCAATTTGATTCATGGTTGTTGATATTAGATCTGTAGATTGTATGGAGATTTATAGGGAGCCTGTCCGTGTATCAGAATGGTTCACTTTATCCTCAAAAAGAAATGCCACTGGAATCCTACTCAGAACTGCAGTGTACGCAGCAGCAGAGTTTTGTTGAAGCTTCATTAGCTGATGATAACAACAGTACAAATTTTGAAGACGGGAATTTGAAGGCCAAGCTACTGATCTCTGCTGGCTATTTGTGTTTGACTATACTCTCTGTGCCTTGAGATGCCCCCAGAGACTGATGATCACAAGCCAGTCTGTCCAAATCTTAATCTTCACCAGTTGGAGGTGAAGTTAGGGGAGCGCAGCCAATGTTCTTCTGAACTTTTGTCCTTTAGGTAGCTTGTGAAATACAACCAAATTTTGTAGGGAAACTTGTCAATATATTCCAAGCTACAAACAAAGGAGCAGGCTGCTATAGAGCTGCACTCTACTTTTCAATTTCTGGAATTACTTTTGCAGATTTTGTACTTGTTAATATTGAAGAGAGGGGTGGTTAGCTATTGGTTCTATTTTCAAGCTCAGATCTTTCAGTGTATTGTTAGTGCTATTTTGCATTTATATAGAAACATAAATCTAATGCCTTTTATGTACGTAAAGTTTAGCTTATCTCGCTTAGAGGTGCTAAGTAGCATTTTTTTATTCTCAATTTGGTAGTTCTTATTAACACAGGCCCACTTTTTCTTTTCATCTGTCTAGCACTTAACTATCTTCCCACATATTGCATCATATGCAGATGTAATTAATGGCTTCTTCATTTAATGACTCTGTGGAAGGCTGATGAAACTTTAACATTCATCCAGCCACTAGTGGAGTAGGCTATGTTCCATCTACACTAGGTGAAATTCTGTTACAATCAGTTTTAATTAATATTTGTCATTGGTTGTGATTCATCTAGTGATACATTCAAGCCAAATTAGTTCAATTTTGTTGTTAAACTTCCTAACATGATTTACCAGTCATATTGTATTGCTTTGTTAAATGTAATAAAATGTCTGAGATCAAGAACATGAGTAGTTGTAGAGATTTTTACATCTTTGTAAGTGACTTGTAAAAATTAAACATTTTACAAACATCAAGTTAGACGGAAAGTAAATACAAAAATCTGGTTTTGTAGACAGAAGTCTCCCAACAAAGTCTAGGGTCCGGTGACCCTGACCATTGCCTTAGGAGTATTTGAAGTGCAAAATTTTCCAGGCTGTTGTTGTTGTCTTAACACTGATAATCCAAGTGTACCTAAGAAAATATAGGAAAATGGAGAATCTCAATGAAATGCTCATTTTCTTTTGCAAGTATCATGCCTTAGTGCAGCCTAAGCTAGTTTCCAGAATTTATAGGGCTTTTTTCTTCTCCTCTGAATAAAAGAAATCTGATTCAAACAAATAAGTACCATTGATCTCACATCTATGTCTAGATCTTCTCTTTAGTTGTTCTTAAAATATTTTCTTCTCTCCGTTTTTTTAACAGCTGCAGCTTTCTAAATTTGAAACGGCAGTATTTCTCTATCTTACAGATATGTTAAGTGCTTGTTTTTTCTCTAAGAAAATTAAGTTATGTATGCATGAAAACTTCGATGAGTTGTGGGTGTTCATGTATCCTTGCTCATTAAGGTAAGCCCTTAAGAGGCCCAGGGAGATAGGAGAGGTCTCTGAGAAACAGAGTCTGTAATTCACCAACATATATAATACATTTATAACCTGTTTTCATTTTGCAGAAACATAAGCTAGATAGAAGTGCACACACTCTTTGAAGTTTTGTGAGTTGAAATGGAGCACTAAACTATCCATCCTAAGGCAGGAATGGAAATTTATAGCAGAGCTAGAAATGGAGTCATAATACTTTAGGATGTTATCTTGGCTCTTAAGAGATAACCATCATCCGTCCCATTTACTTTATTTATGATTAACCAAGATGTACTATCCAAAGAAGAGAAAAGATCTACTTTTTATTTATTTTTCAGGCACTTTATCTTTTTACCTTCCATTTGCATACTGTGAGCTTCTCTCCTCAAAACATAGTTTCATTATGAACTATCTAGCTGTAACTATATCATACTTACAGATCTGCACCAATAGGAGATTATGGGGGATTTGCCAGTGAAGAAATTTCATGAATGATACATACTTTTCACACTGCACGTATTCTCTTCAATATATTGAAATGGTTGTAGTTGCCTAAACGCTTACTGTAAAACCACTGTGTCCTTCTGGCCTTACAGTCCATAAGGGTAAAGCACTGGTAGCACGATAGCCTGGGATTACAGGGCTTCAAATTCTGTGGGCGGCTTGTAAAAAATTCAAGTAGTTGTAAAAACAAAAACAAACAACCAGCAATGAATATACTGACTGGTCAAATTTTTTTATTTTGCCTCACTTATACCTGACTTTGTAGGAATTTAAAACTTTGTAAGCACTTTCTGAGTTAATGCCTATCATAGAGTTCTAAAGGCTATTAAACAGATTTAAACTTTCCTATCTGAAGTGAGAAGCCATGCTTTTGCACACCATTAGCTGGAAGATATGTGTAATAAAAAGAATAGTTTATTGGGCAATAATGATGAAAGTCGAAGGTATTTATTTTAGTTTCCTGGAGAAAGTGTTGGAGCATGTGTTTGGCTTGTAGCTGGAACCCAGCTCATATGAACCTGATCTCTGATCAGCGTCCCTTCCCTGTGCTGTTGTTTCTACAATTTCCTTGTAGCACCTTTTCCATGGGTAGGTTTGTCACCACAATATATCCCAAAAAATCCCACATAGATGTAGGACTTAGGGCAGTTCTTGACATTGCCTTTAGTGATACAGGTACAGTGGTACAGGAGTGCAGTGCATTCTTTTAGTGCAGTGCATCCAAAGAGCACTCTCTTTTGTAATAAAAAAACTATAATTGCATTTTCACATGTGTCCTTTTAATCTACTGTGAAATGTGCTGCCAGTGGTGTGTCAAGCATAAGAACTCATGAAAGTGACATTCCTTCAGCATGATTTTAGAAAGGGGTCTTTATTTCATTATGTTTTGTCCCAATTCATGAATAGATTTCAAAGAAAAAGGCAGAATAGGTAACCTTGAAGGATTTGAAATGAACACAAAGGTTTTTTGTTTTATTGGGAAGAAAAAAAGTTGTGCTGCTTTTTCTATTTGCTTTGAGCTACAAATTTTTTAGTAACTACTAAATAGTTTTCAAAAAATTTACCACACACACGAAAGGCTTATAAATGTTATTTATTTATTTACTTATATGATTTGCACTGCAGAAACCACATTGGGCACTGCAATAGTATGAAGTCCTTTTTTTATATATATTCTTCATGGATGTGATAGGTCTCTGATTATTTATGTGTGCACAGAAAATGGACACATAAAGCACCAGTCTTGATGAATGTAATGTAGATTTTCTCCCAAAAGATCTGATCTTGAAGTTATCAGCTTTGGAAAGATAGAGTTTGGTCTAGGAAGGAAGAATTTAAAGTAGCACTACCAATCATTTAACCATCCAAGACTCTTTAATACACATTTTAATGTGTTAGAAACAATTATTAGCTTAAGCAATAGGAAGATCAAGATCCAGGCACATAACAATTCAGGGCAAGGCTTTCTTTACAGTTACTTTAGAACAGGAAAAATTGAAATACAGTACTTTCAAAAGCAGGAGACTTAATTACTTCAATTGTAGACCTTGGAACTAAAGGAATGATCAGATGATTAATATGTTTTGCAGGAAGAAAAACAACAGCGAAAACTTTTTGTTTGCATCACTTGGTTTAATTTGAAATTTATTGATGAATGAGATTAAAATTTTTTTTCTTTCGATTTGGTTTCTGCAGCTTTTTTTTTTCCAGGGTCAGATAATGCTAGCAGATGAACACTGTGTGTAGTGCTTCTTTTTATCTCGCTATACATACTGCAATGTTGTTATAATTTAGTGTGGTTGTTGGGTGGCAGGATGTTTATAAAATTTATGTTTGAGCTATAAACATGGAGAAATAATGTACAAGCAGTGGTGATGGAGAAGGACTGAATTTTCCAATCATGAGCACGGGAGTGATAATTAAAACCCTGAACAGGGAAAGAACAGAAGAGCAGGAGGTCAGATATAAATCCGTGTGACTCTGTTATAGGCAGCAATGCGGTGCCAGCATCTGACAGCCTCCATTCCTATCTGCAGGGGAAGGACAAGGACAGAAGAGGATGAGGAACCATAAAACTGTCCTTCACTTGAAGGGATGGGAAGGAGGTTTCTAATTTTTTTTTAATTACATGAGACTTTCCAATATGAGATTTTTTTTCATCCTGTCATTCTTGCTCAGATTTGGTCTGTCTGTTCCCTAGTGCCATCTTGTTTCTTTGAAAGGGGTATGTGGGTGTATATGTGCATGTGTGTGCACATAAATATTCCCTGTTTCACAAATACTGTGTGTTTGTAAAAGACTGCATCACCCAAAGTTGTAAATTATAGTTCAGAAGGTAAATTAGGCAATTATTTTAATTCAGACCTGTTTCAAAATAAATTGGCGCAGGCAAGTTGTGAGCTTAGCAGACATTATTTTTATTCTTGAAGATGTATTACGGCACAGAAATACAAATAAACCTCAGTCTCAAAGAGGGAGCGTTTTGTAGGCTGGTACTTGTCAGCCTCGTTCTGCTTGAAGACCCAGCATAAAATGTTGTGTAAACATCACTTTGCAAAACATACTGTACTTCTGCATCTTGTTTATCCCCATTTGAGGACTGAAGCCTTAAGTCCATACACAATAGGTGTGATCCCAGTAACTGAATACTTTTATTCAAGAATGCCTTATGAATGTGATAGATTCCATGGCACATCTTTGGATTGAGTTGACTCTTGGCACATCTAAGTGAAGGAAGGTTTGTAGCCCAAGTGCTGCGGTTCAGAAAAGCATTAAAGTATTAGTTTGAGGGACTTGATGAATCTTTTCTTAATCCTGTTCTTAAACAAGGCAAGGTTGAGGAAGTGTTTAACTCGGAAAATTATTTCATGCATTTATTTGAATTTTTACATTTTCCATTCAAGTAAAAGTTGATTTTTTTCCAGTATTTTAAAGATATTTTTTCAATTTTAATAATTTATAGGCCTGGGAGAGGAAATCACATGTAAGAAGTATCTCCGAATTATGTGGAAGAAAACATAGAAGGGATTTCCAAAACTAAGGGTTAGATGAAAGGAAATTTGTGAATATCAAGCAGACAAACATTATTACAGATGGTTAAATGGTGGTAGAGATAAAGTAAATTACTTATCCTAGATCCATGACAGATGAAGAGAGTTCTTAATTTCTAATGAATTCTTATCTTTAGCCGTATGGAACATGTGATACTCTCTAATTCTCATCCTATAATCAGAATAGTCATTCATAAGCATGCAATGAAAGCTTAATCAAAGTTATATACATTTCATTTAATCTGATGGAGAAATCAGGATTCTTTAGAAAAGGAAGATTTGTAATAAATTACTAATGAGGTTGGCAGTGAATCAGATTACTACTTCAAGAGCAAAATATATACTGAGAGCTCTACAAAAAGAGTGTGGAAAAGAGATATTTAGCTATGTTATAATTCGAGCAACTTCAACACTTGCTTTGATTTTTTTGATAACATGTGATTTACAAAAAATAAGGATATAGATCTAATATCGATATCCGATTGTGAAGGACAAAGACTCTGTAACAAGGTAGTTAGAAAGTGTATGTTTGTTTCGGCCGAGGACACGCATGGGATAGTTCCCAAAGACGCAGTGCCAAGTTGCAAGACAATACAGAATCTATTTATCTACAAAAGCTTTGAATATTTAAGATACAAATACATATTCATAACATAAATACCTCCTATTCCTCGCTTCGTATGATAATTAGCTAAAATATTATTAAGCATATGTGGTTAGTTCCCTAAAATGAGTCTAGGGGAGGTAATTTGGGTCTGGGGGTTGTGAGGGATGAAGGGTCCCCCATCTTCCTCACCCTGAACTTTTCGCCTCTTGATTTTTTACAATGCAAGATGACCTTTGTACTTCTTGTTCCTTACTCTACCATCCTTGAGCAGATTTTTCAAATAGAGAAATTAATAACTGTGTACCTCTCTTTTGGATCTAAGTCCTCTGGTTCTTGTTATGGACACAGCTGTACAAATATAGGATGACAAACAATTACTCAAAAGTTATTTCAGGCCTAGTTTCTTAAGCAATTATTAACTTCTTAATTAACTCCAGCTGGATTTATCTATTACATTTGTTCTAATTCTAACAAAGCTAACTTTAAGCAAAAATCTAAAATCTTAAATTTCATGTCTCACATGCTTTTAAACTTTTCATGAATGATTGTATATAGCATGACTAAATCTTTTCTAACATGTGAAACAAATGACAGAAACACTAGATTAACATGTAGATGTTAGTCAAAGCCTCCTGCTAAAGAAAGACTGATAAATGTGTTAGAGAGAGAATTTTATTAAACTTCCTTTTCGACGCACTTGCAAATTTAAAGAAATCTCCTTTTTCCTCTCAGCTAAATGAGGTCTCACTTGTTGGGAATATACAGTACTTTACATAGGTGTTTTTCACCTTGTCGTCAGTTCCTGGAAAAAAAATGTAATGAATGGATCTCATCATAATTCTTTAAATATTTTGTTTATCAGTGGGTATCTGCTTTAGAAAAGGAGTGCGTAGCTGAGGCACCATCATGGGATCTTGTATCATTCAAGCTCTTTTTCTGTTTACAGCTGCAATGTGTTCTCTTACAAAGTTGATGATGGTACTGGATTTTACAGTGGCTTTTTGTTAGGGTAATTGACCCCAGTAAGGTCGTGAGGCTAAAGCACACTTAAATTACAAATGCACATGGTGAGTCAGGGATACACAAGTGTTCCTGAAAGCTTAATCTTTTGAGTGGAAGGTTTATAAAGTAAAATAAAGGAGGGTAGTTCACTTATGGGGTGATTGAGGGTTTTATTAATCAGTTCTGACAAAATCCTAGGGTAATAAGGTAGGTTAAATTGTCTGGGGTTTTTTTTTGTCAGAGAATCACGCAAATGAATGCTGCTTCTGTGGCTGACAGAGATGTTCCCGAGAGTGTTTTTCCAGGTACCTCATCAATGGGTTGAACTCAGCAATGGGTTAGGAGAAGCAGTACTTCCTCTGTTCTGCCTATTGCATTTTGCACTAAGGAAATCATACATACCAAAGGCAGGGGAGAGAGGAATTTGGAATCCAGCGATGGGTGAAACATTTATTGTGTCAGATGCTAATTGCATTGGCAGCAGAGCAAGAAGAAAGCATTGGAGGGAATATTGAAGTGGTGTCACACTGGAATGAGATGACTTGTGTGGCTGATGCCTCTGAATGTGAGAATGAATTTAGGTGATGATTCTGATTTTTTAGGTCTGATTCTTTATTTTCTGTACTGTGATTTGTTCTTTGTCCTATGCAAACACAATTTAAGATATTATCTCTTTGCACATGGGGGAAATAGCAGTGAGAGAATGTATGAAACCACAAGGACTTGGAATTCAAATTCATGCTGAAGCATCCATTAATGTGACTCAGGATTTCATTGCAGACTTTAAATTAATGACAGACTGTATGGTACTAGTATTGAACAAAGGAATATAAATTAGTTATTTTTAAATTGCTTTTAACAATTAGAGCTACCAATTTCTTTCAGAAGATCACAGGAGGGTACCTTTCAGATGTGTTTGCAGTTATCCCTAAAAGCCTGGTGAAGAAATTTGTCTTGCAGTGCTCTGCAGTCATCCTAGCAGTTTTCACTGTCAAGGTCCACGTACTATCTATCCTTTTTTGCTTGATGTTCTTGTGGCTTCTGAGTGGAGAGCTTCCCTAGAATCACTTTACAATTAGCTTGGAAAGGAGCCTGTGAAGGTCCCCTGCTTGTTGGTGACTTACAGATCTGAGCAGAACTGGAAAGCTGATTCCTGTGGCTCTGCACAGGCATGTTGCTTTTTGGTTGCTGTAAATTTAGCTTTCTGATTTCTTATGTGGAGCTTTTCTGCAACCGTAAGCAGTGGGTTGGGTTTTTTGGGAACCAAGAAGTTGTATGTAGGAATATGTTCTTAATTAGTTTTTGCAAACTTTGTAAACACAAAAATTGAGGGTATAGGAGACAAAATTTTGTTTAAGAGTTGCAAGAATCTGATTCAATGGAGTAATTTTTCTATTGTTTTTGTCAATGGATGAAAATCCAGAATGGCTTAATAGTGGGGCAATAATGTATAAAATTATAAGCAGTAGACTATTGTAATCCTCTAGCCAGGAGGAGGAGAAGACTAGAACTGAAGAGTTTCCATGTCATTATGCAAGAAGTCCCTAGGTATGGGAGTTGCCATGGGCTGCAGTACATTGTTTTGACAATGACATGCTGCCAGGTGTTCCATTTTCATTGTTTTCACAAGAGAAAAATAAAATCTGTGGGTCTATCACAAATGAAGCGGAACTGATGGTGCCAGCATAAAATTTCTGTTTAGAAATGTAAATCCCAGCTGCTGTGTAGCTGAGGGTTAGGTATTTTGCTTCACTACAGAGGAAATATACCATAGGTTGAAAACGGTTTTGGGTTTTTTTATTGAAAGTATGTTGCATCTGCTCACTTAGAACAGAGAAATTTATCTGAGTTTGTTAATATGAACAGATTCAGTTAATTTAAAAATAAGAAACTTAGAGTGAACTTTAGATAAATATCAGTATCTTCTTGAAATAGGTGTTTAATACAATATTTTAAGTATGTAAGAAGTGTATTTTTTTCTGACTCAACCTTTGTCTCTTAGAACAAGTAATTGAATATTTCTTTTGTTTCCTAATTCTGCTGTAAATCCACAAGCAAAGATTTTACTGTCTTTTAATAAGCTTTATACAGAGAGAAACCGTGTCATTTATTACAGTTTTTTTTAAATGCTTACCACAAAATGAATACTAAAACACAAGCAGTTATTGAATGTATCATTATAGTGCAATGTCAGACTTGTACGCATATTCCTAGTAATATTGTATGTTATCTTTCATGAATTTTCTTGGATTGCTGTATTTTAAAAGGGACCTTCACTCTCCTGTAGTTTACACTAGCTCCATTCCATTGTGACTTCCTTAATTTTGGTGGAGACCTACGAGCCCATAGCTGTTACAGCATGAGGTATAAGAGTACTGCGAGGTTTTTTGAGGGTTTTTTACACAGTATGATATTCTAACTTTTTATGATGCAGAAATCTTGGAAATTTCATTAATTGCTAGACTATGAGACTGGGATGCATGGAAGACAAAGCACTCTGATAACAAATTGCATGTGGGAATTGTACCTCAGTGTACTTATTACTGGTACACCTGCTGAGCTCTTCTCCTGTCTCTTTGAATGACTCTTTTATTTTTAGCTCCCTCCTGTCTGTTGCAGAATCTCCCAAGTACTTTCAAGGGCCATCAAGCTGGCAAAATCTGACCCTCTCCTGTCAGACCCTTTAGCAGAGAAACAGTGGTCTTTGCAAACAACTTCATTTTAGGACCATGGGAATGGCTGCACAAATATGATTGCATTTATCTGTATCAAGGCTTTGTGTGGAGCTGTAGCACAATCTGTGTAACCCTTGTGTAGATTAAAATCGCTGTAGTTTTTCTTCTGGAGCCTGTCGTCTCTACAAGAAGATAAAATCACAACTGTAAGGCCAGATCTGTTGTTTTGTTCACCGAAAGCAGGAAAACAACACAAGGACGTGAAAGGTTTGCTATCAAAATAAGTGTTGCTTTAAGTCCCAATTTTTGGTTATTGCCAGAGCTTTTTGCTGACATAGGCCTGACGAGCTACTTACATAGCCCTTCTAGGACCTTTTTCAGTTGTCCTTTAGCAGTGATGATCTAAAGGGACATGAAGCAGGTGGAGCTGTTTACAGAGTTGTGCTGGGGGTCATAGTCTTGTGGGCCTGGCAAAGTAGCAAGGGCAACATGAAATGATTAGAAGTCTCAGCCCCGCTGAGATGAGCTCCCTGTCCTTGCCAGGGTTGAGGAGCAGGAACCAGCTACTTCACAGCCACTGTCACCACCTGTAGCTGCCTTCCTCTTGGAAACTTCTGAAGAGAGGCAGGTGATGTTGCCGCATCATCCCTGTATTTTGATTTTTGTGGAATCGCACTATGTTTCCACCATGAGCAATTGGCAGAGTATCTCCTCTTGATTGTTGTTAATTGTCTGACTTTAACAAGGATTTTAATGAAGGATTGTGATTAGAATTAAGGTCCCCTAATACGACTTTTATTTGAATTTATTACAATAATTGCCATGTGATTAATAAAATGTTAGTGCATTCATTAAAATCACCGCTCTGCTATCACAGTGTGGTAGTTAAACACAGTAAATGCTTCTAATTAGTTAGTAATTGAAAAACATGCATTAATTTTTATTATATCACCCATAGGATGTTTAATAGTATAGTTGGCCATTAACCGCTGCGAAATATATGGGAAGGGTTAAGTTATATAATTATCATAATTCAGGCATTTTATGGGAAAAACTTCGACCAACTGTTTCAAACACAGAAAATCCTCCTCCGCTCTGCTTGGCCTATGTTGTTAAAAGTATTTCAGGAAAGCCTCTCCTAAAATTAAGTTAGAAAGCTAATTATTTTGTAAATGATAATCACTTTGGCTGTGTGTGAATATTTTATTAAAAATTGAATCTCGGTTTTAAAACTTGTGTTTAAAGCTGAGTAAAGCTACAAAAAATATGGAATGGTTTCATATCGTACAGGCATATGGGGATATTTGTGTGCAAGCATGTTGCACACACTGAAGTGAGATGCACAGTGGGAAGTATGTAACAACTTACACAGCAATTTTTTTTTTTTTTCTCTCCTATGGCCAGGTGTATTTTTGAACCACCGACATCCTCCTGGTTTTATACAAATATATCAAAATTCCAAACTATCACTTTTTTGGTGTGTAGTTATATAAACAGGATTGGAGGATGAGTTTGTCATGGGTAGAATGCCATCTGTTGATAATGCAACAGTCAACACTTTACTATAAAGAACTCTTCTATAACAATGTCATTATTTTTTGTGTGTTTCTCATCTCTTCCCCCCTTCCCTAGGCTAGTCTGCTTTTTATTGCATGTGTAATTTAAGAGAAGTTCAGTTTATCAAATTTTATTAAGCTTTTGGGTCCAGAAGGAGCACATGGAAGCAGGGAATGCTGGGGTTTTCTTTACAAGGTCATTGTTTTTTATCCAAAGACTTAAAATTTGTTGTATTAATTATAAGAGGAGGTTTATAATGTGATCATGTCAATATCATAATAGTAGCAGGAAAAAAATCTTTTTTGATTATTTGTCTTTTCACCTTTTCCATTACCTTCGACATGAAAGAAAAAATCAGGACAGCTGGTCTCTGTGAGAATCCCCAGTTATCAGTTTCCAGTTTGGTGATACATCAAAGGAATTCTGTTTCACTATCTCTGATTTTTCACAGGAAATATTTTAAGAATATTTTAAAAAGACAAATATTAACACCAAGAGGAAAAAAAAAAACCAAGAAGAAAGGAATAACTTTATAGATATTATAATACTTTCTTGATTTGAAAAGGGGAATAAAAGTAGCATCAAGACCAGAGAGAGGAATTGATTTTGAATTACTTATTTAATAAAAAAGAAAGGTACTTGGTTGGAAGGAACCTGTCAACATGCTGAGCGTCGGTTGTATGGGAGAGGGATATATTCCAAGAGTCTTTTAAAATCACCATGATGCCGGGTCCAGCTTTAGGTCTGAAATAAATGTTAGCAGGCAAACAAGCAAAAAGTCGGTTCTGAAGAACATCCTGCGGCTTCTGGCACCATTTGTTGGCAAATCTGTAGTTTTTAAAGAGCCTTTTTTCCATCTGCAGTCTCTTAGTGGCTGACAAAATCTGATCACTGCTTCCAAGTCCCACAGGTAATTTCTAAGATCTAAAAGTCATCTTATGGATTGTTTGTTCTTGTTATTTACAATCCTCCGTTTCTTTGTGTTTACCATTGAGATATAGTCAATTCAGTGGCTGGTGTCATTAAAGACCACTTCCTTCGGAACTAGGAGTCTGAGATACAGGTATGAGGTCTCGCTTCCAGCAGAGCCATGATTTCAGAAAAGCTATGTTTCTTCTTGGCCGTAAAGGAGTACTGAGAAATTGATCAAAAAACCACAAACAACTGAACAAACACACCACAGATCTGATGATGGGAGAATCTTAACACTCTCCTACTTTTTACGAAAGTAAAACTTTTTTAAAGATGCTTTTAAAATATGTCTCTTTATGTTAACATTTCTTCAAAGTAATCTGTGAAAATACTGTTGTGGACCTCTACAGAATATTTAATGAGAAAATTACACACACACCCCCGATTCTCTTTTGTTTGTGGCCAATTTTAATTGCTGAGATTAATTGGTTTTTTCTTTTATTCTCATCCCAATTCATTTCTGAAAGGTTTTTCTTTCTCTTGCAGTGCTTTTAATTGGAATATAAGGGTATATGAAGGTAAAAACTTAGCTGACAAACTTTTCTTCAAGTGTTTCCAAGTAGGGCACATTGCAGAAGTGTGGGTTGTGGAGTTTTGCTTTTTTATTTTCCTTTTTTTTTTTTGGTTACGGCCTTCTATATCATATTCTCTGTACAGTCTCCGCCTGTTTTGCAAGAACTAATTATTTGAAAGTTTAAAGACTGCTGCTGCCAAATGGTCTCACAGTTAGTGACCGGGTATAGAAATGAAACAGAACACTGAACCTTGGGGATTCACCTGGCCTCCTTTGCAAGCCAGGTTGGTTCCCACAGTGTTGAATAACAATTAAAGGAGTTCAAGTTTGAAAGTGACTCTTCAGATGTCAAACTACAAAGCAAGTTTCAGTTTCTTGGCATAGGAAAAGAAAGAAAATAATGCAAAAAAGAAAAGCAGAGCAAAAACATTAGTAGATTTGGTGATATTTGAAAGTTTGCAGCGCTATATGCAAGATGTTTGCTTGTTATTTAAGAGATGTGTTAGTTGTTAATAGTTGCTTGTTATAGTTTCCCTAGGGCCATGATCATACAATCATGTGTGTGCCTGCATAACTTCATACCTGCCAGAAGGGGTCCAAGATGAGAACCTTGTTTTTGCTTTTGTAAACATACAATATGTATGTTTTCTTATTAAACACAAAAGGTCATTGGCATTTATGCATCAGTGTAATGAATGCAAGTGTCTCCTCTTATCTTCAATAGAAAGATCTCAAACCGTTCTTATATCCCTGGCTAATCAATCTGTAAAATTGAGAGATTCGTATCATTAAATACCAAGGATTTAACCAAGTATTTAATTACTGTCTACAGTAGTCCATAGACATACACTTGGTGTGAAATCTCATGTGAGATCTAGGAAACCATAAGGGAGATCCACAAAAGGCACAAAAAGCTTCTTTGGAATCAGAATGCAAGGTTTATCCTGAAAACCTTGGTTAGCTGTTGATATTTTCTGAGTGGGGGTGTACATATAAGATATTGTGGGACAGGTGCAGTTGAGGTACCTGGTGCTAATCTCATCCTTCTTCTTCGTGCTCCACATATTTGGCATTGTTTTTCAGCCACTGCAGTGGTTGTTCTTGCAGCACATCTATTGGATCATAACCGCCTTTTTCACATTCTTCTGCTGTCTCTTCTGGGAAATGAATCTATCCCCCAGGATTCAGGAAAACAAGTATCTGTTCACCTTTCTGCTTGAGGAGCTAAGACTGCCCATCACCTACTTGAAGATTTCCCTGCTTGCTACAGGAGGGTCAGACGAGATGACTGTAAAAGGTCCCTCCTAACCCAAACTGTGCTATGATTCTGTGATTCTGTCACTGCAGCCACTGAGACACTGGGAGAAGAAATAGGAGATGTGGCCTATGCTTTAATGCATTTCAGGTGTACTAAGCAGCCATTGAAGCAGGGCCAGGAACTCTTGTCTCTGCACAGTGCAGCTGCAGTGTTCCTGTTCTCTGAAAAGTCAAATAGCTTCAGTAGGAAAGACTAAGGCTTCCCCCTCCACAATAGGGGACAGCTTGCTAATTTGAGCACCCTGCTAGGAGAATCGAACCTCCTGAGTCTGAACAGGGAAATCACACTGTTTTCTCACATTCTGGGTGCGCATTCTAGCAACTTAAATTTTGGTTATGAGTTCTTAGGGCTGAGGCAAATGGCTCCCTGTTTCTGCTGGAGGAAAGTTCTTATTCAGCACCCGGCCTTTTGTGGATTCCATCCTATTTCACATCCTCAACAAAAAGCGTATATGCTTACTCTGTTAGATTGCTGGCAAATACATGCATCCTCAAAGGCCTTTTGAGCACTGCTGTGATCTCTGATTTTAGTGGGAGCAAAGTACTTAAACATCTTCAAGGCCGTGAGGCCGTGTTACATGAAAGGTGAGATTAATTTCAAAGAGCTGAGCTTGTCTGTCCTGTGCAGCCTAAATGCAGCTTGCAGTCTATCCAAACAGTCTGGAGACATTCTCCAGCATATTCTCCTTGACCTAGGATGTGACATTCCTCTTTTCTTTACCCTTGCTTTTCTCTAGTTATTAAGACTCTAGATCTCACATTGTTTGTAAACCTATTAGAGGGTGAAATAATTTGTTGTGAGTATAATGAAATTTTAGTCCAGATTGGATTCAAAGTGTGTGAGGTTTGAGAAGCAGTTTTTATAGTTTAATCTAAAGTATTTTCTTACGTATTTCTATTTAAGTTCTGGAAACACTAATTGAATGAGGTGTTCATTCCAGGATTGGAGACATTTAGAATTGGGCCAGCACCATATGTAGGGTGAATAAGGTTGTTGCGTGTACTACTGAGGCCAAAATTGTTTTTAAGCACTGCATGTTTTTCACTTTGTTCTTCTGCTCTGTTTAAATATTCAGAACTTTTTCTAATGCATTTAGACATTAAAGTTCAACATACAGGCAGGAGAGATAGTCAGCCTTGAGAGAGCTGCCACAAGGAACTGAGAAGGTTTCCCTGATCTGGCTCATAAGTAGTCCAATGTCCAAAGTGAGAGATCTACTTTTAAGATTTTGGTGGAGAGGGGTATGAAGCTGTGCTGATTTGTAAGTAGTTTTCCATATGCAAGGGAAAATTATACGGGATATTCTACACTAATATGTTCCCAGAATGCTGTGATTATCTGCTATTAAAATAAGTAGACCTTCTTTTAAAGTGAACAAGTATTATCCACTTCCACCAATAAGAGTTTTTAACTATACAACTTTGAGAGATCTTTTCTACCTGACTGCAGTAATCTTGGCTGATGTTTGTTTGTGCACTTGCATTGCTCTATTCCTGTGTCTCCACTTCAAAAAAGAAATGACGTTATTTTAAAACAGGCTGTTACTATCAAGGATAGGCACCATTGATGCACACCCTCTTTGTTGCCTTTGTAAAAAGAAATTTAAGTCTAATGTAACTCTTTACTGCATCATGCATAGTTCATTGGACAATGTTAATTGCTCACAATTCCAGAAAGCTTCTGACTTCTGTGGAGTGCATTATATGGGACTGACCACAGGCTAGACACTGTCAACTCAACAACAAGGTGTTGTCAAACCCTCAGTATAGAACAAGTCAAAACTTGCAAGCTGAAAGGTTTCTTAAATGAAATAAATTCAGGAATAAAGAAGTCCAGGATAGGTATCTTATTCAGTGAAAAGTTCTCATCATCCTGATTATCTTCTAGCTCTAGACAGGACGACAGAAATTGACCCAGATGTCTTTAAAAGAAGTCAGAGCTAAACAAAAATATTCCTTAATCAGTTTAATCCCAAATCATGAGGTAAAGTGTGTATTTTTTTTATTTCTTGCTGCGGTTTCAGAAGTAAATGCTAATTAGAAGGTACTTAGGGATCCTGGCTCAGTCAGCAGATGCCAGGGGACAAGCACACACATCAAGTGCATTATACAGTTCTCACGACATGATATGTTTAGAGTGATACAATAAGAAACAATTTAAAACCTCAACACACATCTGGTTTCTAGGGAGATCTGCTGAAGAGGATCACAGCCTTCTTCAGCAGGGATATGATAGGGTATGCAGAAAAGCAATGAAAATCCTTTAATTTTAAGATTTCATACTGTGATGGCCCTTAAGTGCTTCTGGGTAATGGGACTGGGGCATTGTCTGGTGCTCCACAAATGCAGTTCTGTGTTTGAAGCACATCATTGTGCAATTTGTACATAACTAGGAGACAAAATAGAGGGATAAACAGGGAGATCAAAGCTGAACTTGATTTAGGGAAAATACTTCTTAGTATTTTGTGCCACACTTTTTCTGATTTTTTTTTCTTTTAATTTTTTTTTTTTTATTCCCTAAAGGGTTTGCATTTTAAATGAAAAATTGTCAAGCTGGAGTACAGGCTATGGCACTGAATTTCGAAGCAAGTATAAGTATATAAGCTATGAGTGCTGATTTAATAAACCATTAGCCTATTCATCTTGTAAACATCTTTGGAGAAAACTAATGAACTCATTCTGGACAAAATTGCTCAGTGATAGAACATCGCTGTTGAACATCAGCAGATAATTTGGCGCTCTGAGGCTGTGTCTACTCTGCAGGACAGATGCCTGCTGCTGTGCCACCCCTGTCCCCGTTTGCCTGAGTGGAGAACTTCTTGCAATGATTTGTAGCTCTCTTTCAGCCTGCGTGCCCTACTTTCTTCCCGTGGGAATGAGCTGTCAGACAGATGGTGTGTTCCCAATCCTGTCCTCCAAGGCCAGGAACTTATATGTGCTTCAGGGCCAAAAAAACCCTCCCTGCTTTTCATATTGTCTAGAAAGAAAGGGCATAAGAGCTTATGTGGCTGAGCAAAAGAAGCATATTTGAATCCCTCCTGGTTTTGTACAGTAGCTGTAGTGCTGTTTTATAGTCTGTATTTTTAACAGTGGTTGGATTGTTCACTCTTAGACCAAGAATATCGATATAGTAATTTTAACAATTTAAATCACAAAATGTCTGTGAATACAGAGACTTGTTACTCTTAAAAAACTATCAGGCCTGGCAAGATAAGAAGCAAGCTAACGATCAGGTCCATCCTAATTACGAGCAACAATATTTTCTATTTTTGTCTGTGCATTTTATTGGGAATTCCTCCGAAATTATATGTCATGTGGAAGATAAGTAGAATTTTATATAGTATATCAATTACAGGATTTATGAACAGGGGAGGGAGAGCCATGAAGAGAAGGAGAACTCCTGCTGAAGTGAGTAATGATGACACAGTGAATTTTGGATTGGAAGAAGTAGAGGAGACCAGACAATAATATTTAGCCCAAAAGTTATTCATTATGCCACACATGTTTTAATAGTTCCCAACTGTTCCACAGATATAATTAATGGGAATAAGTGGTTGAATTTTATTTTAAGTTACTGTAGACAAATGTCCTATTTGAAGACAAATTTAAGGATCCCTTACGAAATAAATTCTGCATGACTTTATGGTAGTTTGAAAGTATTGGGCATAAATAAGGATAAAGGTCAATATGCTCGAAAGACAGTAGCTGAAGGGCAAATGAAATTACCTTTGGGAGAATTCAGAGGCTGATGTGTGAAAGATCTATGTGAATTAAGTATCCTCAGCATCTCTTGGGGGGAAAAAAAACCCCTAACCAAACAGGTTGTCTAACCTTTTGATACCTAAATGTAGAGATTTTGGTCAGTGGTCAAAATAGTTGGGCTCTTTACAGTTTCAGCTCTTTACTCATTGGTGCAATGGAATTCATTTAGGCAACGAGGAGTAAAAGCAACTGCATATCCTGTGATTTGAACTTTTACTCAGACTTAATATTTTATTTAGCCTTCAGCTATGATAACCACAGACATACCCTGTGAAATGTTGTTTGTGCCCATGGAGTACCATTAATTTTCTTTTAATCTTTCTCTGCCTCAGGAAACATTTCAATTGAATTTTGCTCTTCATGCAAGGAATCAAGAGTACCGAGAGCCATGCTAATTTCCTTTCATTTTCCCTTTATTTCCATATTTTTAATAGATTTATGACCCATCACACTAATACTGGAGCTATTGTAAGAACATGTTAAATTAAAAATATGTATTTGTTGTGTCCATCTGCTAAATTCCCAATATCTTCCTAGAGTTTATTGAATTTCCTGTCATCAGGTCTCAGTTTCACAGTGTGGTCTAGTGGCATTTTCCTGACTAGGCAATTTCGTCTTCTCTGCCCTTCCCATTGCCACTCTCTTTCTTTTCAAGTTTTACTCATCTTCTCAGGTTTCTGTAGATTCCTTATGGTGCTCTCCCCATTTTTATTGGACAAGAACTATCCCCTGCTCCCCTTTTAAATTTATCAAATTGTCTTAACCTTCTCTCCAGCTTTGTTCTCATTTTTTTTATTACTTTTGCCTTCACTCCAGGTAGAGGAAATCTGTGCCATTGGTATTGGCAGGAGCTTCCAGAAACGTGGGTGGTGTTCGTGTGAGAGCTTGAGAGAGAGGGTATTTTACTCAATAGCAAATAGTGAACAACTCTTCATTTAATACCCTATTTCACTCTTGCATCTTCAGCATTCTGGTAGCATATTTCTCTTAGATGCATTGAAGCAGCTGTTTGACACAGAATAATACCACAGCGGAGCTTGACAACTTTTTTTTAAAGCAGACTTCGGATTGGTAATGATTATAAAATCAGGATCTCTGCTGAAAGATAACACCTCTAGCAATCTCAACCCTGAGATACTGGTTCGGAATTAACTCAGAGGGAAGTGTACCATCTGTTGCTAAAACCTCACACTAAGAGCTCAAGCAATTTCTAGCTTAAAGGGAAAACGTGGACATGAGCCTAGCTAATTAAGGGAAGCAAAGAGAGGGATGGAAGCAAAAACTTTAAAATAGCTTCTGGTCCTGTGCTTGTGCCTGGTGCTGTCTGACTGTAGACACAGCAGAGAGAATTGACACTGCAGAGAAAACAAACTGCACAGAAACTTGTGTCAAATGCCCAAAGTAAATAAATGGGAAGCAAATATTGTTTCTTTGCTGTTTGATTTAGAATAACTGTACTCTATTATGTAAAGCTTCTCCAGGCTTACTTACGATGTTTAAACTGTTACTGTTCCTTCAATGATTGATACTCAGGACAAATTTCTGTGCCAAAAATGTATCTCCAAATAGCTAGTTTACTTCAAGGTTGCTCATCAGCCAAACCCAGCAAAAGAATCAAAATTTCTTGTTGGTGCTTCTTTACATGAATAGCTTATTTTATCTCTTAATTTTTTAATTGAATGGTTTAGGTGACCTGGAAGACACAACAAAATGTTCCATTGAGCCTTGTTTTCAGTTCTGCTAAGAGGAAAAAAAAAGAAAATCAAAAAAGGCAAGATAAGAGCTGGAGGCCTCGTCTGTTTGAAATGAAATACAGTGCTCCAGCTTGCTTGCCCATGCCATATCTTCAGATAATGCAGTGATAAATCTCCCATAACTGTGGAACCTGGGTAAATGCAGATCTGACCTTTTGTTTACAGGGTATCAAGGGAAATCTTTATGAGACCACAGAAGTGATTCAAAAGGTTTAGAAACATTATGAGATGGCAAAATGTGTCCCCTGTGGATAATTCTGACAGGAAAAACCTGACACTGTTTCTCAATGAGCAGTGCCCTTTCTGTAGAGCTTTAAACAAGCCATTTGGCAGTGATGTTTGAGAACCATTTTTGGTAATACAATTCAGGGAAAAAATTATCTTTGCTGTTAGA
This sequence comes from Ptilonorhynchus violaceus, assembly GCA_013397565.1. Lineage (NCBI taxonomy): Eukaryota > Metazoa > Chordata > Aves > Passeriformes > Ptilonorhynchidae > Ptilonorhynchus > Ptilonorhynchus violaceus. Next base: position 2,211,843 of record VZRJ01013354.1, on the reverse strand, counting down.
ATTAAGCGAGATTTTAGTGTTATTAAAATATTGACAAGAAAATATTTCCTGGATGTGCAGATGTTGAGACTGGTACAATGCAAGATAAGACAGATAACATTTTTTGTTTAGGAAGAAAATTAGTCAGATTAGGCTTTTATACTTCCTCTAACTTCCACTGGTTATGATTGTTTATCTGGTTATAATTTAAAGTGGTGACTTAAATCAGCTTGATTAAAAGTCCAGATTGTGGTTTGTTACATAAAATGAATCTATTGATTAAACAAATACAGAAAAAAATGTTGTGATCAAGGAAGGAGCCATGCTGCTGAATTCCAGATTAAAATCTGTTCTGCTGCCTGAAAGGAAGTACCTTAAAGGACAGAATAGCAGCAGTAGGTTGGGAGTCATTTTTCAGGTTAAACTACCGCTTCTGGTTTTGATGTTGTGTTTTTTTTAAATTTAGTTATCCTCTGTAGCCTGTGATTTGGTTTCTCTTCTGTACAAAGGTACATGTTAGGAATACATCCACTAATTATCCCTATGTGACTAATTTGCTGCAACTGCTACCCTTGGTAGAAGAGTATCAGAGAATACTTACGCAGACTGAAAATAGATAAACCCACGGGCCTTGATGCTGTGGATCCACGGGTGCTGAGTGAGGTGGTGTTGTCACTGTGAGGCCACTCCCGGGGATCTCTGAGTGACCGTGGAAACTGGGAGATGTGCCATCCTGCGAGCCAGCAATGTGCCATAGCCATGAAAAAGGATAGGATAACGCAATGAAGCCTTAGAAGTATTGACTAGGTCAAGGCAGGGGATCCTTCTGATCTGCTCAGCACTGGTGAGGCCACACCTGTAGTGCTGGGACCAGTCCTGGGCTCCCCAGTGCAGGAGAGACACAGATGTACTGGAAAGTATCCGATGAAGGGACTGGAGCATCTCGTAGGAGGAAAGGCTGAGAGAGCTTGGGACTGTTTAGCCTGGAGAAGGCTCGGGTGGAATCTAAGTTAAGTACCTGAAGGGAGAGTGCATTGCCAGGCTTTTCAGGAGTGCCCAGTGGTAGGACCAGAGGCAATGGGCACGATGTGAAACACAGCAAGTTCCCTCTGAACATGTGGAAACACTTTCTCTTGAATGTCATGATCAATGGGACAGACTGAGATAATCCAAGTAATAAAAATACCTGCAAAGCTCCTACATGTGCAAATTGAAGAAGAGAGCCAGGGAAGTGAGGTTGTGCAGTTTCCAAACCCAAGAATGCTGCCAAAACCTGTAAGGAGTCACTGTTTTAGACAGCCTTTTGTATCTAAGTTTACTAAATCTGAGAAATGCATACATATGAATTTGTAACTGTACTGGCTAATACATGAAGGATATAGATAGTTTTTGTCATGTGAATTATACTGATCCTAGTTTCCTGCACTTAACTATCCTTTTGCCATATTTAATTTATTAAGGTACAAATTAACCTGGTACTTCATTGTTAAAAGAAAATATTTCTAGTAAATACCCAAACATTCAAACTTAGCATTGGAAGTATGCCATAACTATGACATAGTCAAGGTCACTTTAAAACCTGTCTGCAAAGAGCATCTAGGATTACATTTTGTGGTAGGGGGAAAAAACCTCACCAGAAATTAATAGACTGCTCTTATGCCAATTCACACCTATTTAAGGTCTTCTAATGTTCTCATCAGTATGAAGAGACTCATTCTTGGTGGATTTATACCTGCAGAAATGCTCCACTCAGCACTGCTGCAGATGGACTTTTCTGTTGTTTCAACTTGGTTCTTCTGGAACTGGAGAATGGTTGGACTCAACGATCCAAGAGGTCATTTCCAGCCTTAACGATTCTGAGAACTCCTGTGGGTTGTGTGCGTGTATACTGTGGTCACTTCAGTATTCCAGGTGTTCCAACAGGTTGCTACAGCAACAAGCTTCTGCAGGGAGAAGATTATCTGCTAAACAGTACCGTGCATTATTTTTACTGTGGAGCTGTGGAAACAAGTTAACAAACTTTCAAAATGGGAAGTAAGCAACCATCTGGGGTTGCTGTCTGTGTCACCCTGCAGCATCAGGGTGCTATCATATTTTATAAAATGGGCATAAAATAGATATTCCCCTGACAGCAAAATCCTGCTGAAAGGGTTACTTAGTTTTTGCAACACAAGTTGCATATTTTTGTTTGTGGATGTTATGTTTGCATGCAGTCTTATCTGTTGTTGGCCTCAGGCCATTAAATAGTTATATAAAAATATTCCAAATATAAATGTAAAAGATCAACAAAATGTGTAACCCCTCACCACATTAATTACAAAAAGAAAAAGGCAATTCAAGAAAAAAAAATTCTATGCTTTTATTTCACCTGTCAGCCTCATTTGCTCTAACTTATGATCTCAGAAACTAGATCATCTGAAAATGAAACAGATGGAAGCTCCTTTAGACTGGGTAGGTGTGGGGACGGGAGGGAGAGGGATACAGCCGAAGGCACCTTCCAGGGTGAGCAGTGCTGCCTTAGCACCTGCTTTGGCTCTGAAGTGTTGTCTGGTGCCATCAGCCTCACAGATACGTGCGCTGTGATTCACCGCTTATTGCGGTTTGGCTGCACAAGGGTAGAGAGAAGAATGACAGATAGGAGAATAAATATCATCTCAGTATATTGGTCTGACCCTTCTGCCAATATTGATTCATTCCTGAGCAAAACAGCTGGCATAATGCAGTTCCCATCTTCTGTAATGCAAGCAACGTGCAGGAAGGATTGCTGCCTGCCATGCCCTTTTTCCCAAGAAAGTGAGCTGAAGCTTGGGACTATTCAGGCTACTAAAAACATAGAAGATTTCTATTATGCATGACTGCATTTTGTTTTTCTTTATGAATTGCATTTGTAATAGGTGAAACTAAAATACTAAAACTACAGAAAATCTCAGCTACACAATAGTGCTTTTCTTTGGGAGGTGTATTCTCTGTACTTACCTAACAAATAATTTTTTCCACATAGAAATACTTCATATACCAGTCAAAAAAAAATCACTGTTGTGCTAAAATGTTTCTCTGGAATCAAAACTTGTTTCAACCCTGTCACATGTTGCATTCATTATTTGATTGGCATTTGTGAGTGCATTTCTTAATTCTTTCATTGGTTTCAGTTCCCAATTTTTTTTTTTTTTTGGCTCTGTAGGTGTTTTCAGCACCCAGTATGTGTTTTTTATAGATCATCTATTATCCACACTGGTGTTTGCCTTTTTAATGTTGACAGGAAAGATGCCAGCTAAAACAAAGGTTTGCTTTGTGTATACACATCAGGTTTTCAACACTGCCATTTTCCAAATGGCTAGATCTCTTCATATGACTGACATACTGAATCTTTGATATTGATTACAGAAGGAATTGTAGACTAAATAATAGACAAACTTTTTCATTTTTCGTGGTGAAGCAAGATTAAAAGGACTTTATTTTCAAGATAAAATGGGAGGAGAAACAAGGAATATCTCAGTATCTGTCATTTCATCTAGGTAATGTTTCTGTCTCAGAATTATCAGGGCTGGTGTTGTTCATAGGCAAGACCTATATGTCACTTAAGCATAAGCAAACACCAGTTTGCAGCTTTCATCATGAAGATATAAGTGTCATGCATACTGCATTACAAAAGTCAGTCTGTTGTGTTTTCATTTTCCCACTGTGACATATTTTTATAGTGGAGAAAAATCATTTTAAGGAACAGAAGAAAAATCTAACCCACTTTAAAATTCAGTGTTCAGAAGCATGTACTTCTGAGCTGATGTAAATTCATAACACTTAAAAAGATTTGGCACAAGTTAGCATTCTTCTCTTTTTCCCACTGAATAACAAGTGTGAGCAGTTCTTTCTGTCTGCCTGTTGAAACAAGGACCTAGCAGTATCAGCTCAGGCAGGCTGAGTAATGTATGATTTTATTTTTTTTTCCACACTTAGAGTTATTTAATAAACCCTTTCCTGAACTGATTGGTTACAGTGGAAATAGACTCCTCTTTAAATAGGTGTTTTAAAACAAAATGAAAGAAGTTTTCAAGCAAAGCAGGATAAGCTATATCTAATATACTCTCTGTGCTGAACAACTTAATATATGAATTTTGCGTTACCTCTTAATGTTAAAGTACTTCTCTCAAGGTCTGCACAGGTATAAACTTGGAGATAGGAAAGTTATACATGGTAGGGTACCAAACTGGGATTTGGTATGTCTGTGGTAACATTTCAGATTTGCCATAACCTTCCTTTGTAACATGGTCATGTGATTTAGTATTTTTGGACCTCATTATCTAATAGCTATCTAATAACATTTTTATAAACAATGCTATGTTAGTGATTTTTTTTCTTCCATTCTTTGCATGTCTCACTCATTCTCACTACTGTCTCTACTGAGATGTGTTTTCTCTGTGGGCCGAGTGTGATAAAGCAATGATAAATTGCACTGCAGTCTGTGAAACTGCATGGAAGTAAGACAGTCTGCATGGAACAGTGAAATGGTTGTTTAATTGCTGGACATTAAGGTTTTTTCTTATATGAACAAAATAGTCTGGTTTTCAAATTACCTTATATATCACATATGTAGTATCAAGATGCTGTATTTTAATATGCAGTGTCACACAAACCTTTCCTAGGTTACCCTTAGTAGAATCTCACTGCCCCAAAAGGCCAGACAATTTTTTTTTTTTTTAAGCTGGTGCTTCCCAAGCTTAGATTGTTTAAAGTTCTTCTTGTTCACCTGTGAACAATCCTATGTTCCATTTATCTTTTTATTTCTAGATGTTGTAACAGAAGTTTAAAAAAAAAATGTCTTCAGGTTTTCAAATATTTCTTCCTATATAGGCTTTAAAATGTGACACTCGGAGATCTGGGTAATATCATAGTCTGTGTTTGTAAACACAGACCAGTTGAATTCTGTTCCAGTTTACCTGATGGACCGGACATCTCTGATGGATAGATTTGGAGCAGGGAGAATGCAGGAACTGACATTCTAGCATTTCTCACTGTAATGGGAGTGCTATTTTTCAGCTATGCACATACTTCTTGTCTTTTCTTTTTTTTTCTGATAAGTGTACCCAAATATCTTCAGGTGACACGAGGTTGTTTCTGATGAAATAACGTCAAAATTTAGGTAAGGCCTAGTTGGCCATGTGGCTTTCATAGAAGATGGTTCAAATGACATGGAATTGCATGTACAGGAGATACATGTGGTAATGTTGATGCAGTCATAAAGAGAGATTCAGATGTATTCAGGCTCTTGACATTTTCTGGATTTTTTTTTTACAGCTAAAATCTGATTAAAATATGGACTGTCATTGTTCTGCTAAAATGTAGTTACTTACAGAAGATAGATACTTACAAGTTATACTCTTGGTCAAGGTGTCTCAGCAATGCAGGTCACATTAGTTAAAAACCCAGTGAAGACACAGCAGGGTCCTGCAGATGCTGCTTCTGCCTGGTCTAACTATCCTTTTTGTGCCATTAGTAAGGGGACCAAATGCCTGTTGTAGATATCTTGGTAATAGATTATGTGTAGCTGTACAGGTAACTGAATATTGCAATAAAGGCCATAAATAGGTCGGGACAAAGGATAAGAAGAAAAATAAGTGTTTTGTTTGGTTGTTTTTTTGTAGTACTTTGTAGTCTTTTTAAAGTTGGATGTGATTTTTCAGCATAAAACTGTATTTCAAAAGATACCACAAGTAAGTGTTTCCATTTTGATTAAAATTTCCTTTCATATTAACCGTAACATCCTCATGACTGGTAATTATTTCATAGATTGATTTTTGGATTTGATTGGGAAAAGACATTAATGGAACACCAACTCTGAAGAAGATATGGGACTCCATTATGGGAAATTAGTGATGATTACCCTGATACGTAACATGAAGAAATTGCATACTGAGTGGATAGATTTGCTGAAAGGAGTCAGGAAAGCAAATTACTCTGTTGCTCAGCTGGTAGGGTCCTGAGAATTCCTGTCAATTCTGAACCTCATTAAGGAACAGCCATTAGTCAGATCACTTACTGATCACAGAAACCAGCCATGATTTGTAATTGTGGTAGCTGACAGTGTGGCTCTTAATGTGAGTGGCGTCATAGGTATGATATCCAAAAGATTGACTGGCCAAAGTCATTCCAGGGGAAGCCCATGGCCTGCTCTGAGCAAGGTCTGTCTGAGGATTTCCTTTCAGGGCACTGACTGACTGGTACAGTAAGCTGATTTATAGCTTGTTATCTTGATGTGCCCCAGGAGAAGGCCTGCTGGAGGCATCTTGAGCTGAACAGCGCGTGACTTTGGCCTGACACGTGGGCCACCTCTCACCCTGTAGAACTGTGTTTTTCAGATTTTGAACTTTGCAACAATAATTGCCAGTTACTGTCACTAGTTTACTCCAGTTACCCTGCAGCTGTTCCCCGTGGGTTAGTACTGGTTATGTTAAAAAGCATCCACGACCAGGTGGTCTTCAGGTGAGTGCTGGCTGTGTCACTGCAAAAAGTTCCATCTGCTTATGGGAGGAAATGGCACCAGCTGAGGTGTGCTTGGGAAATAACAGCAGGCAGTAGTTTACTATCAGCTAAGCAGTAAATACTCCTAGAGAACCAATTGCTTAACAGCATATTAAACACAGCATGCTGAGTACAAATGTATATTAAGAAGAAAAGATTAAAATGTCATTTAATTTATTTTAAAAGTGGATAATGGTACATTGATTCATTAGGGTATTGATCTTAGTAACCTTGAATGGTGCTTTCCATGTCATTTGCATTAAACTCCTGAGTATGAAGATGTATCCATATATTACCAATGCCTTTTACTAATAACTATTACCAATAATGTCTGCAGGACCTGAGAGGAATTCTGTTGTTAGTCCATTATTGTACCTTCAAGTGTTATTTGTTAAATCACATCATTTATATTGTGGTATAACTTACCTTTTCATCACCATAAAACTGAGTGTAATATTATATTGCTGAATGCTGTCATTTTCCTCATCCCTATAAGATATTTTGTCTTTTTGCAGGGCTAATATATAGTCTACAGAAAATTACTTACTATATCCTGTGCTTACATTTGCAACCTATAAAAGGGAAAACGTACATTTATATTCTTAAATTTATAGACTTAATGCAAGTAGCTTGCACAGAAAACACCTGGATAAATCAGAAAGTAACTTCTAGTCCATTTCCTTATTCATCTCAGCACTGATTCTCACGTGAGCTTGTGCTGGTTTGACTGTAAACCAGCAGGGGAAATTAACCCCACACAAACACCTCGAGAGAGTAATTCGGTCAGAGTTACAATTTTAATAGAAAGGTTAAAATAAATTCAATGAATACAGGAGGAAAACTGGCTTAAAACCACAAGGGCAGAGTACAACCTGATACCCTGTTGACCAGGGTGGTAGCTGTAGTCCGATTAAGCAGTGCTGTTGAAAACAGTAGTCCTGTAGAAGGTCTGGAACTGTGGGAAATTCGCCTCCTCTGCTGGGTACCCCGTGGTCCTCTGGGTGTCCAGTGGTGGTCTCTCTCAGTCCCCGGACCTCTTTTTATGTGGTAATTCTTAGGTGGTACCTCTCCCAGGGGTGACGATTTCCACAATGGAATGAGACATTTCTGACATTCTATTCGTCGGTGCTTATCCAGTTCAGTTATGGGCCCCTTGCAGGGATAATCCACTCAGGATGGGTGGTGCTTGCTGCTTCCCGGAGACGTTATCACAGTTGAGATAAGACACACTAGCCCACCTCACATGATCTGCCTCTCCTCAGCCACAGCCTCAGGGACCAGGTGTGTAACCAGCTATGTGAATGACCCATCTTATCAAGGAATTATGTAGATGGTGATAGAATGCATCCTTTTGGTTAACCCAGGACAGAGGTTCATTAAGTGCAAACTGCATATCTAGATTATTAGATTATGCTTTTCCAAAAGGTTTGCATTCATATTTTCCCTAAAATGCTGAAAAAATTAACAGAGATTTGAGTGTCCAAATCCATAGAAAGCTTTTAAAGTCTCAGCTAACAAGTTTGTTTTCTTCTACCATTGCCTTCATTAAACTTCTTTCTTCCCCCTCCCTTCACCCCAAAAACTTTCCATGGGCTCAGGACACTAAATGGATCTGTTACAAGTGAGTAAACCAAAGAGACAGTACCACTTATGAACTCCAGTCTTGTGGGGGGATGGTAGAGGCAAAGACTTGAAACTGATGGCAATATCCTTATAAAGCTTTGTAAAATCACTTTCTAATTATTTTTATATAAAGGAACACCTAGAGCAGTGGAGAGAGACATGATTCTCTTCTGCTTTTTACAGTAGTCACTCATGAAGTGGGAGATCAAAATTCAGTTATCTCTTCTAATGAACACTCATTTACATATTCAATGAGGTCTCAGGAGGAACTAGTACTCACCTTGTGGTGTCCTGTAGCTGCATCCCAAGGGGCTCCTGTGCAACATGGGTGGCAGAAAAGCCAAGGTCCATCTCAAGACAGCAGATCTGGAACTATTCTCTATTCCCCAAGGAAGTATTGGACCCTCACCTCTTGCCTTTTCAGATTAAGCTATTTTGGGTCCTGAGAAGGACTTAGGGGGTGCTGGTTGGTGAGAGGCTGGACATGACCCGGCAATGTGCAGTCACAGCCCAGAAAGCCAAACGTTTCCTGGGCTGCATCAAAAAAAGTGTGGCCAGCAGGGTGAGGGAGGGGATTCTGTGCCTCTGCTCTGCTCTGCGGAACCCCCACCTGCAGTGCTGCATCCAGTTCTGGGGTCCCAGCACAGGGAGGACATGGAATTGTTGGAGCAAGTCCAGAGGAGGGATGCCAAGATGATTAGAGAGATGTAGCACCTCTCCTATGAGGAAAGGCTGAGAAAATTGATTTTTTTCAGCCTGGAAAAGGGAAGGCTTTGGTGTGACTTAATTGTGGCGTTCCAGTACCTGAAGAGAACCTACAAGAAAGATGGAGACGGACTTTTACGAGACCATGTAGTGACAGAACAAGGGGGAATGGTTTCAAACTGGAAGAGAATAGGTTCTGATTAGATATTGGGAAAAAATTCCTTACTGTGAGGGTGGTGAGGCACTGGAACAAGTTGCTCAGAGAAGTTGTGGATGTCCCATCCCTGGAAGTGTTCAAGGCCAGGTTGGATGAAGCTCTGAACTACCTGGTCTAGAGGAAGGAGTTCCTGCCTGTGGCAGAGGGGTTGGAATCAGATAATCTTTAAGGTCCCTTCTAACCCAGGCCATTCTGTGATTCTTATATGTTTTTTTTAGCCACCTGAGTCAAGGCAATACAGCTGGGTAAGATCAGAGCCAGGGTCCTCGTTACACAGGCAGCCAAGCCCCTGGGGTGTGTGCGTGTGTGGAAGGCACTTCCAGCAGAGTTACAAAGAGAAGGGATCACACAGGTTTGTGAAGTTAACCTTGTTGCAAATCGGTCAGCCACACATTCTCTCTTGAGTTTTGAAAAAAATAACCAAGATGGGATTAAATCATCCGTAGTCTTAACAGCTGGATACTTTATTCATTATAGGACACATCAACTTTCTCTTCCCTTGGGAAAAATACAGCTGTTCACTTCTTAACATGCAGAGTTTGTAGTTCCTAAGAGTATATGATTTCAGTTCTCTAAATAAAACATTAGTTATTATATGAAAAAATCACTATTTACAAGTATCCCCATGACATTATGCAAGCATGCAGCTGGAAAATCTCAGAGTGCCTCTGTGTGCCTGTTCCTGTGGTATCAGAAATAAATGGGCATACTTTAAACTACGTAGATGCTTCTACTTTGAGGTCCTAAGGTCAGCTGCTGTGCCTTTGCCAAAGTCCGTTCAGAAAAGAAGGAAAACGAATGCACCCATGCAGGAGGTTCTCTAAGAGTTGAGCAGCAATATTTTCATCCACTCTCTTTCCCAGGTGGAGGTAATAAGAAGAGCCTGTGCTATATGTGTTAGTTGTGTGCAGTGAGATGTGTTGCTTTTGTAGTGGCTTTGGATGTGTCTTCCATGCTCAGGCAATGTAGTTTTACTCTTTCCTTAGGCCACTTTGGGTTTCTGAGTATTTTACCTTTCATATTTTGAATTTTAAATAAATCCAGGACTACATGTTAGTGGTTTTGCTTTTAGGCAGTGCAATAGGGGAAGGAAAGTCAGGGTAAGATTTGAGCTACAGTTGTCAAAACAAAAAAAAGTAATAATAGAAAATTTTATTCTAAGCACTTCTTTGATAATTAGTGGGGAGTGATTGACCATGTAATAGTTTGGGTTACAGTATCCTTCACAAACTCCACAGTGTACCACATTTCCATTAGCACAGTGGAGGCTGAGACCTGCGGTTTTCCCGAGGCACAGGCATCGGTGCAGCTCTGCCAGGTGAGCCAGAACAAAGCCTGCCTCTGGCAAAACCAGCGGGGATGCTGCTGAGCTTGTTTCAACTTGGAAGTCATTCTGCATAACTTACTGTAAACACAGAGGGATAATTTAGAGATGAAAATTAATGCAGACATGAAAAATGATAAATGAAAATGCAAAGCTTTGGTCATATTTGACCTTCAAGTTTGGGTTCCTACACACAGAGAAACATCTGCATATAGTATATTAATTCAGATTACACAGCCTAATGGTGCTCTTCATGGCAAGCTCAGTGGCTTTTTTCTTTTTACTTGATTTGTAGATGTTCATTGTCCATGATTTGTAAGCATTCAGTAGTTAATTAGAAATCTGAATTAATGAAAGGTGTTCTGTCAGAGTGTCTCATTCGTACATTACTTGCTAGGTTTTTTTTTCTTTACTCACCCTATCTTTTTTTAGATCTGACTGATATTAGTGAATTATCTTCAATGAAATTATCTCCAAATTATAAGACTGTAAGTGTGCCATTAAAGTTTTAAGTTCAAGTATCAGCTCTTGTGATAAATCTCAGAAGATAGTCAGACTCCAGTCATTTAGCAAAGCACATTTTGACAAATACTTCAGAAATGAGAGGAGAAGACAAGAGAGTCAGGAGAAGGGGAACAAACTAGAGGGAAAACCAGTTAATTGTTTTCCTATCACTGACATTCATACTTAAGTATTGTCATTAGGAGAATGAGCTGAGGAAGTAGAACATTAAAAAGCTTACTTAGGTTTTTAATTAGATTTTAACCTCAGCAAGTAACACTTTCAAAACTGAAAATAATTGGTGTTAATAGAGCAAGTTTTTTAACCCAAAATACAGTTTCTAGAACACTTTGCATTATATGATTTGTGGTCAAGTAAAAGTGCAATTTTAGGTAGAGCTTTGAAAAGTCTTCAGAAAATTGAATTTGTAGGGCTTTCTATTTTTACTCCCTTGTGTTAACATTTAGGGGTATCTGGGGTTTCCAGGAAAAGTGATAAATGCAGGCAAATTTTATATTCTCCTGCTCAAAATAATAAAAGAAACATTTAAGTGGACATGCTTTCTTTAAAACTCATACCTTGCTCTGATGATTGTTGGGTTGTAAGAGAAAGTGTTTACTTGTTCTACTGTTTCTAGGGGTTGCACACAGATGATCTGCAGTGATTTAGCAGGACATAGATTTTGGCTCCCTGAAAGTTGTATTGTCACATTCAGATGGATTAGGCTTAAAGTTTCCTTAGAAGCCTGTCAATTCTGGCCTCCTTGAATATTGCCAGTAATTTACAGTATAATTGCATGATAAATTAGCCCAGCCAGAGGAATGACTGCAATCTTTGGATGTTCAAAGCTAACACCGGCAGCCATCCCCATTCAGCAAAGGAAGTCGACAAGTATCTGTGTGCTTCCTGTTGAGGTCCTGGGAGTTGATACAAAAAAATAAATTTTTGTATTCCTTCTCACCAGTGAAATACCAGAAGAACTGTTGGCTGGTACTTGTGCTTTAAAGAGACCTCTCTCTGTATGAAAGGCTTAGTTGGACTATTTGCAGAACAACTGAAGCCCTTCCACTGAGAGAAACCAAATCTAAAATATATTTTGGTTTGGGATTATCCAGTGTTTTAACAACTACTTTTTTCTCTATCAACTCAAACTAAAACAAAATTTAGAAATAAAGCTGATGTAAAATAACTCTTTTAGGTTCTAAATAGCTGGCCCTCTACACTATAGATGCACAACAATATAATTTGGAAATAAAAATTCAACTAGAACAGTTTTGAACAGTATACTATTTCAAACTGAAGGAAAGTGGGATGTTTATATTCTGTATTAAATAAAAGGATAGTAGTAATAAAAGTGCAAGCCATTTGCATGTTCCCTTCTTTACCTAATGTCATGTCTGCTGTGTTTAAAGTACTGTGGTGATTTCAGAAGTTTTGCAGATTCCTGGGGGATTAAAATATTGAATAGGTAATAAAATTTTGTGGCACAACTGGTACTTTTCATGGCCATCTGTCTTTGCCCATCTTTAGTCATCATGTATTTATCCGGTTCAGGATTTCAATACCTAATTATACTATATTGACATTCTAAGTGATATGCCATCTCAAAGGCACTTTGAAAGGTAATAACATTATATCCATAGTTAGTGGAAGTATCAGCAGTTTTTTTGTAGCATCTGTATGAGACATTTAATTGGGTATTTAGGAAGGGGATTATGCAAACAATCTTCATATGTAAAAGCTACAGACTTCCATGATATATAGTACTTCACATAAAAACCAAGATTGTGGTTATAGTGGTCACACTGGTGTTTTTTTAGATTTTAGAATTTTTTAATTTTCTGAGGGTAATGACAAATTACCATCCATCCAAAAGTCCCTTTGTATTTTAATTAATATGCTGTCAATTTTTCAGTTAACAAAGCATGAATGAAAATCTTTCTTGGAGTTCTAGTGAGAGGCACAAAATACCTTCATCTACCAGCCGGGAATGTTCCAAGGCTTCGGCTGTACTGAACAGCTCCGTCTAGCAGCACTGTGGAAATAGTTTCTTTTCCATAATTGAGGAAGCTCCTTAGCTGCCAGTCTTTGGGGAATTGTGCGAGGAAGATTTCAAAGACTTCACCTGTCTCTTCCACTCAAAAAGTACTTTCTGTTGCAGGAAACAAACTTTGACGAGCTGTGATCATCTCAAGCAGATATTTACCCACAGCCTTGAAAGGGGCTGCTGGATCATGCAAAGTTTGCTCTCCAGGACAAGTGAAACTAGAGGAGTGCATTACTGCCTTAGTTCAAAATTGAAAACATTCTCTTCTTTTAGTGGCCTGAGGTGTAACATTAATTTTATAACTGGATAATAATTAACTTTATAGCTATGTTGTGTCACTTTACCACTCTACTAGTTTGAATATTTATGTTCTAGGTATGATTGAGATTTCCTTTCCCATCACTCTAAGTGGAGTAGACTTGATGCTCCAGCTAAATTTGCAAATTTATTTTTAAAATTGTATTTAAAATGTCCATTTTCAAGTGATTGGATTTCTCTGATTGTAATTTGCAATTTGATGTGCCTTTAAGAAGAAAAAACCCCCCACAAGTTTATCTTGATTGAACACAATGTTCTGAATTGGTGATTTTCTGTTAGGATCTGAAGGGAAGCTGTGGATCAAATAGTTATTCTTGTGGCCTAAACTGTTAGGGCTGAATTGGTTTCTCTGTTGCTTCGTTATTTATTTCTTGTCTTTTTTTACTTCTCTTGCCCATCTGCAATAAAAACAGTAAAGTTGAATTTTCAAGGATGAGATTTTTGGGGATGCAAAGCACATTTTGGACTTGAAACTGTATCCTTTAAAGGGGCTGTTATCTAGTTTTGTAGCAGAACTAACATCAAAAAAGCAAACAAAAATAAAACCCCTCTGTAACTAGTCTTTATGCCATCTCAGATGAATGACTAACCCATATTTCTATATAGGGTTGAAGTCAAACTTCATCTAAAAAACAAACAAAATGAAACTTTGAGGAAAAATATATTGAGTTGAAATGTGTGTTCGGGGACACCATTGAAAAATGAAATGTTTGGGGCATGGCATTAGTGAAAAGTTAGTTGGATGTTGAGGAAGTTGGATGTTGAGGAAATACAAGTTGTATTTTGGTGTTTATTTCAAGTCCTAAATTTGGATTGTTTAGATCCCCATTTGTCTGTCATGCTTTTGAATGAAAATTGAGCTATGAAGCTTAACGTTTTACCTTTATATTTTATCATTAACCAAAACCATAAGGTAACCTAAAAATGTGTGCTAATTGCTGCTTTTTTTTCCCCCTCAGCCCCAGGATTTATTTTATCATAGTTTTGCACTTATTATTGCTCTAAGAGAGTTTTTTCTGGGGCTCTCTCTCTTTTTGACCTTTGTCTGTCACTCGAAACAGTGCTTCCTGGCTAAGAGATTAGGAGAGGGAAAGTATATTCTGTCTTCATCTCCCTTCATTAGGACAGTGAGAAAATTCATTAATTTCAATTTCATAGGCGGATGGTACTCTGTAAAGGCAGGGTAAGAAATTTCTGCTTGGAACCTCTGACATTTTGTCATTAATGCAGTGCTAGGTTTGGAGTTCTTGGGTTATTTGTCCTTCCACACAGCTCTTGTGGAATATAGACAATGTTTGATGCTGCTGCTACAAAGGCAATTTGTATAATCAGTTTTGGACAGTTAGAGGTATTTTTAATTGTATTGTCATTTTGTACTTCAGCAGAAGTTGCAGCTAGATATATGATCTCATTCCTTATCAGTTTTTGGAAAAGCACATGAAAAAAAGTAATGTTTATTATTTTTTATTTATAGGTATTAGCTGCAAGATGGATTTTTTCTCTTTTTTCTCAGTTAAATAGAAATCATATGCATTTATGCGTACATAATCTCATTAAATTTCCAATCAGATTACATGAGCTTTTGTCCTCTCCTAAGCAGTCCTGAAAGCATGTTGTTATGTATAAAACTCACAGTTTGCCAAAAGATAAACAATCACTTTGCCTCCATTCTGAGGGCTCAGAAGCAACCACACAGTGTTTTGAAAATGTTAGGTGGAGATGTGCCATATGCATTTAGAAACCTGTTGCAAATGGAATGAATTTTTCTAGATTTGTGATGGTAAAATGTTGGGGGGGGGGAGGAAGGTGTTGTTTTTAGGTAGTAGCTTAAATTCTTGTCTGCAGATTCCAGTAATATATAATGATGGTCATATCAGAGCACGTTATTAGAATATGCATGTATATCTAATATGCCTGAATTCCAAAGGTTAATGGCACATTATTGTGTTTAGTATGCTAATGTGCTCAGGAACTGTATTTCAACAGCTATACTAAAATATTATTACAGCTTGAAATTTGGTTAGAACTAGTGGAATTAGAATTCTTGCAGCCTCACCTGAGTGCCATAATGCTGTTCAGTAGTAAATGCACCCAAGCAGAAGGGCTTTATCACCGCGATGTTGTATGCCTATTTCACATGCAGAAAACTGAGGCGAAGGGGTGCTAAAACTTCAAATTGTCAAAAATACATAGTTTGAGGGGTTTTATCTGGATTGAGTTTTTTACTGTTCTTTGCTTTTATTTTTTAGATTTTCAAAGTGTGGATCCAGATGAGTTAATTTGCAATCCTGGCCATTCTGTACTTTATCAAAACCATAAATGCCTCCCATAACGCTACAAATATACAATACAAGGCTTGTGGATAGCTGTGAAGACTTGGGGGTTGTTGGCTTCACTGCATTTAGAAACATGATGGTGGAAGCAAGGATCTGATTCCATAGGTACTGTTCAGTAATATCACTGTCTCAGTAATTTCAGATCTTCCAGTTTCTGGTTATCAAGGATATGATAGCTAGCAGGGTCAGTTATTACACAGATGTGGTTGTTCACTGGGCAGTAGTGGCCTTGGGCACTGAATCAAAGAGGCAGTATAGGGGAAATTGTATGGTTCTGCATTATGATTCACCCCATTCAGGCTATACCAAGTACATAAAATTCACAGTCCCCTCTCTTGACAATGTTTGAATTTGTAGCTGTAGTGATTTCTGATGGAACTTTTTTTTTTTTTTTTAATGAAGGAGCAAGATAGAGATTTGCTTGGGTTAAAGAAATCTCACAGGTGGTTGCTGAGACTAAGGAAAGTTGGGTTTGTCCCAGAACAGGGAGTCTAATAGTTGTAGGCTTTTCTTTTCCTGTTCTCTTAAACTTTGCAGCTTCAGCCTCCATCTGATTTCTTAATGTGCTCATTTCCTGTGTCTGCATGCATATGCCTTCGCTTTTATTCTTGTCTTCTCTTTTTTTTCTCCTTTCACTCTGGATCCTGTGGCCTTTTTTCTGACTTTCCCCTCAGTTTCTTGTCTTTAAAACAATTGCTTTTTCATTTTCCACACAGCTTGAGCATCTGCCAAGTAAGTGGATAATTGGGGGTTAGGGAAAGGATTGAAAGCTCGTTAAGAACTGCAGAAAGGAAACTGGACATGTGGTGGGAGGAGTGAGTGCCAGTGAAGTCCTGCTCAACTGCCTGCAGCATTGTAGGCATATTTGGGACATGAGAAACTATGGCTTGTTTTGCACATAGAAAAAAAGAAAAAAGAAGACAATGTAGAGGCCAAATACCAATATGTCTTCCATGAAGCTCTGTGAAGTGGCTCTTCAGTGGCTTGTTATTTTCCCAAGTTTAAATTCCTTTCCATCAGAAAGACAAAGGAGGTATCCCAGAAACAAAGGGAAGGATTCTCTAACCTTGTAAGTCTGAGGAACAAAAATTGTGAAGTGAATGATGTTGATTTGGGAACTCTTTCTTAGAGTGTTCTGCTTTGACACCATTCTCAAACTTAGCCAGTTTATTTCAACTGCAAATTTTTAAAAGTCCATTTTTTAGAGTTCCATTTGAGTTGTGGGAATTACCAGCCCAGACTCTTTTAAAAATTTAGCAAGTGATAAGCACTTTAAAAAACTTCTATCTAGGGAAGAATTCAGCAACCAGAACAAGACATAGAACTGAACTATCAGCTCAGCCTATAATCTGTTTTATCCTATGCATTAGCATACGTTACCAGAAAGATTAGAAAATAAAAATAAAAAGCCTATGTGGACTACAAATAACTGTATAGTTGCAGTAATTCCAGAAGGAAAATGATTAAAAATGCTTCTCTCTTTCTTTTCTAATACTCTCAAGGTCTTTAGGATATTCCTATGCAAGATAAGTGGCTTAAACAACAATCTTTTTCACTGACTGATATTTTGATTGTTGTTGGAGCTGGGCTCTGCTCTTTCTCAAACTCTTCTGAAGGAACATAGCATGATCTCAGAGGTGTCGTTCTTCCTCTGGTTCAGTGACAGGTGGGGAATGGTTGGAGATCACAGGCATTCATGTGAAACCTATTGATATCTGAATCTACCCCTTTGTTTTGACTCACAGTCAGCTTTATAAAACTCGGGTGAACTCAGTGGAAGTTAGGCGTGCTCATGTTGCCCCCAGATCAGACCATAACTGATGTCAGTCAGTATGGAAGGATACGTCAGTATTTCACACTTCCATAATGATGTTACTGTGCATGGATACTCAGTCTGACAGATGTTTAAGAAAGATAAGGGTAACTAGGAAAAGCAGGGATTATTTAATAAAAGAAAGATCAATTCTTTAAGCCTGAAGGCTGTTCAGGTTTGGTGCGTGACATTGGACATCTCTGTGGGCATGTTGATATCAGTGACAATGATTTTTGCAATTTAATCACTTTCTTTGACTCTTTCTTTGACATCTTTGGATGTCAATACTTTCAAGCACTCAGTAAAATGAAAATATCAAGCATGAGAGAGAAAGGTTACCATATAAAAGCCAGCCATTGAAGGTTGAGTAGGGACACATGGCTTCTTATTTCACATGTGCAACAACAGTCTTGAAGATCATCACCCCAAAAAAAAAAAAAAAAAAAAAAAAAGGTGAGTCTTTCTCTGGTAGAGCAGTAGATTGTCTTGGCCAAGCAAGGTGAAGAACCTCTCCAGTGCATGTCAGGAAGAACTATAGCAGATTACGCCTTCACTTAGAGTTATCAGTCACGAAGTGAGTGTTCAAAGGAAAAAAAATACTCAACTACTCATGCTAATTTCAAATGTGTACATAATTTGTAGTTCTGAGGAATACTTTCTGTCATGGTAGATTGGCTGCTTTATCTGCTAATTAGGATGCTTCTGTTCCTTTACACAGACACCTAGAGTTAGATCAGTAATAAAGAAAGCAGCTCATTATTAATCTAGTGATGAGAATGTGAAAGCTGAATCAAAGCACTTTGAATCACACCTGTTGACTTTCACATGTGTCTAAGCCTGCAGTTTAATCATTAAAGAGAAACTTATTCTGATTCAAACCCTTTACATTTACAGACAAGGCTGCCTGAGTTCACAGAGCTTATTCAGAGGAAGAAGCTGAGGAAAATGCTTTCTTAGAGTCCTAAATGGTCGATCAAACACATGCATTTATTTAGGCTGAATTCTCTGTATATTGAATACTCATTTTAATCAGGATACAGTCTGAATTATCATTTCTTGTTTCAAGAGAATTGACAAGCTGTGGTGTTGAAGTAGTAAATGTCATTTTCAGATCCATGCCCTGGTGTGCCACTGAAATTCTCCTGTTCCTTCTTTGTAGCCAACTCTGAGCTTCTTTCCGAAAGTGTGCTGTGAATATTATATTCAGTGTCTCCACAGAGATAAACAACTAACTACCATATGCAGAGAATTTTGTTGCAGTTTGTGTCTGGGAGTTTGTGTTCCCTTAAGGAAAAAAAAAAAAGTTATAATTGTTTCAAACAAATGCATCTTTTGCTCTTGTCAGAATGTAACTAATTACTATGACTTGCAGCACTTTTGCCACAGTATTCTGCTGGGACCAAGTGAGACATATGATCCAGCTGCAGTCCATAATTGGGGCAGAGCAAGTTAGCAAGCAGTATATGTATTGCTGTACTGTATGCAAACCAGATTCCTGTAATACACCTGTAGAAACTGCAAGAAAGAAAAAAAGAAACATAAATAAAAACAAAAATGCTGACAGAAGACCATATTCAACACTGAATATGCATAGTGATGTGTGAAATTATATTCTGTACTACAAGGAGGGAGAAGGCTGTTGTTCTTACTCTCAGGGGTATGTGTGGCTTTAAATATATTTTACTGCATAACAACAGCATACAGAATTCAGTACTTAAATATATTCAAGTAGCAGCCTAACCTGAAAGGAATGTGTATCATATACTCAGTTCAAAGTTGTTTTTTGTTGATCTTTGTAGTATTCATGTAGTACTTGTGAACATATGCCATCAAAATTTGGCCACTGGAGAAAACAAGGGTTATTTTGTTGGTGTGTTGTTTTTTTTTTTTTTCCCTTCTGTAGTGCTCTGTAAGGATAAATAACACTAAAAATATCTAGTGGGCTGAGCTGGCTTGTATTTGCTTGAGAGAGCTCTGCAAGTGTGTAGGTGAACGTGCTTTGCCTGTGCCTTTTAAATTACAAGCATTTAAGCTTTATCACTTGCTCTTTCAAGTCATTTGCAATCATCTGCTTTTGTTTTAATATTCATGCTTTCTTTATGCTTGCTGTGGAAAGATTGCTTTCTCTCACATCTATAATTATACTTAAATGATATAATGATTATTACACAAATCAGAAAAACAGCAACGTGTTTTGGGGAAGTATAAAAATGGGGGAGGTAGGTCAGGCTGTCGTCATGCCGTCTTTGACAAGCAATCCCTGTAATTAGTCATTAGCGGACTTTCCCAGACAGTTTTCCAGCAATGATTGTATCAATAGCATTATAGGAGAAGATGTTGCATGGCAAAAAGGAAAATCTAGCCAACAGTGTCACTCAGAGCTGTTTTTAAATGGATGATTTACAGTCTCATGTCTCTTGTCGGGTTTTTCAGCCAGTTTTTTTCCCTCTTGGCTAAGACTTTTCCCTTAGCAATGAATTAGTGGCTACATTGTTATGTGCATCTTGGGTTTTTTTGTTTTATTTCTCAGCAAGTAAAAATGTTTTCTTGGCATTTGTTGTGACATAAAAAATGCAAAACTGACTACGAAAAATGAACCATACAATTTTGGCCTTTTCACTAGCTCAATTTTTCATTCTAGTGTATTGTCCTGGTCTAGAAAATTATATAAATATATGCATGTCTCTGTATACCTGCATGTAATGTCATTTTAAGAACCATGGTGGATTGCTGTTTTAAGCAATGTGTTCTTCAGCTTTTTCAAAAAAAAAAAAAATTAAAAAATATACTTGTGGTTTGGGAGCAAGAAGTTTCTATGTGTCTTCATATCATCTGGGTGCTGATTGAATAAAGTATGCTTCCTAGAAATGTCAAGGCTTCAACCTAAGTTCTAAAACCAATGTCCTTTCATTCCCACCAATCTTGCTATCAATACTGAATTTTTTGATTGTATTCTTCAGACCAGCAAGAAATTGGGATTAGCAGAGCAGTTTCTTTGCTACCGTTACACTGTTATATCCTACACACTCACAGGTGATTGCAAACTGGCACTGGCTTTCTGCCTGTTTCGTAGGGTAAACCACCGCTTCTCTTTCAAGAGCTCCAAATGTAGTAAAAACTCCTTCACAAATTCTGAAGCCTTGCTACCATTTTTTTTCCTTTATATCTTCCACTATTTTCTAGCAAGTTTTTGTTTTGTCTTTCTGTTGGTAACGAATTGTTCACTCACAGGTTGTAATGCTGATATCTTAAATTTCTTCTTGGAATCTTTTGCTCTTTGTAGCATCAGTTCCCAGTAGCTCTACGATGAAAGCAAACATAGTCTTTATGTTGGTCATAGCATCATGATATTGTTATAAACATCCTTGAACTCCTGAAGTGTTGCTCTGGCTCTCCTCCTCCATAACCAAACCAACATGTACATTTTTAAAGTCCTCTCCAAGGTGTGCTGGTTATACTCTGTAGTATCAATATGAGATTATATTCCACATTTGTTGATATATATTGGGTTCTTAACACTTTTATCTGGTTGGTTTATTTGAAAGTTAAAATTCCTACTTAAAGCATGAGAGAATGGCATACATGAGCAGCAGTTTAACTCATTCTGCCCACATCTATGTTATGCTGTCAAAGTTACTCCAGTAACTGCTACTACCAAAGCAAATATTTATTGTTAAGGAATCCAGTAGTTTCTCTGGAAGGAGTAGATTCCTCATGAAATGTGATTGCTTTTCTCTGTGTTATGGCTGTTATCATATTTAAAAACATTTCCATCTAATTGAGATGAATTTAATTCTGCAGACAATAGTTTTCTCACAGTAGGGAATACCTCTAGTTGACTGTGGAAACCACCAGCTGAAAGCATCAGAAGGTAATTCAACGAATTTCTTTGTCTTTGAAGCCTTGTAAAACACACAATACTTTGACTTTTAAAGTACAGGTAGCACTCAAATTGACATCCTTTTAATACTGTATTCTTCATGTACATACTATGATTTAATGGGAAAAAATATCAACAAGATGTGCTTCCATGCTTTCTCAGTCTAGTACATCAGTTTGTCTAGGACCTGGCAAAGACTGAAATTACTAAATCTAAAATAAATCAAATATACATGACCTGACACCCCTGTAGTCGAATATAGAGGAATAATTAATTGTCCACATCAGTACATCTTTACTCTGTTTATCTGTTTACTTAGAGATACATCTCAATCCAGAATATTCCAGCTCAGTATAAAATAATTAGTTTTTAGTACTTTTTACACTCTATATTGCATAAAAGAATTAATTTTTATGGATTGTGGGGTTTGGTAAGTTATTTTCTTCAAAAATAGGCTATTATACAGTTCAGTTCAGTGATTTACATACATCATATTAAGAATATGAGGTAAAAAAAAGTAGCATAGAAATTTAAAATTAAGTTATTTTTCTCTTTTGCTGAGTTAACAGAATGTAATCCTCTGATATGGTGACTCTCTTTAGGGAAGACTAAACGGGTTTGAGTAATAAAAAAATTTTCATTGTTTTCCATCATGGAGAGTTTCTTGCTTACATTTGGATATTCTTTCCCATGTTTAAAAGAAACAGAAAAATTAGGTGAGAGCTACTCCTACTCTGTTGTTAGATTATAAAACATTTTCCAAGGTTAATCCATATTTCTATGGATTTTGCTTTGTTTGAAGTAAAAATATTTTTATATTTATGGTCAGCAAAGCAGTTACCTTGTTGATGTTAGATATTGATAATAGTTTTAAGTGCATTATAAACTACTATTTCTCTCCTTATTTATATGCAGTTAGTTTCTTTCCTTTGTCTTCATCTACAAGGATAATGAAATAGGTTTGTTGGTTTCAGATTCTTCTGTACAATGCTGGAATTTTGGAGTTGTCTATTGCTGAAGATATATTTATTTATAAACATGTGGAACTGCTTCCTTTTGAATTTTATGAACACATCTTGCATATACCTGTGGGAGAGCAATCTTCATTCATTTACACTAATCTTAAGCAATTTTTAAAAAAATCAGATTTGGAAACAAATTTGCAATGAGATTCTCTTGAGAAACTAGTTATGGAATGGTCAAATCAACTTACAGTGGCAAAACAAACTCAAATTTAAATATTCTGGAGTCTGAGAGTGTTGTGAAGCTTGAATAATGCATGTGTTGAAAATTATGTGTGATGAGAGGTGATATACAGGAAACAAGTATTGTAATTGTATTGTTGTTCCTTTTAATGGAAGCACGACTTACACTGTAGACATGGTCCCTGTGGCTTTGTGCTGGTTTCATTAATTTGTTTACTTTCCGCATGTGTTTTGTGGAAGAAGCCTCCCATAACATTACATTTTAGAGCCAGATGTTTGCAAAAGGTAGAATTTTTCATCTGGCACAGCGTGAGATAACCAGTGGCTGAATGTTGCTCTCGATGCCACTTTCCATGTCACCTCAGATGTAAAACAGCACCGACCCCAACACCAACCCCTCAGGACACCACTTGTCATTGAGCTCCACCTGGACTCTGAGCTGTTGGCTGCAACTCTTTGAGTGTGACCATCCAAGCAATTTCTTACCCATGGAGTGGTCAATCCATCAAATCCATGTTTCTCCGGTATAGAGACAAAGGTGCCATGTGGGACAGTATGAAGCACTTTACACAATTCCAAGCACATGATTTCAGTTGCTTTTCTCTCATCCACCAGCACTGTGACCCCATTGTAGAAGGCCATGAAATTTATCAGGCATGATTTTCTTTCAGTCAAGCCCTGCTGTCACAAATCACCTCCTTATTTTTCGCGTGCCTTACCAATGCTTCCAGAAGGATTTGCTCCACGATCTTGCTGGGCACCAAGGTGAGACTGACCAGCCTGTAGGTAACTGGGTCTTGCTTTTTTTCCTTTTTGAAAATGGGGGTTATGTTTCCTCTTTTCCAGTCAGTGGGAACTTCAACAGACTGCCATGACTTCTCAAATATGATAAATAGTGGCTTAGATCTTCAGTGTTCTGCTGATATCTGTTGGTATTCTGAAACTGTTTTGTTTTGTTTTGTTTATTACAGTCCTATGTGGTAAGAAACTCTTCCTCTTTCCTTATTCTGCTTGAAGTCTTAAGAAAGCTTTATTGGGGGTGATCGATGCTTCCTTCCAATGCCCTGGAAAGCAATCCATTCAGCCCAGTGAACAGCAAAGCCTAAAAATTATGAGCCTAATTTTGGCCAGATTAGCCTTACTTCTAAATCAACAACTTTGTAACAGATAGCAAAGCTTGTAGATCAGCATCCAAGACAGCATGATTTTCTCTTTCTTTTGATTGTTTCACATCTCAGTGTCTGCCCAAATCACTAAATTCATTCCTCATCTATGCCATAACTTCTATCTCTGTTTCTGGAGAAACACAAACTGTTCTAGTCAGAATGAGCTACACTTGCAAATATTTCTCTTAAAGATATTTTCCTGTTATTTCTTAAAACACTGTTGGTGTTATCTTTTCTTGCTGCTCCCAGTGGTATCTTTCACAAGAGATACCATCTCAAGGGAGTCCAAAAATAACAAGTATTTTCATTATAGTCATGTAAGAATTTGAACCCCCATCCCCCTTTTTTTCCTTCTTCCTCCAAAATCCAGTTGGCTTCAAAGTACATTAATTAGTTCAGAGAAATTACTTAATGCTGTCAGATAACCCTATGCACTTGGAAGAACTGGCGAGTTTTGCACTGTGGCAGATTCATCACTGTATTGTAGTGTGAACTTAACCCAAAGCCTGAGCTTTTGCAGGAGTCGTTGTCCTAGAACTGAGCAAGTTCAAACCTGAGAGGAGTTTTCCAGTGTGTGTGGAAGGTCCAGGCATAGATACTGTTGAAAGTAATTTCCAAGGGGAAGCATGCAGAGCAGCTAGGCTTGCCTTTTTTGGCAGTGGAATGCAAGGTATCCATACCTGCATCATAAGGTCATTTTATTTCTTAATTTAAATGGAAAAATGTAGTTATAACATTTTTATTGATTGTGGGTTGGTGGGTTTTTTGGACATCATAAAATGCAATAGCTGGTTTGTGTGTAGCAGTAGAAATACACCTTCAAAATTGTCCTGCTGTTGGGAAAAGTCAATGTACTTCAATTCCAATTCTCGTGTAAAGAGGAAATATGCTTTCCCCAATAATTGTGTTTTATCACCGTTCAGTGGGTTTTTTTTCAGAAGGAAATGAGTAAGTACCTTGAAATAAATAAGTTTGGAACCCACAGAGGAATCAAAATTGCCTGATACAAGGGCGAGACAGGAAATCACACTTCGGTAAAATATTCAGAAATAGTGAAAGGAATGTATGGAAGAACTGGTCAGTTATTAATTACATTTTCCACAGGCATTTCCATAATAGGCTGCAGTCAGCATTTATTTTGAGTAGGTATTACCAATTTGTTATAAATGTTATATAAGAACATATATTTGTACATTTTCAAAAGCAAAACTGCAGAAAAATCCTAATTGTGCTGAAACTTTACCGTTATGTCTTTATGTAAGATAGTTTTCAGCTACATTCTTAAAAAATCAGGAATAATTTAGGATAATACCTCTTTTTAAGAAAACATGTTTTTACCTTGTTTGTTTATTCCAAATAAACTTCAATACTTACCTTCTGTATTCTCAGGCAAATTAAAAAAAGATGATACACATTGAATAATAGTCTCCTGCTTTCAGACTCTAAGTAGAGGAATGTAAATTTAGAATAAATTCACCAAATTCATGTGCTAAATAAATCCAGTATAATGTCAAAGAGCAAATTCTGAAAGTGTTGATGAATAAAAATCTTACTGGGAGAATGGATTAATTTTTGTACAAGGGCCAAAGCCATGGTTGAAAAAAAGAAAAATAAATATTTCACCGTGCTATGTCTCCATCCCTTGCCCCAAACATCAGGACTGTGTCTATCTCACATGTGCTCAGTTACACTCGTATGAGTAGAGGGACTGTGTATTCTGGGGTGTGGTTTTTTGTTGCATCTAGGCCAAGGATTTCGAGAAATACAATAATTCTTATTAGAGATGCCTTGGAAAGCACAAATTCCACAAGCGATAGTGTAGCTGTCTCATGATGCTGGTGCATGACCAGCTAATGTCGTGCAGGTTCCTATGTGTTGCCTGTGCACAAGTACACACACACACACACACAGACAGAGTTGCCTATCCTGCCAGATTTTCCAAGTGCAGAGTGTTCAGCAGCCCCAAAGGGCAGCCCCAGGGTAGTGCATCATTTAACCAAACACGGCCTCGGGCTTGACCTCAGTTGCTGGGGCTGTGTCAGGCTGCCACAGGGAGAGGCATAAGCGCAGTAGGAGAAGCAGAGGTGAGCAGGGTCATTAAACTGTAACTCCCTTTCAGCAGCAGGGCTGAAGACGGAGCTGCAGGTGGCTCCAGGGAAAGTCATGGCTACAATCTCACCTGTAGTGATATCAGAGCATATGAAGTGAGGCAGGGAGCTGCTTTTTCTTATCTATGCATCTTTGGATTTTTATTCATAACAAGTATACAGGATCTGCTGCGGTAAATCTGCATTGTCAATTATTAGGCATTGCCTGAGGACTACAAGGTATCATTTCACATTTTAGGGCTTATCTACACAGCGTTGTCTAAGTATACAGGCACTTGAATGGGCTTGGGTAGCCCGTGTGGGATTTACCACACTGCTGAGGTACCTGTGTTGTTCATTTCCAACTAGTGAGTGGGAATGAGCTTCAATTAAAGCACTGAGTGCTGAGAGGTTTTATATTGTTAGCTTGGCAATGAAACCGCTTGCTTTCTTTCCTCCCTCAGAAAAACCCCAACAATTAACCATCAACAGACAATGAGGCTGCTGATTAAAGCTCCCAGGAAAAGCTGCCTTTATAAGTGAAATGTGTGGACCTCTAAGAGAACAGTGTGTACAAAAGCACAGAGATTATTTAATAAGAAGTAGTTTTTATGTGTAATCTTGGGCGCTGTGCTTTTCATACCTGGGAAACAACGTGACTGGAATCTATTTAACTATGTAGAAAACACTGCAAACCAGATCCTGTTATATGTGTTTTTTAGTATCTCTTCCCATTTAAATTCTTTCAGATTTCATTATGTTTGTTCAGTATATGTTGAGCAGAACAGTGATTTGGTCAATGGTCTTATACATGCTACCACTTTTATGCATATATTAGGGAGTGGAGTATATTCTCATGTTACTTAATCAAAGCAGAGAGCAAGTTGTGGTATTTTATTTCTTGTTAGTGTGGTGTTTAATTATTAGTAGGTCTGTGAAAGTTTACTGTCTTCACTGAATGGCTATAAAACCATTGATGGCAAAAAAAGATTTCAACTTGGCCAGGACCGTTATATCTACAGTGTATGCTTTTTCTTTATTCTCTGGATTTTTTAGCACCATTGTCTTTAGATTTTTAGATTAAAATGTATATTGAATGAAGGTTTAATTCTGGCACGTTATCCTCTAGTAAGAGCACTGCACAGTAGGTACCGTAGCAGGCAAAGGGTTACTTGCAGTATATTTAGAGTACTGGTCTGTTGCAGCAAGGCAAGAGGAGAAAACACCTCAAGTGTTCTTTCCTTTGTTCCTACCCTCCTTTTTTTCTTTCTTCCCTGTTGCTAATCCTTTCAGCCTGACACCCGAGCTCAGAACTGAGAAGTATAGTTGTTGACCAAGTGTGGAAGAAAACAAGTACCAATCCATTTGTTCATACACAGTCTAATTTATATAAGGAAAAGTCATTTTGAATTGACAGTTTTCATTTACCTTATATTCCCAGTGCCGTTAAGAACCTCCGTGTTCTGTGATAAAGCTGGCTAACAGACTTGAGACATTTGCCATGTTGTCAGCAAGCATTTGGAAACACATTTGTAACCGTGTTGGCCCTAGCAGACTAATGCATTGAGTCTCACTTCTGCCCAAGTGCTGAACTAAACCATTACTTAACAGGCAGCTCTTGAAGGGGTTGCAGAGGTGTGTTGATGGGCTGTTACAAAAGCAAATGCAACCTGACAAAGTTCCAGTGATGGTACACACAAGTGTATTAGACTGCTTGTTCTGCAGCTAACAATTACCAGGCCTGCATCACATACTTGAGTACATCTCTAATTTGAGTATCTTTCCAATTAAATCTGAAAACTTATAACTGCTAGTTACAATTTTGAGTTATTGACCAAGAGTTAGTGAATCATTCATATAGCCCATGTCAAAATATTATATCACTCCTCCCACCATGTTTCTTCAAATTGGAAGAAGGGGAGGAATGAAAAGGGATTTTGAGTTAAGACAGCAGCAAATAACAACGACTTGCATGAAAAGTTATTAAAACAATGAACAAGGATTCAAATTGACTATCTAATTAGTTATTGGAATCCACTGCTGGGTACTGTACAGAAAATCTAAGGTGTAGTTAGAATATTAGATTGCCAACCTAATTGGGCAGTATAATTTTGCAGCAATATATAATGAGAATTCAAGCCAACAATTAATTCGGTGGTTCAGCTGGTGGAATTCTTGGGTCACAGCCAGTTACGCTTATAACCCAAATCACATCCCTTCTTTCCACCTCACCTTTCTCCTGAGGACAGTCAGCTTGGTTTTCTACTACTTATTTTAAAAGGAAATTATTGTGAAATATCAGAAGTTAGATGACTTGAAAATCCAACGCCATTCTTGAACAAATATTGATTATTTCATGAAACAGGAGTAAAAGAAGAGCAATATTTTAATAAATTATTTAGATGAAGTGAGATACTTCAACCTAAACACTATGATCTGCTAAGACAGGATATTTTTTCTCAGTTATATGAAACGAATACATAAAGCTGTACTGAAAAGGAGCCTTTTGAAGCCTTCTTTGTTCTCTTTATGTTGTAGTTGTAGAATCCTACACTGTTTTTCAAAGTAAAGGATTGATTCTGAAGTGTGTGTATGTAAACCAAAAGGTAATAAGTATTCTGCATCTTCGTCAGTGCTCATAAATTTGCTTTTGTTGGTTTCAAAATGCAGGCGGGAGGCAGCCTTACCTCTTAATACCCTTCTAATATATTTTAGCCCTATGTTCTTTGAGGAAGGATGATAGAAGCCTTTTTTTTTATAAAATGTACATAAAATTAATCACATATTCATGAATTACTTCTAATTCAATTCTTATTTACTTTAGTATAAAGATGAACAGAATTACCAAGTCTACAAACAGTTTTCTTATTTGAGAAACACTGAAGGGTACTTCAGTTTGCTGTAATTACTTAAGAGAATAAGCCAGTGCTGAGGCAATTTAAATTATCAGTTTATATTATAGACAACTTCAAATCCAACTTTAAATCTCAGACTGCTTCTGAGAGCTAGATTTTAGGAACAGTAATAGAATTATGATTTAGGAATTTTTCACTTCTTTTTGGGATGTTTGTATGTGGGTTAAGTCATTGTTTCATATATAAACATTGTGGTTTTCCCAGTCCCAGAGTACATATTTTCATTGCTTTAATGGATGCCCTAGTAAAGGAGGCAAATGCATAATCAAAGAAAAAGTTGAGTAGAAACTGTCACTTTAAACAATGAAGATCATTTACTAACTGTTCCTTTCAAATTTTAGGTACTACTTTTAACAAACATGCTTTATGTTAAAGGAGTCATAGTGCTGAAATGCCTTTTTAGAGATCAAAACAGTGTGCTGCATGTCATTAAGACATGCCATAGTATTTTCTTTTACCTGTAAAACTGCCTTGTGCTAATGCAATTTATCCTAAAGAAATGAGTTTAGGCAGTCCCATTACAGTGTAGTATTGTAATACATCGGGAAAATAGTTGGATAGAAGACTTCATGACTAAATAAGACAGATACCATAAACAAAAACCAGTCAAAGATATTTGCAAAAAGTCAGGCTGGCGAATTGCTTTAAAAATGTGAAATCACCTATAAAAATATGAGATCACTAATGGAAGCCCTGCCGGGATGCAAATTCTCCAGCCCTCTTCTAAATTAAATTGTTTAATGCTGTATTTTGCAAGCTGTCTATGTACTATGTCTAAAATTACTTTATTTCTCCTCCTTGTTCTTTGTTTACCTATGAAAGGGACAGGAAGAGGAGAAAAGGTGGAGTAGTAGCATCCACTGCAGATGTCAAATGTATAGCAAACATTTGGTCTCTCCTGCTCTAGGACAGACCAAAAGCCTCATATATATGCTGGCTTCTGACAGTAAAAAGAAAAACCAAAACCAAAATGAATGTAATTAAAAGATAATAGAATGCGAGTGTGTGTTTCTGCTAATATTACCTAGCTCTGACAGAGGAATTCTGGGATGAAGCTGAGATTCTCACTTTCGAAGCGGTTGCAAACTATTTGCAGCAGGCAAGTTCACATCCTATTAATGTTGTCACTATCCAAGCAAATGTTAAGCTTTTAAAGCTTACATTTCCTCTCTTACAGAAGATAGTTCAACCTGTCAGTTGGATTGAATCCAAAAGTCTTTGCTGCTGGCATTGTCACGGTGACACTCAAAATGTTTCAGTGCCATGCAAGCACACACACTTTCCTTCTCCAGAAGGCTTGCAGTGTCACAGTATTGTAAAATCTCACTATTGGAAGCCGTAGGAGAGTTGATTTACTTCATGTGGCTGCCATTATGCTGTTGCTAATGCTACAGTGTCCTAAAGAGCTAGTTCAAGATTTGTCCTATAAAATGTGGTATTTATTGATGTAGAAGTATTTTTGTAGGCTATACCAGAGTAGCTGGTCTCAGATATTGCTCAATACCCTCGGAATTTTGACTTGAAAATTAAAGCATTTTCCTAGCTTTAAGCCATTCCTTACTGTTCATGAAACTTGCTAATGAAATGTACCATAAATGGTGAAATATGCAGGCTGTATACAATAATAATTCCCCTTTTAAGGTTTGAGTTCTGGTTTGGAAATTAAGGTCTTTGCTGTTTTCTCTTGCACTGTAACTTGTGAAATACAGCTTTATTTTCCACAGCAGATCTTCCTTCTCTTGGCTTTTTTCCTAATAATACTAAAAAACCCCAGCATTCATGAAATGCAAATATGTAGTAATCCAGTATTTCGATGATAGATCCAGGTACCGTGCTTGCTCTCTGTGCCTCTTCCTTGAAGTAATTTGTTTTTTGGGCAGCAAGAGGGTGAGCTCCTGACCATGCTATTGCACTTGTAGCTTTTGATGGCCTCTTCCATTCAAGTAAACTCCGCTCCTAATGATGTGCTTCAGAACCTGTTATTGATTAAGCAATCTAAATCCCATTTCGGTCCACGCAGTTGTGCCACAGAAAATAAAAGAAAAAGCCAACATTTCAAGTAATAGGTAAACACATTCGGTCTGGAAAGCACATTTTCTGTTAGAACAGATGCAATTCAGCCAAAGACAGAACTAGAATTTTAGATGAAGAGATATTTAAAATCTTTACAGTTGTATCAAGCTTGAAGAAAAAAGTGCATAATCAATCTTCTTAGTTTATAATAAGAGGTATAATTCATGGTTGCAGGTGGGATTATATCAGAGAACGCCTCATATCAGAATAAGCTTCTGTCAGAATAAGCTTCCTGGAAAAAATAGCTAGTTTGTTACCCTGTTTACAGTTGCTTTTGTGACATGCTTTGTATCAGGATCCAAAATTCTGTTTCTCTCAGAAAATGCATTTTAAAGTGTTTTCTCAAGACTATTAAAAACTGGTCTCCCCCGAAATTGTACCTTTTCAAAGTATGGTCCTGGAATGCGCACTCAACTCATTTAGGCTTTTTCAGACTGGTTTGATACCTTTCTGGTGGTCGGTCTCTGCTCCTTATTTGCATGTTATCTCAGCACTGGGAATCTCCCAGAAATGGGCAGATGGAGTTGATGTATCTGCTGTCAGTGTGATGTACTTTCTCTGTGGTTTCAGAAGGCATTTTTCAGAATCTAGAAATGAGAAAATTGTTCCTGTGTAGCATTAGTAGATTTGACAAGTGTCTTTCTGCCACAGAAGTAGCTTCAATAGTTTATTAATAAATGTGTTTTATGTTTTTCTCACAACCACTACTGCGTACAACCCATGCCATTACCATATCTTGGCATAATTAGAATATTTATAGTGCAAACACTTTCTGTTCATTTACAGAGTTATTTTTGAAGGCCAGGAAGAAAGTAATATTTCCTGCGCTAATTGTTTCATTTTCTCTATCAAATCTAAAATTTTGTGTTGCCATTAAGTTTACACTTGTCATTCAGAGTCTTAGGACAAATACATTTGTTTGCCCACTTTTCCTGTGATAATTCTGAATCTCATTAAGATCCCTGTGCCTTCTCTCCCCATCACATAAACTTGGAGCTTCGCTCTTTCTGCTGCCTGTACAAGGACTTGGAACACAGACACCGAGGGAGAAGGTCTGAAATACAGTATGAATCCTCCCTGCCCTCTTTCAGAAGAGAACAGGGTGAGGACAAATACAGAAAATTCTGTTAAACTTCGAAATCATTATTATGGCTTTGGAATACACTAATACTAGTTCTTACAGGTATAAGCATCAGAAAAGGGGACTAAAGAATGGAGGTCACAGACTCACAGACATAACATTATCATTCAGTTCTAACGAAAGATGGGAAATCTACAAAGTAAAGAATTTGCTTTTGAACACTGAAAACAATCACACTATAAAACTATTTTTATAGTATGTATTGAAGTAAAAGTTTTTAAAAAGACATTGCAAACATTTCCTTTTTATATATGACAAATTTTGGAGGTTTTAACAAGTTTTTAAAAATTTAATGTTAAAAATGGTGTATTTGAAACACACTGTCTTTTGGAAATAAAATAGGAAATGCTTCAGTTCCAAAACTATAAAGCACTGAGTGTTCATTTATTTAAAAATAATAATCTCTCAAGCTGTAAGTACCTATATTTACATGATCTGTGTGATACCATAAGGCCCATTGATTATATAAAATTCATCTTTGTAAACTAGTATTGCATTTATGCACCATCCTTATTACTTTCTGTAGCAACAATCAACTTCTTAGGTATATAAAAATGTATCAGGCAGATATTTTTGCAATATTTCGTGACATTACCCCATTTCATTCAGTAAAGTTTGCACCATTTTATGAGGTGAAGGTCTGGCTGCACTAAAGTACAGCTCTTTACCAAAATATTTTCTATATCATAAACAAACTTTATTTCTAAATGTTTTGACTGCTTGGATTTCACCTGAGCAGTTCATCTAAGTGTATAAGCTTTGCTTTTCTTTCCATTTTTGTTACTTCTTTTCTGTAGCTGCCATCCCAAAAAATCTGCTCCTATACGAAAGTGCGTCTACCCTTTCCTGACACGCCCCCCTTTTTTTGTTACATTCTATGCTGTAATGATAAGATCTCAGAGAGTATGAGAAGTGTTGCTGTGATGTTAATTTAGAAACCATGGACAATATTTAAAGGATGAAGCATTCACTTTCAAAGAAGACTGTCTTGAAAGCTTTGTACGCATTGAGAAGTTTTGGGTATTCCTGTTTATGCAAAGGTGGTAGGAAAAAAGAAGCTGTTACTGAAATAAAACTAATTTTTAATTATTCCAGTGTTTGCATGTAGCAGCCAGTGTCAAGAGATGTTTACATTTTCACGTGCTTTTGTTTGATATTGTTAAGACGTAAGGGGGTATGATCAGGGATTATTTTATATAATTTCATTATTAAAATGACACCTGTAAATATGGTGCTAATTAAAAACAGTGATAGATAAAATCAGTATTCTGCAGTCCAAAATCTGGTTTTGACTAAGCTCCTATGCTAGTTTTGTTTCACAGAGGCTTAGAACAGAGTGAATTTCCCTTGTTTTATCATTCTCACATCGGTAGGGTTTAAGCTATAATACTTCCTGCTTTTTGGAAGGAGGGCCTGTTGGCCTTTGAGATGCAAGGAGATCAACAGGGCATCCCCTGTACTTAAACTTTAGGCTCTGATTGGGTTATCTGGTTTCCTAGTGGGGACTTGCAGTGTGCAGTGTGCTCAAAGTCCATGGCAGTGACTGCTGCAGGCCATGGGACAGCAATGGAAGGCAGCAGCAGGGAGGTGCATCTTCTGTGGAAGTACATGCCAAAGTTTTCAAAAATCCTTTAGAGGACACTGAACCCATCTTGAAGGATCCAGTTAGCAAGGTTATTTGTTCAGTTACCATTCAGAATTGTGAATTCTTTTCAGCAAGTTTCAATTTCTGTGAATCCTTGGAAACGGTGAATAAAAGAAATATTTACAGTTTCAGAGCCAGTGCCTGTTTACTTTGATTATGACATCTATAACACAGTAGCACAATCCAAGTTGTCTAAACATTAATGGGTTTCTATTAAAAGAAAATTGCAGTGGTTCATTTCTACTTACATTGCAACCTATATGGTAACATCATGAACCCTTTTAGAGGTTGTGAACTGGTCTTTTCTGGTCTATGTAACATTTGTTGCAAGTGAAATGCCAAGTTTGATGACCAGCACGTGGTGCCCAGAACCAGGTCGCTGTCTATTGTGTGTATGGATCTTCTCCAGATGATAAAAATCTGCATCTTCCCAGAAGATAAAATCCTGCTTCTAGTTATTATGCTTTTTAACTCTCTCTTTTCATGGGCTCATACATCTCTGGTAGAAACTGTAAAGCTCACCTGTTAAACGGGACAAAGTCATGCCTGCTGTGACTTGGCTGGCAGTCTACCCTTATATCAAAGGGAATACAGACATATATTCATTATCTTCTTCTTTCATATTCTTTGAAGGTGCTTAGGAAAATCCAGGAAATGGAAACTTTTTTTGTCAAGATGAGGTTGTACACTCTTAGAAATGCAGTTAATTAACATTGATTGCTCCCAAGTCTGTCTAGGTATTTTAATAGTCAATGTAAATGTTAATGTATCTTTCAATAGTGTAAAGTATTTAAATATGTGTGTATCTGATACATAGGACAATTTGAAATGCATCTGAAATGGCTGAATCTTCACATTTGTAAGGCAGGATGAATGAAATGTCTCTGTTCCACAGACTGACTTTTTCTTTCACCAACTGCTCCAATTCAGAATGACGTGACCCCACATTACTGGAGCTTATTAACCAAGATATTACTAGTTATAGAAACTGAAATGGTTCTGCTTGAAAACTTTCAGGTCATAGTGATGTATAATTAGCTCACATATTTTTAGAAATCATATTAATAACAGTTAAAGATTTGAAAGTAAACTGTCACTTGTTCAAGTATGCCAAGATTTGAGAAGGTAATTTTTTTGTGAGAAGTAAGTAGTTTACACTGTGTGAAATCTGGCCCACTTAAACTTAGCCATAAAATATAAATGCACATTGTCTTTGTTTATATATTCTTTCTAATGCCTACATAAGTATATACTTGTAGTCTAGAGTATGTACACACGTAAAAATAATGTGAAATAATGTAAAAATAATTGCATAGACAGAAAAAATTGCCTGCAAACATCCCTATGTTTCTAATATTTAAATAAGCTGTATATTTAAATCTATAGAAATGTAAATATTCTGTTGGAAATTCTTTCTTCTTGTAGACAATTACACAGAAATGATACTGTGTATTTTTTCTGCCCTGACAAGCGCTAGTATGGCTTAGCATTATGTATGGGCCCATTCAGATATATGTGTGTATGTATTTATTCATATATAAGTGCCTTTCTGTAATAGTAAAGTTTCAAAGGTTAAATTACAAACCCTTAGCATTATTAACTTGACCAATTTTCTGCTTAATATATCACTTTCTTGGCACATGTTAGCAGATTCTATAGCATGTATCATTAAATATACAGAAGCTGTGGTGTTGCTCAGTAAATGTCATTTATCTCTTCTGCTTCGGAATCTTAGTATCATGTTGTTATATCTTTTTTTCAGTCTCCTCAGTTTAAAGTATGAGTAATGGCTTGAATTGTGTTCAGTAGCATTTCCATAACTAACTCTGAATGTTTAGGCCCCTTCAGGATGAAGTTAGGACTATCTCTGGATCAGCTCACTTTTACATTGTTGCTGTAGAGATAAAAAGGCCAGTTACACTTTGTCTTGATAACTAATTAGGAATTACTGAATATATTATGGGCTACAGCAATTTTTTTTTCCCCAGACATAAAGTTTTCAGTATCATGGTACTTATCACGATCATGATTTCTTCTAGCAAAGTGGGCTATGGTATGTACTGACAAACTGAGTTTAGAGTTTCACATAAACAATCTTTCATATTTCAAGTGTCCAGGCTGATTCCTGTTCAGTTTGGGAGTAAAAATACGAAAATTTCACAAGGTCTGGGGAGTTCTCTTTACTCTCTGATGGCCTTGCCACAGCTTAGCAAGTTCAGTGAAGGCCCTCAGCCTCCTTCTCCACTACCAGCGCAGTCCAATTGTAGAACAGCAACATTTTAAAATGCAGTGTACTTCGCAAGATGCATAACAGGAATATTGCTCTATGATGGAAGAGTTCCTGAATACATCTGAATATAGCTAATGACTTGATTTCTTTGTTGAAGTGATAATCTGTTCAAAGACTTTTACGGTTTATTACCTCTAAATTATATTGTATTAGGTTATTCCCTGAAAAACAGGACATATGCTAGCAGATGAAACTAAGAGATAGAATCTCAAATTGGTTTATGATACTCTGCCTAGCACAGCTGGGTGATACAGTCATATTTCCTACCCTGCTTGACACAGATGCCTTGCGATATACTTCTCAGAGGATTTTATTTTCTTTGTACCTCTCCATCTTTCAAATGAAATGTAATGGCTTTTATCCTAGTCAAAGCCTGTTTATCTACACCACATTGGCCCCTTGGTGGGGTTCAGATGAAAAGCAAGAGTGGAACAATTAAAAAATAAGTAAAGAGGGGGAAAAACAGGCTTAAAGTCTTTTCGCATATGAAACTTCAAGCTTTTATGTTCACGGTGCAAAAACTGTGTTTCTGTTTAATTCCATTTCTTGTGCATTTAGTACAAAGAGAAATAAGTAATTGCCTTGCTTGTAGAGCTGCTTTGTTCATTTTGCTATGTAAAATTGATGGTTTGAAATTTTTATAGGACTGGTACTTGTAAGAGTATCATTTTTCATTTCACCCTTTCTATTATCTCAAATAACATACATTTTGTATTGCCACATTTTTCTCTGTTTATTCTTCACACTCTTGGTTTTGCACAATTCAGTAGCTCTGAAAAATAGCACAGATGTATTCTTAAAAACAATAACAGTACTAGGTGAGTGTTCTTGAGAAAAATAAACTTTCTTTTGTCAATTTAAAGCTCTGCTGGAATAAATGTATTTTAACTATACAGCATTGTAAAAATGATGGAATGCACAGTAAAATTGCAAATTAGCACTGGATGAGACCCAGACCCTGATACAGTAAAGGGAGATTAGAAATGATTTGTTTGGTCTCTGTGGGGAGGTGTGCCAGATGTCCCTCTGTTCATACAATCCCTGACGATTAACCCCTGAAGCGATATTCTTTGTAGCTAAGGAGAGCTGCTTGCCTGCTCTCAGCATCAGGTTAGGCATTGCCTCAGGTATAAAAGATATTGCCCCCATGAAAGATAACTTCCCACAGATTGCATCATGTGCAAAAACATCAGGTTTAGGTGAAGGGCATAGCTTTCTGTAGGTTAAGGTCTCTTACTTCCAGACTATGTACTGGTGTAGTCCAAGACAATAAAGTAATGCAGTTTTACTGTAGTAGATCTTCATTTTGTTGGCTAATAGGACAATTCCAACGAAA
Organism: Ptilonorhynchus violaceus; assembly: GCA_013397565.1. NCBI lineage: Eukaryota > Metazoa > Chordata > Aves > Passeriformes > Ptilonorhynchidae > Ptilonorhynchus > Ptilonorhynchus violaceus. The sequence goes on along the minus strand of VZRJ01013354.1, from coordinate 2,174,726 downwards.
GAGGAAGTGTTTGCAAGTAAGGGAAGGCAATTTTAAATGCATTACAACTTAATGTAAGTTTCTTTACCATGTCTTTATAATACATGTATGTGCATGTATTCATACCCATCAAATGTATGTAGCTTTTCCACAGACCAGAAAAATTATCTAAAATTAGTGTTGAGATTGTGCATTAGTGATTTAAAGGAACGGAAGTGTCATAACAAAGACCTAGGCATGCTGCTGGTGTAAATTGGTTAAACCTAGTAAAGTCAGAAGGTAGGGTATCTTGAAGACTTGACTTAAGTTTTGTCCCCTTGATCAGTATAACTCACTGAACACAATAATTGCGTGGGCACAGTTTTTCTCAGTAATTAATAAATCACCATCTATTTTAGCAGTTTGCAGAGTGAAAACCTTGCTTTCTTTTGTGATATTCTAATTTTTTTTAATGCCAGTGAACAGAAACAGCTAATAACGTCTTTGCTATCTTAGTCTGCAAAATATCAATACCCACTGACTATAGATGGTTTGAGACTCTGTGTGCCTGTGAGAGACTCACCTGCTTACCCTCGAGTTCAGCTGGCATCACCATCCTTCTCTTCAGTACAGTTGAGCAATTCCTATGAAGTGTTGTGTGTCTGTCCCTTCCTTGCAAATGGTCTTGTACCTGGAAATATTACATATTTTAGTTAAGGTAGCTTATTTGACTGGCTAAAAGGTAAGTGCCTTCAATTTGCTATGGTTGCAATGCAAAAGTGCTTCTGTGCAAATCAGCTGTATCCCAACAGGAGTCATGATTGCAAAGTGCCTTTTTATGGAATGGGAACTATTGTGCAGCATTTGAGAGGGCACAAGGGCAGTGGAGGCAAGCACCAGATGTCTTTCCTGATGCTTAGTTTCCTAAGGAAGTGTACCGAAGTGTGTATATACTCTTCCCTTTGTGGCAGTTGTTGGGAGGCTGTGCCCCACGGTCAATGTCTGGAGTCCCTCATGCTGCACAGATATTCATTACGGCCATTCCAGAGATCATGAGTGGCAATGACTTGGACCTAAGCTGAGCTGACATTTTGACCCAGATTTAGCTGATTAGGGAAATATTTCCATTTCAAATTTGGCATGTGCTGTAGGCTACCAGGAAACTAGGGCACAGATTCCCAGAGGGTGGGGGTTTTGAATTGGATGTGTGTTCAAATGTATGCTTATGTAACTATGGCACTGCTAAATTACACACCCACTTTTGCTTGACTATTAAATAGTCAAAAGAAGACATTACTCCTAAATTTTCTTCTTATTTCCCCTGCCAAATTTGAAAATTTAGTATGAATAAACTATACTCAAGAAACTAATAGTTGTGGTTTTTCTATGCCTAGAGGTTAGTTTCTTAAGAGACACAGTAAAGTCTGCAAAGTTCTTTGTGGATAGTAAAGGGTGGAACAATAGTGTTTGTGAACCCATCTTAGTCAGGTAAGCATGAAATTTCCTCATTATCTGTCAGTTTTGAGATTGGACAGTATGACTAAAGGTCAGAAAAGTGCTTCCAAAGAGGGATTGTCAACTTTATTGCTGCATAGGATAATGACTAAAAAACTCTGTGGATAGAAACTAATAGTTTTTCTTGTAAAAATCAGGGCTTTCTGTGTAATTCTGTGTAGGAATGCGGATGCTTGAAATACTGTTTACATTGTATTTCCTAGATGTTTGGTGTAAATAATTGCATAGTACAAGGTAGCTTTTAGCCACCAGCTGCTTGCTTGTTTTTGTAAGGATTTCTCTGCGATCGAACCAAAAAAAGGCGTCTTTATTAGAGAATATAATCACCAAGTTGTTTAGCTCGTCCCAACTTAAGTGATTGTCAGCTTAACAAATTAGTCTAATTAGTCTAGCTGCATAATATGTAATAAATACATATCCTGAAAAGCTTCTGTGAAAGTATTTGTTGTTATACAATTTAATTGCTAAAAGCTCCTTTCTTTTATTTTGAAAAAATGACATTTTTGTTGTATATGTATTCACAAAATGTAGACATGATGAACTTGGAGGGAAGAAGAACTATTAAGCCAAGATTTGAATGTGATCTGTTGATTCAAATTAAATAACCTTTTTTTTAAAGTGTTTTGATTAGAAATACCTTGCAAAACTCTCAGTATTGGAAAAATAATTAAACCAAAACAACTTTACTGTGTTTTAATATGTTTTTATTATTTAGATTTATCTTGCTTCCATAATGATAAGTTTTCTGTCATTTCAAGTAATTTAGCAAGATTTAGATTTTTTTATTTCAGCATCAATGTTTGGCTGGCTTCATATAAAGCCCTTTTGCATTTTTTGTACTTCTTTATCCTGTCATCCATCCCTAGTTTATAATGCAGCAGTAACTATCCCATTATTTAAGCTTGAATCAAACTTTCCATTATATCATTTCTTATAATTTTATTTTTAATCCAAGATTCTCCCGCAATAAACTTATCTCTGAAATTTTAAATGATACATCATGGCCAAGGTTTCATTTCTGGGAAAAGTATATGTATGGAAAGAGTTTTTAGCAAGGAATCCTGTAGCGCAAGGGTGCCTTCCACCTGCCTTTTTTTATACCAATTTTTCTACCTGATGTCTTGACTGAAATCACACTGTTTAGCAGGTATCATCAAGATATTTTTGATGTAAACAGGCCAAACTAGATGTTTATAAATTGCATATATCAACTGGTCACAAACATTTTGAAATTTGTACTTCTGAAATGAGAATCACTAATGGTGCATCAGTGGGTGCCACTCATGTCTGTAAAGCTTGATGGTTCACTTTAAAGGCTCCTACATTTTATGCAGCTCTGCTGCTTGTAGCAGATCTTACTTTTCAGAGGCTGGGTAAGCTAGAAGTTTAAAGTAAAACGTTGGGAACTTTTTTCCTCTGCTACTAAAGAAGCTGAAAATATTTTGATTTCTTTGTTCCCTGTTTCTGGGGAGACACTCCTGTTGAGATGGTAGAGCAGACATCATTTCTATGAAAAGAACATTTATAGATGGGGAGCCGGGTGTCATGGTTGGGAGCTCATCTCAAGAAAGAAGCAGTGGTAAGTTCAGAGTTATAGCCTGTAGTCATAAAATTCACATCTACATGTGAGAGTACATATTTACTCTAGCAGCACCTACAATGTGCTAACTAGCATTGGAAATTACATGCAGAAGTTATTCCAGGCTTTGTGGATTTCACAGAAATATTTAAAATTAATTTGAATGTTGTGGCTGCTTCATGAGGCTTAATTCCCCTCTCCCTGCACACTTACTTAAATTTGCTGTCTTCTTTAGTCCGATGTGGGCTTCAGTCTGTGTTGGAGCTTGATTCACCATCTTTGCTCGCTCTGCCTTTACACAAACCTTTATATTGTGTGAGTGGCTGCACATTTTTGTTTCCTGCTTTTCCAGCCAGTTTGATCATGGGAGAGTGGACAGCAATGGCATACTTGGCAAAACGAGAGACTCTCTATTCAATTCTGATACTGTACAGCCAGCTAAAGAGGTGGAGGAGCACCAGGAAGTTCTGCTGGGATAAAAGGAATTGGTCTTTATGCAGACCAGTGGAAGTGGAATTGGAGGGGTCATGGGTTGCAGTGGCTGGTGTCAGCATTTTGGCAGGAGCCACCGTGATGTGATCAGTGTTCTTCACAGCTGGGGAACGTCCTCCCCCCTCGTCTTCCCTCTGGCAAGCATTCCTGTACTCCGCCGAGTGCCTCTGTGCCCATACTACACTGATCCGTTTCGCCTCACCTCTGGCTCACTTGGAATCCTAGTACTTCCCCAAGGCAAGGAGACACGGCCATGGGAAAGAAAGCCATGTTCCCAATCTAGCAGTAAAATAACATAATTGGGTAAACTTAAAACTCTTTAAATTCCCGTGTGAAAAAAGGATGTTTGGTCTTTGAAGAACAAACTCTTGAATTGTAGCTGCTGTACCTGTACTTTTTAAAATTATTATTAATTTCTCTTCCCCATTCAAAGAGTCTTTACAGTCTGCTTTCCCTTCCCTTAGGTCCTGATCTGCTTTCCTCTGTTCCTCCTAGAATGTAACACGATGACATGACGCCTTGTGACCTGCAGAGTGTGTCAGAGAGTTTTAGAAACAGAAAGGAAGCATATACTCCAGTCCTGGTATTATATATTTTCAGTGCATGAGAAAACACTTAATGTGGATTTCTTTGCAAAATGGGATTGGAGGACAGCTATTTCTGCTTTCAGTACAGGCTGATGGCTTGTGACTGTGATCTTCTTTTTAACACTTTTGCTGGCAACTCACTTGGAAAAAAATGCTGTTCAGATTAATTCATTGTGATTATGCTGATTTTTATTAAGATATTTTTTCCTGCTTGTCACATTCAGTTGAGAGGGAAAAAAAAAATTAAGTATCATCAGTAGTTCTAATAGACTGGCAAAAAAGCTGCAAACATTAGTGCTGCAGGAAGATGCAGCTATGTGATGGAAGAAACTGAAGAGAAGCCAAAAGGTTTAGCAAGGAAGTTGATAGAAAAACTGAAGAAATGCGAGGTTAAAAACTAAATCATATCAGTTATAGGATTTGCAGCAGAGAGAATCTAAGAGCAGTATGTCAGAAAGCTTTTACTGGGGAATGAGGAGAGGCTTGCCATCCCAGCCCTTCTCATAGGGTGAAGTAACATGTTAAGTCTGGGTAAGAAGCTTGAAAAAAAAAGGGAATTCTCAGCTCTGCCAAGAGCTGAATTGTAGATTTGAGAACAAAGGATTAGTACTATTAATACTGGTGACATGAAAGTTGCAGAAAACCATGGGAGGGAGGGAGGGAGGGAGGAAAGGACAGAAGGAAGGAGAGATGGGCGGTTTATGAGGAATATTGGTCTAGAGACAGCCTTAGGAAATGTGTCCAGAGCTTAGATTCAGGTAAAGAGACTTCTTTTTTTCCATTATGATACCGACATGGAATTTGAGATACTTCCACTGGGCATTGTAATTGCATTAGTGTGTTTCATTCTTTTAAATGTTTTACTATTTGACTACTAAGTGATCTGTATAATTGACAGCAGCTATAGTGAAAATGTAAATAATATAAATAAAATTGGCACAAAATCCACCTAGCCTGTTGCATTCTGTTCTCAGAGGAAAAAAGTACTCAGAAACTGAACTAATTTACATACGTCTAGTCTGGTTTCATTTTGTCTTTTAATGAGATGGTTCTCAGGTTGTATAAAGAAAGTGAAGAAATAGGGAGAAAACTAAGATTAATAACCAATAGTTTGGCTGTGCTCAGAACTGGAGTTTCTGTGTGAGTTAATATATCCATATCATTAAATGAGTAAAATAAGAGGGGAAAGAGCAATTGTCTACATACTGCTTCCATTAGAATAAGTCTGCAGACTTGTTTGCTTGCAGGTGTTTTATTCAATTTGTCAAGAGGTCTCTAGATTTGTTTCACCTTTCTTCTTGATGGGTTTCTCCATGAAGTGTTTTGTTTGTGGTTTTGTTTTGGTTTTGGTTTGTTGTTGTTTTTTTTTTTTTTTTTATTAAACACTACTTAAAAAGCCAAATCCAGCTCTTGCCATGATTTTGTTCTTGTTTTTCCTTTTAAATTGGAAGCAGGATCACTGAGTTGCAACACATTGCACTCTATGAAAAAATACCGCAGAAAAGGTCTAGATGTAATATCTGGAGTAATGATTTCAGCAGAAAGGGATAAGCTTCTTTATTAGTTACTAGGGGTATTTTTCTTTAAAAAAGCGCCATCTTCCACGTATCTGAATCTGAGTAAGAGCTGAAAGCACAATCTCTTGACGACTCAACCCTTTGTCACCCTAAACATCTCCAAACTGCTGAAACCTGCTAAAGAGAATTGTGCAACCAAGTGCAGTGAACTGGCAAAACATAAAAGTAAGCTTACAAGATCTGTAGAGTTTCGATTTAAGATTTGGTTTAAGTTTTATTGATCTGAGATTCGTTTAAGTTTTTAACATGCATTATAGACAGAGACAATTTGCACTCTAAATTGGATATTTTTAATACAGGTACTCTGCCTGGGGCAGTATCTAACCAGACTGCACGTCTTAAACAATGAGCAAACAAAACCATTGATTGTGGGAAATAGAAACACCATACTCGGTAAGAAGTTTTACAAGTGGGAATAAATTAGTAACTCCAACTAATTTACATCATAGAGCACAGTTGTCAGTTTACATTCACTTACCCTCAATTCTCTTACTCCGGCTTTTGTACAAATCAAAATACTACTCAAATATTGTACCAAATCAGACATTTGCACAGTTTTTGGGGGGAGAACCCTAGATAAGGCAGAGACTAATGAAGCAATCTAATTTGCCTCCCTGAAAATGTGTGGTTTATTGGTAGATGGTTAAATGCATTGTTGATTCTTATTCTACACTGGTACTCAGATTTAAAGCCAAATTGATTTAATCCTTTTCTGAATAGTGACATTTTAAAGGTTGAGTCTTTGTATTTCATCCAGGAGTTTGACTAGCATGCTTGTTAACAGCACTAGCAACTAGTTAATGTTAATACCCCTTTTAAGACAAGTTTAGCAAGGGATTTTTCAAAAAATCTAGTCACAGACTGAGAAGAAAAGCAAGAGATTGAACACGTTTTCTGTGCAATTTCAGTGGCTGGAATGAGAAGCAGGTCGTGTTCTGGAACTTTTTAGGACACGGGTATGGAATCTGGAGTCAGTTGATTGGCACTTCACAAATTATATTAGACTAAAAGATGAAAGATGCTACTAAATATTGATCTGGGAGGAGGGATAGGAACTCCCACCACATGCTCTACCCTAATATTCATTAATCATACATGTTAGTTTCTCTGAAGAATGTAGTTTGTGATGAACTGTGGTGTTGTGTATTTGGAAATGAGTTTCTGCATTGGTATAAAAGATTTTTACTTCTGTAGGGCTGTATGCAAGTTAACCTGCTCTATAAATTGCACATTACAAACATTGTTCATCCAGAAAGCTAGATAATGGTCCCTGTCCTTTCTTTCCCTTTTTCTTATTTCTTATTGACTCTCCCTCTTCTTTGGAAGCAAACAAGTGTATTTAGGAAGACAGAATTTTTCTCTATTTGCAAGGGATTTGAAAACACTAGATCCAAGTACATTCAGCTGTAATCAATATTCAGTAATGTTGTGGAAGACTACAAATCCTGTTCATCTGAATAGAACAAATTTTCATCTGAAAGCCTCTAATCCCGTTTCCAGTTGCTACCAGCTATGAATATACACGCAGTCTGTATTTTACTGTTTGTCCATGAGGTGGCAAACACTGTTGATCCTTGGCTTGCCACAGAGAGATATAACATGTCAGTGTTGCTGATATTTTTTATGATCAAGATGGTAGTTGCAGCAACTTTTCTATGTTTTGCAATAAAGGTGTTTTATATTTGCCAGTATGTAGCAACATTATGATTTCTCTTCTGAAAAAGCTGGTCAAAAAGGTTGTGGTCTCTTGCTTTTTTCCTCTGCTCCTTGCCAGGTCCTGGCTCAGCTACAGTGGCAATTACTGTCCATGATTTAAATGATGCAGTGCAGGGAGCAGGAGGAGCTGGAACAGGGTGGAGCTAGAAGCAAATTTCAGCAGACTTTAAAAAAAAAAAAATCTGTTGTAAAAGAAATCCTTGCATGGATTTATACCTTAGTTTCCATGGGGAAAAAAGTATATCTCTTGATCAGTACATTTTTTCTCATTTTGCCCTTTAGCAGTTGCCTTGGCAGTCTTCAGTGATTTCCCCCATTCTGTATCGTCCTTGATAATGGCGGTGCTGGGAGAGAGAAGACCAGGAGCTGAGTTTCAGCAGCTTGTCAGTGTTTTCTTGTAACTGGCTGGAGGGGTCTCTGAGAAAACACAACTCACTACCACCATACTCATATAAATAAGGAACTTCATGTAGGTAAAGGAGAAGTAGGTGATGTCATAAACAGTGTTGGTGTGTGATGAATGTCCCTTTGCCTGGTGATGCTGCCAAAGTTACACAGGCAACGCAACTGGTGGACCAGGTCACTCTGGTCAGTGTCACAAAGACGAATCCTTTTATCAGCAACTTCTTGTCAGTGGGTCGGGGTGGGCTGGAGAGATCCTGTAAGAGATTTGCTAGTTTTAAGACTTCCGTAGAAAGTTTGGCCGTGTAAAAACAGAGTATTTTTATTATTGCTAACTGTGTGGAACTTGCAGGATTAAAGTCCTGGTGGCAAACTGCTAAGTAGCAAACTGTATCAGCTTTTAGGAGAAGTTCCAAAAGTAGCTTTTGTGTTTTATATGTATATGGGAGGGTGCTTATCTGTACTTCACAGATCTCTCCAATAGGATGTACACAAAAAAGCCTCTTTCAGTTTTTCACATTTATAGAATTCAGAAATCTGTGGTGATTGTTCTTTACAGGTACACAAATAACTATGACCTCTCTTAGATTCAGAATGTTACTGAAACAAAGTCTTCCTCTAATTAAGTTTATGCACTCAGGAGCCTCTGACATTTAGCCTACTTAATAGCATTTCTTTCATTTTAGTGATTTAAAGCAGGTCTGCTACTGGCATTTATGCAAGGTCCATTTCTTCTTGTATTTGGTTTGTTAATTCTTTAAGAAGCTCCATATTTAAAGAGTGTCAAGGTAATAAAGTGATATGTACCCTATAAAAATCGATAATTATAAAAGTAGACAATCATCTTCCTTCCTGATTCTCCTGCTGACTAGCTCTGGGATACAGTGTTCTTAAGTTGAGTTCTGTACTCTTGCCTTTTATAAGGCAAAAATCAATAGTCATGCTTAGCTATTTTATGGCAGTGTACGTTTGCCAGATTTGTTATCTGTGTGTTACAAATGAGAGAACTGAGAGCAGCTGTGTGAGTTGCTCAGGGTCATACCTGAAATCTGGCAGTTCTGTGCATTTTCTGACTTGAGCTGAAACCATTAGACCACTTTACCTCTCTGTGGGGAATTGCCTGGAGACGATGTGCTGGTCATGCAGAAATAGAAGTTTTGCTGTTGGTGTCATTGGATAAGAATTTTCTTCTACTTTGTTTGTCTCTAATGAGTCTTTGTGTTGATTGACAGGGAACATGTACCCAAACGTTTATTGAAACAAAAGGCAGCTGCTATAGCAGCTGCATTATGAAGAGAAGGAGAAAGCAGAAGGTGAAGCCAAAAGCCAAATTGCTTTGATCAGGGCCATGATTTAGTGCCTCTATTGATGTGTAAATATTTTGTGATTTTTGAAGACTGCACCATAAAGTGTTTTTCTAGCATTGAACGAGTAGAATTAGGACAGTTTCATTCACTTGAAAATATGTGTCCTGAATAGAGAAGAAGGAGAAATATATTCTTGTTATTGAGGTAGTATCATTTTAGTGAAGGGCTCTTTGTTTACTATTGTTAGTAGGCCATATCTCATGGGAATTTTGAAGTCTTTACATGCTGACCATGGTTCTCATAGAAAATAAAAATGAGCATTTTTTTTCAACTATTTCAGATAAGTGAGATAAAGGGAAAAAAAATTACAACATTTCAGAGATGCAGTCTGATGGTAGTATTTTACATGAAATTATAAAGATGTCTGCTTTCTTTACTACTTCTTTTTTATCCTGTTTGTAGATTGTTGTTTTCACTGCTTTGCTCTTCTTCAGTTATGGCAGCTAGTTATGCTACCACCTAGTAAATTCTGTGTTTATACAACAGAAAAGTAGCTTCAATAATGTTAAAATTTTATATTTGCTCAATGCAGAAGGGAGCTAATCCCTTAGGGTCTCATTTCTAAAGAAAAACTAAACTCTGAGGGTGGAAAAAGTGAAGATTCTGACAGCTTTGTTACTTATATCATACATTTCAAAAATCTGCTTTTCCACAATAATTTGTGAGAGATCCCCCCTTAAAACTACAAAATACTTTGCTTCTTAAAATGTTTCTACAGCCTTAAATTCTTGCTGGTGCTAAGGATGTCATAGCAACTTAATGATTCTTGCTGGGGAATAGAAGAGAGGCTTGAGCCTGATCTGTCTAATGTGGACCTGAGAATGGTCAGATACTCCTATGGCTTCCATCAAGTCATGGGGAAAAGCTGTAATGCTTCTCATCAGGTTTCTGCCTCTGGCCTTGCCTTTGACTAGGACTCAAGTTACAAGAATTAAGTTGTTTTAAATTTCTTGCCTTCCCATAGAGAACTTTCTGTCCTGCAATTTTACAGAAGAACGTTCAGTCTCTGAAATAGAATAAAATTGCCTTTTCTGCTGTTACTCTGTAAAATGTGCAATATTTGATGAGCTCTTTCGGAAGACATTGGATCACGCTTTTTCTCCTTAGTAGCTGTGTTCTTAGTCAGCAATTTTGGTACTTGAGATCTGGGCTGTCATTATGTCTTACATGGATGAGTTCAGTTTGTTGGGAACAGAATGTTCCCCGCTGTTCTCCATGTCAATTTATGTCTAATATAGAATAAAAACTGTTGAAAAATGTTATGATTTTGAGACCTCTAATTCCTAGCTCCACAAGTAATTTATCCTCAATTACATTTAAAATTATCATCAGTTGGAAGTAGAAAATTGAACTACTTCTGTGAAAGACTGATTGAAATGTGTTGTCCAAATAACCACCTTATGCCTATGATATATCTGCATCAGTCCATAAACTCTACTTGCTCTGTCCTGAAAACCAGTTCCTGAGTGTAGTTATCAAAGGAAAAAGTAATTTTGTGCAGTGACTCTTACCATCATTTAGATAATTGTCCTTGATAGTCGTATTTGTGTATTGGGTGTGATATGGTGGCCATGTAATTAAAGAGTAGTCTCTGTGACAGGTATAAGGAAGAAAAAAAAGAGAGATTCTATTAAAAATTTTGTATACTTCATCAATTATTTTAGTTGTTTTAGAAAGCTGTTCCCTTTCTTTTAACCTTTCCATAAAGAAAAAAAAAATATTTCCGATCTGTTATTATCAGAAAATTCATATTACAAATCTGCCACTGTGATTTGGCAATACTCTTATGATGTAGTTTTGTTTTTATTGCTGTCAATTCATCATTACATTGAAATAACAGAACACTTTACCTCCTGATGACTAGTGCTATAGCTAAATGTTCAAGGTCACTCTGTCTTGGATAGATTTTATTTCTAACATACGTAGCATTTTCATTTAGCTAATCCATGATCAAGCAGTATTCTTCTTTTTTTCACTTTCATTTCTTTGATAAAACTTGCCCAGGGACTCATTAAATCTTAATTCACAGTACAAACCTCAACTCAGCTCATTCCCTGCAGTGCAGCCCATTGTCAATTCTTTGTAGATATGTCCTTTTGTGAAGTAATTGCATATCTTCTACCCCCTTCAATTCTCATGCTAGCCTGGGCATTTTCAGAGAGCACCATTCATACTTGTCCCACTGAAAGAATAACATGCTCAAAAAGACCAGAGATAAACAGCATATTTGACTTCTTGGGTTGTTTTAGAACAGAGTCCTTCACGTAAAAGCTGTGCACAGCCTGTGCAGTGTGTTAAGCCTATTACCTAGAGGTCCAGCCCAGGAAAAAAATGTAAGAATACTCTTAATCACTTAATTTTCAAAGCATGAATAATTTTATCAGTTCAGTGAGATTACTGGTGCTTAAAGCAAGCGGGTTTATGTCCTGCACCAGTGTGGGGTTCTGAAAACATTTCTCTTCTTTTATAGCCAAAAAATAATCTCATAAATACAACCATTTTAAAAACTGCCAAAAAAAAAGTTGGGTTGAAGGAATTCATCTGGCATTTCAAGCATACTTAATTTCCTGCCTGATTTAGAAATACAGGAAGAAGGCCTTCTGTGGAAAGCTGGTCATAAACTATAATTACAGTGTATTCTGTTTGCTGTGTAATAACAAGTAGGATGGTTTTGGTTAGTTGGCTGTTTAGAGGGTTGGTTGGTTTGTTTTTAGTCTGCATGTTCTCTTGGTTTATAGAAGTCCTAGAATGTGGTATCAGGATGAAAGGCCAGTTCTGCAGAGGCTGAAATAGATCAAGGAAAAAACAAAAACCAACAACTTTATGCTATTTAATGGAACCATTAAGGCGTTTCTTCAGTCTTGACACAATTTTGCATTCCTTTCACTGGTAAGATTTCCAAGAGCTTCTATGGCATCTTATGTGCCTTAGTGTGGTTTAAGCATATAAAAGAAGCATCTCTTATTTCTAAGCATTCGGGGGGTGAGCTGGAAGAGCCTTTATCACAAAGTTCATTATCTAAAAATGTACTTGTTTTTGAGACAACACCTTTCAAAGGTGAAGTGAAAGTGACTTGCTTAATGAATAGTCATTTTTAGATAAGTCCCTCTATCCAAAGATGCCCCTTTGGAGTTCAGGAATAATCACTGAACAGTCAGTGTGATTGTATATAAATTATTGAAGTTAACGTGTTACTGAAACTCTGAAGCACAATACACTTGCATGTAACTGAGAGGACACTTCTGTAAAAAGTTAATTAGATCATTTTTTTAAACAATGAAAACCAGCTTATTTTTGATAAGCTAAAAAGCCCCCAGAAAAAAAAAAAATCTACAAATTTTTTCTGTTTGTCCCAACAGATGGCATAACCGGTTTACAGATGTAAATGCAGTGAGGAGTGTACATTGCTGAAAGTGTAAATTTGTCTTTTATTACTGTTGTTCTCCTTTCCTGTTCAAATAATAATAAAATTTAAAAGTCTTTTGTGATGTAGAAATAATGTTTTTCAGCCATGTCTTTAAGTGTTTGTTAGAACTTATCTTTGTGAAACAACAACATCTGTTTGCTGCAGTTACTGCTGCTGCTGTTTCGAAAAGCACTGCTGGGCTTGACCATTTGGGAATTTATTACATTTGTTGGGAAACTGGCCTTTCTGATTAACTGCTTATGTTCACTCCAATTAGGGTCTCTGAAGAGGCTTAAGTGGGAATCCTTATGGGTGATTTTGGGCTCTTACAAGCAGGGAATTAGTATGTGGCTGGTCTTTTACATTCTGAATTGCTGAAATGCTCTGCCGTTGTATGATCGATCATTTCACTGCAGAGGAAAAAGTGGCACACTTTTTTCTACCTCACTGAAATCTGTAAGTACTTCATTGTATGGTTGCCCTGGAGTTTAGTGTCTCCACAAGTGGAGAGCGAGAGTAAATGTTTGAAATACAGAAAATTCAAGTACTGGAAGACCATGTGCATTCTCACGCTATGCTACCTAAGAGTGGAAATCAGCACTGGACGTATCTGAAGTCAGTAATCTAATGTGTGGGTGGGTAGTGGCTGCTACAAAAAGTTGCTAAAAATCTAGGTGTAACACAGAGGAGCTGAGAGTCCCATTTCAATTTGTGACTGGAACTGGACAGTGCAGATATACTCAAAATTAGATGTAAAAAGTGTATGTTCGGAGTTATGATCCCACAACTGTTTACTGTAGCCCTACTGTGTGCCATAGCACTATATATACCATAGTACTGCTACTCCTGCCTTGTCTTTACCTCTGTGAATCAGAGCATTTGCATCCTACAGGTGTTTTTTCAGTATTGCATTCATTGCAGTGCTCTCCTTTGGAAACTGAGTGCCATCTGGATTTTTTTCTTGCCTGGGAATCTCTAGGCACAGCGTAGTTAATTAGTTTAAGACTTTAGTACACATTCATTGGGCACTCTTAAAAATAAATAATACTTTGTCTGTTTGTATTCCATTACAGCAAAAAGAGAACTGGCACCTTCTTCTCTTTCATTATCATGATGAAGGTCAATTTAAAAAAAAAAAAAAAAGAAGAAAGAAAAGAAACTTTAAAGCAAAGTTCGTTTCAGAGACCCCCAATCCAAATGTATTTATGTTTTATGGCAGGTGTTTCAGCAATTATTACTAATTGGAAAATTAGATGCTGTTGCTATAGCAGCATCTTTATTCACTAATTGGTTTTGGCACATTTTAACTAGCACTAGCTCAGCTAGACACAAAGCTATTCAAATGAGACCTGTGAAGGTTTGTATGGAAATGGTGAGCCAGTGCTGCAAGTCATTACATTACCCTTCCACCTCTTGGTCCTGGACACAGACCAGGTTCTCTGTGGGAGCACAAGTAAGACCTTGGTGGCCTCATCCATATTTGTAAAGCAAAAAAACGCAGGAAACTGGTGACATTCCAAGCTACAGTTCTTCAATTCTCATTCTTCATGTCAACTTTGACTGTATCAGTGGCTGCAGGGTCAACAAACTCATGTGATTCTCTTTTTCAGACTGCTTCTCTGCTGGTTTTCATGCTTATATTTGCGTGGGTGATGTGTTTCTTTGCTGATCTCCAAAACCTTTGAACTCGTCTTTCCTTGACCTGTCTTGTGCTTTTTTCTTTGGTTCCTGCAGTGAATATTTATTGGGCCTTTGGGGCTGTCATCAGTGAAGTTACCTCCATGTGCAATATAACATTTATTTTCTGGTCAATCCAGGTTTCTGTTTGAGTATATCTTTGCATGTGCTTCACAGTAGGATGGAGCTCCACTGACATGCTGCAGACTGGAGGATTTTTATACTTTAATCACTTTATTCCCTTCTTGAGCTTTGAGAGGTAGTAGAGTTTGCTATGCAAAATTCTTCTTTTTTTCTTTTTTTTCTCTCTACTTCTCCTGGATTTTTTAAAGGTTTTGAAGTCTTGGAGGTTAGTAGAATTTGAGAATGAACAGCACTTTCACATCTACTTGCTTGCTCCTGCCCTGTCCCTACGTTGTAGATGGTCTTCCCATTCACCCTTCCTTCTGTGACTGTAGGTACCAAGTGAAGGGCAGAGAAGGGTTGCTTAATAATACTCTGCTTTCTTGCCAAATGTTACCTCTTCACCACTCATTCTCTGCCTTCTCTCTGTTAGAGTCTTTTTGAGTTACTGCAAGAGAAGTTGAAGAGCTTTTAAAGGCAAGGCGAGTGTAAAATTTTTCCTGCTATATGTCTGGCTCAGGAAAGCAGAGTGGCAGTGTGAGCATGCAGTATATATTCTGCTGGAGAAAAAGAAGATTCTTGTTTGGGAGGCTTGGGTGCACGAGCTACATTGAGAAGTCTTGTGTGTGTGTTTGTGTGTGTTAACAAATATTTAAAGATATTCAAAGTACAGTTAGAGCTGTGCCTCTTTTCCCTGCAAGCTAATTATGTGGTTGTGTGCCAAAATATTGAAGTGCTGTGTGCCATAAAATTGCTAGTAATTTTTCATTCTGAAATATGTTTGTTAGTGGGTAGTGAAATAAACCTTTTTAATCATATGAGTTCAATTTCAAAAAAAGCAATTCCATTAAAAAAAGGGGATCTCTATTTTGAAGTGCATCATCTGAACAGTGGATAATCTGTAAATGAGAGTTTGGTTTCTAAATGTGACATTAGTTACTATTAATCATATCTTGGCAGCTTTTAAATAGTTTTTGCAGTTATAATAATTTTTTTAAGAGTAAACACTTGTTTTAATGAGGGGCATACTGATAAGAAGTACTCAGAGGTACAAGTTCTTTGATGGGATGGCAAATATGCTGTTGGTGCTGTAATGAGATACTTTTGAGTTCTAAGGCATAGAGCATATTGGAAGTTAAAGGATGAGTAGGGTTTGTTTTTTTTTTCATTTGGTTTCCCTTTATTCATTTAAATGTTTATTAATTTGGGAGACAGAAAAAATATTCCCTGAACCCCCAGACAAGTGGCTGCATGTATTCTTCATGTTCTTGGTAATACTTCCTTCTCATTATAGCAGACATTCTCTAAAAGGAGACGGAAAACATTCTGAAAACCCGTGTTTGTTGTTACAACACTCACTCCGGGATAGTTTTGTTTGTCATAGCTGGTATTTTGTTCTTAATAGCTGGTGTCCTTTCTTTGAGAGTAACGTAGCCTCAAGGCTATACCAAAACAAAACAACAAAAAAAAAAAAAGAGAAGAAGAAAAAATACCTCAAAATAATAAGGACAAGTCAAGATGACTCTCGTCCGTGGTACAGAAAACAAACAGATGTTACTCTCATTTTTGTGGTACTTCTGAAAACTGGTACGGTATCAAATCCCAGGTGTATGTAAATGTGTAACTAACACTCCCCTCACAAAAGACCCCTTCTAATATCTTGCCTTGTCACTCAGGTTTGAATTCTACTGTGTTCAATAACCTCCTTTCCAATATTTGCTCTTTTTTCCATATCTAATCTCATCTGTTTTGTAGTGGTTATACCTGTGAGTTGGGAAGTTATGAAATTTCAGTTAAAAGGTTCAACACAGCTTGAATGTATCTCCAGCTGCACAAACTTGTAATCAAACGAGAATTGCAAAGATCCCGAAACCTAAACCCAGAATGTCTGTAGCATTTTGGAGTTCAAAGTAGAAATGTCACCTGCTTTTTTTTAAGTCGTGTTTGGACCTACATTTATTAGAAGTAATTTCCACAGAGCATCATCCATCTCAGCTGTAGCTGAGATCTTGACTTGGCATTTTCATTGATCCTAATAAGACAAGCAGACTCAGTCCACCACCTCTTCCCAGGTTTCTCCATTTCTTCTGTTTCCTCATTTTTTGTCTCCACCTATAGTTTTGTCTTGTTTTAGGTCTCTTTGATAAATCTACTTAGTAGAATAGATACTTTTTTTACTTCATATCCTGCTGTCCATTCAGTAAAACATTGGAATTTATTATTGCATATGCACTACCAGTAATTCTAAGGATAGTGGTGAATTTTAATATATCAAGTGCTAAAAAGACATTTCCATTTTTGGACTGCATAAAAATATTAGTTCAGTTGCACAGTGTGGGAAGGAAGAAATGTTTTGTGCCAAGTTAGGTTTTGTTTTGCCACACATGCTTTGTGTGAAGCATGCAGCATGGTATTCTTAGGGAAATATGCATTAACAACATATCAGGGCATCTGACAAGCAACAAAGGCAAGGGCCTGGATTGTGTTCAGAATGTTTTAATGTAGTTACAAGGCATTCATTTGTTTTGAAAATGGTTTTGTATAAGAGGTTGGAAAAAATAGTGTTCACCTAATTATTTCTGGATGAATGTTGAGGAAGGGACAGGCTTAAATGGAATAGAGAGTGTGTGTCTAAAAGGTGTGCCAGCCCTCATGCTGAAGGAAGTATAAAATGAAGCAGGAAGAGAAAAATAGTGATAGCACGACACAGGTTGGTAGCAGAGTAAGTCCCTGCAGTTGTGTATAAAGTTGTGTTGTGGGTTTGGGGGTTTTTTTGCAATAAATTCCTTAAACAGCTAAGGTGCTATTGAAACACTAGGCTAAAAGGCTTCTTGTAAATAGCTGATGAGTAGTCCTGTGTTATATAGAATCAAAGAATGGTTTGGATTGGAAGGGACCTTTAAAGGTCATCTAGTCCAATCTCCCTGCAATGAGCATCTTCAACGGCATCTGGTTGCTCAGAGCCCCATCCAGCCTGGTCTGGAATGTTTCCAGGGATGGGACATCCACCACCTCTTTGGGCAACCTGTGCCAATGTTTTACCACCTTCATTGTAAAAAAACTTCCTCCTTTTACCTGATTCTGATTGACCCTCCTTCAGTTTGAAACCATTATCCCTCATCCTATTGCAACAAGACCTGCTGTGATCTGTCCCTATCTTTCTTGTAGGCCCTCCTTAGGTATTGGGAGGCTGCTGGAAGGTCTCCCTGAAGCCTTCTCTTCTTCAGGCTGAACAACACCAACTCTCTCAGCCTTTCCTCATAAGAGAGGTGCTCCAGACCTCTAATCATTTTCGTGACCTTCCTCTAGACCTTCCTCTAGATCCATTGTGTCAATGTCTTTCCTGTGCTGGGGATCTCAGGGATGGATGCCATAATGCAGGTGAGGTCTCACCAGAGCACAGCAGAGGGGCAGAATCCCCTCCCTTGCCATGCTGTCCGCAGTGCTTTGGATGCAGCCCAGGACACATTCGGCTTTCTGGGCTGTGAGTGCACGTTGCTGGGTCATGTCCAGCCTCTCCCTCACCAGCACCCCCAAGTCCTTCTTGGCAGGGCTGCTCTGGATCTGTTCATCCCCCAAGACAATACTGGGGTTTGCCCTGATGCAGGTGCAGGACCTCATACTTGCTCTTGTTAAAGTGAGATTCCCATGGGCCACTTCTCGACCTTGTCCAGGTCCCTCCGGATGGCATCCTGTCCTTCAGGTGTGTCAACTGCACTACTCAGCTTGGTGTCATCTGCAGACCTGCTGAGGGTGCACTGGATCCCACTGTCCAGGCCATTGATGAAGATATTAAACAGTTCTGGTCCCAATAGACCCTGTTCATCACTGATCTGCATCTAGATGTGCCAAAAAAGGTGAACTACTGTATTGCTCAGGTAAAGGTAGGTCAAATTAACTCATATATATCAAACTAAATGAAAACAAAGACAAGAAACAGTTAGCGAAGCTAAATCTAAAGCAAACTTCCATGATCGACCATCTGTTCAACAAAGAATCATATTTTATTGTTGCAATTCAAAAGCTCAGATGCTGGAAAAAAGCAGATCAAAGCATAAGCACTTCAATCAGACTGTGGTTTAGATATGGGAATCATAAAAATTTTTGTGATTTTAACTTTCCTGCTGGGATTTTTATAATTATTATTATTATTTGTGAGATTTAACTGGCAAGACACTCCTATCTACAGATTTTGGAAACAAAAAAAGAAAGATTTTCTTTTTAAGGGAAAAGAATAGTCAGAAAAGGTAACTGTCTTTGGGAGCTGAGAAATTAAGACATTTCCTACCAGGCACTTCAAAATTAAATTCTGAGGGCTTGTCACACTGCCTGTAAAATAAAAATCAAAAGGAAATGTATCCAGAATCATGTCCCTTTTCTTGTGTAGTATGTGTTTTATTTATATTTTAATTTGGTTTTGAAAAGAAGCTGAATCAACAGACTGAAAAAAAGTCTTCTGTTTGAAGGTGATACAAATTAACATACATCTCAGCAACAAAATCTTTCTCAAATAACAGTTTACTTCAGCTTTAGGTATAAGAGAACTTTTGTCCAATCAATTTTTTTTTTTTTCCTACTGAGTAAGGATGATAATGTTTTCTTCCTCCTTGCCTATCTCATCCCCATGCCCCTGCAGCAGTGCTTTGTTGTAATGTGAGCATTTACCAGTTAGGTCCAGGACCAGTGACACAGGAGCCATCAAGCATTGATCAATGGCTTTCATACTGACTGAGATAGTTCATCTTCTAATAAGCATTCCGCTTCTTTCTTGCCAGTCAATCAGCTTTTTTTGTTTGTAATCATATGATTTCTTTTATTTATCAATAAGTATTTTTAACTATAACCCTCACTTTCCTAATAGAGCTATTATATTAGTTTAATAACTCATATTATTTGTATTAATGAGTTATTGGTGTTAGCTACTTATATTAATTGTTACAAATCAAACCATTTAAATTAATTGAATTAAACAGGAGCTTTTACAGTTGTTCTCCTGCCTCTTGTAGGGTGGTATCTGCCTTTACAAAAAGCAGAAAAGGCCTTAGCTCTGTTTAAGCCCTGCTCAGCAATAACAAAAACATCTCTGTATTGTCATCACTGTGTTCGGCACAAATCCAAAACACAGCCCCATACCAGCCACTGTGAAGAAAAGTACCTCTATCCCAGCCAAAACCTGCACAGTTGTTCATTGTTATATATCTCTTTTTAGCCTTAACACTGTTTTTTATAAAGCCGTAGGAAGGGGGGTTTTTAGGAATAAATGAGCTCTAGTGAAAATATGAGCTGAGCTGAAAAGGTAGCTGTAAATGTGTGCTTCAGCA
Source organism: Ptilonorhynchus violaceus (assembly GCA_013397565.1). Lineage (NCBI taxonomy): Eukaryota > Metazoa > Chordata > Aves > Passeriformes > Ptilonorhynchidae > Ptilonorhynchus > Ptilonorhynchus violaceus. The sequence continues at coordinate 2,155,006 of VZRJ01013354.1, read as the reverse complement.
TTACGTTCTGATTAAATTAAAATTGGAATATGAATCCCTAGGCATTTAGTTAAGCTTTGTACAAACATTTACTGCAGCATTATGTTCTGATCTAGATATAATAATCCAATGGTCTCTGCCCTTTCCTGTATTGAATTTTTAATTTAGGGGTGATTAAGTCAAAATTCATTGTTGACAAGGGGCTTTGAGCAGGAGGGGGAACTATGTGACCAGCAAAGATCTCTTCCAAATATAATGGTGTGGGTTGTGTAATAATCAATCAATAGGGTGTGCATACATCCATACCATATGCATTTTTGAAGTGGTTCTTGAAAGTTCTGGATGCACTTCTCATGCATATGTATATATCTGAAGACAGTTGTATAAGCAAAAGCAACAACAGCTAAAAATGGGAAGTGAAAAGAATTAACTTCACAAACAGAATCATTTGTCTTCTTTTTGCCTACCATTCAATATAATGAACACATTTTCCTATGGTTGATGCAGGGAGTAAGTGCTAAATAAGAGCAGTCTTCAAAAAAACCAACAACCCAACCCAGTGTAGCCATGTTTCAGAATCACAGTGTGTACTCCTGAGCAATATGAGATTCACCCACAGGGATTGCTTCCAGGTAGATTGTTCACATAAAGAATGACATCCACTCCACTTGGAAAAGTAACATGCACTGAGAGGCAGTGAGGTACCAAGCACTCCTTAAGTCATCTACAGTCCTGTACTAAACATAGATCAGCAAAAAGTGTTTTTCTGACATTAAATAAGTTTAAATGGTAGGGGGATTTATTCATCTGTGACACACTGTCTAATGTGTGTGGCAATTTATAGCACAGAAGGCTTCTATTTGTCCTTAAAATAGATACTGAATTGACTTGCTATATCATGCACTGTATTACTTCTTTGTTACTGTTTTTAAAGAGATCTTTTATGTTTCTCAACGTAAAATGGCTGAACATCACTTTGCAGAGCTGGATATCATGGTTATGAACCAGGTACAAGACAAAAAGTGGCCATTGAATGAAAGACATCATAGGTAGTAGTGCCTGTAACATCAAGTTAACAGAAGACTTAAATGAGCAAAGCAGGGTAGCTTTAGAACAACTTGTATGCAACTGAAGACAGGGATAACAAAATTCAACTTCCCTTAAGTCAAGTCTCCCAAGAGGAGAAAGAATCAGAAGATCAATTGAATTAGAAATTAATGTAACATAACATCTGTAGTGGGAATGAGATGTCTATGATGCCTTATCTGGGACTACCTAAAAAGAGAGGCTTGACAAAAATTCAAAGGGTAAAAGTGGTTGTATTTATTTGAAGACCTTCAAGTACATCCAGAGAAGTCAGAGCTCACTCAGGGGGCTTACACCCTAAGGTGGACCCCCTAAGATCAGCCCTCCAAGATGGACCCCCCAGGATGGACTACCCAAGATGGATGACTGGTCACAAGTTCTCCATCCTTTTATAAGTTTGGTCCATTAGCATATCGGGGCCAGTTCTTCCAATTACAGCCCCAGGTAATGAAATAATTCACCCCAGGTTTGCTCACCCCTTTTCAACCATTGTTTACAGATCTCGGGCCTGAGGCAGTAAGGTGTCCTTGAGGTCCAGGCCTGAAGATGGATTGTTTTGTCTAAAGGCAGTAGCTTACATTTTATATGGACTTTAGAGTTACACACTAAGAATTGCAGGGTTACAAATATATGAAAAATATAAAAGCTAAAATCCTAAGGCATCATCTGCAAATGAGTTGATATATTCCTATTTCATTTTTTTATTATGCTCACAAGAAGTTTTCTTTAAATGTAAGAACAGTGTTTCTGCAGATGTTGGGGCATGCAGGGATCCACAATTTATAAGAATTTTTTACCTAAGCAACTTGAGCAGATTTTTCTTTCTAGTGAGATAGTAAAAGGAAGCATTCAATTAATGAGGAATCTAGCTGTAGAGAAAGATTCCTTGGATTATCCATTTGAAACATGTATCCTCTTGCTATCCCAGAAGGGACTGTAAGTACCCAGAAAGACTGTTAACTGCCTTGTCTGATTGTATGTAGATCTAAGGTAGTATGTATAGGTTGGCCTTATGAGATTGCAATCCAAACTCTGGTGTGAAAGTATATTTTAGGATCTTTCACTTATATGTGGAAGCAGATTGCTGAGAAGTGCATGTAAATGTTGATTCAGAATTGAAAATGGGCCAAGAGACTGCTAGTAAAATATTTACTGATAACTTTAAGATGGAAATATGTCTTCCTTATTGAGCTATAACTTCAGTTTGGAATGTATTTGGAGGAGGAACATATTTATATTAATATATCTATAGACTATGGAGCCACATTTGCTCTTCGGGATATTTTCTTTTAGTAATTTTGTTCATGCCTGCCATAGCTTTCAAAAAAATGAAAATAAATGTGTGTGATTATGTGCTATCATCTTCAATTGCATATAGATTTAAATATTTTGGAATTGTATGAAGGCCTTATGTTATTTTAGGCCACCATAGGAACAAAGCGGTTTTTTCTTGTCTCTTTGTTAAGGTAAAGCACATTGCAATCTGAAATCTAATAAAGGAAAAAGACAAAAATGATAAGCAGTTTTTCATCAGAGGGAATGTAAACTGAATGTTGGCCATTATTAAAGTTGGATAATGCTATAGAAGAGATTAAGTTGTAAACAATTGTTTGTGAAAAGTAGTGGGGGGGTTTGCTTGCTTGGGGCTTTTTTAGTATTTTCTAGTCCTATCTTTCTAAAAGGAAAAAGAATTCCTCTTCTGCTTGACCTTGGCTTTAAAGTGTTGGTGTTCCTTTTTAATACTACTGTTTTGACTGTGATTTTTCATTTGTATTTATGCAGATGATTTTTCTTCTACAGTCCCAAGATCTCCACCTCTCTGTATTCAACTTGTCAAAATAAGCCTGAAGGCTGGATGGTTTCTATATAAGTAGAAATGGTCTTAGCGCTCAAAATTTTAAATGGTGTTAAGGTTTTTTTTTTAATGAGAAAAGGAGTGAAGGCTAAAAGGCAGTATATGAATTTCAGGTAGAAAACAGGACAAAGCTATCCTAACTAACATAGTTCAATTGAATCAGAAGGCATCTCAGGCATTTATGAGAAAACAAATGATGGGACATTACTACCAAAATACAGAGTTGAATTGGGGCTCACATGGTAAAATCACTTTTTTATAAAAGCTACTTTTATAAATTGAAAGAGTTGGTAGAGGCAATGCTTCTGTCAAGGGGGCCATGGGTTGTATTATGGTAATGAGGAGATACTGGAGAGCTAAGTATAGATGTTCAGTTGTGAAAGGGCTTTTGACATGTTTGTGCCTAGAATGGTTGAGTGTGCACAGTAAAATCCAGTGGTCAAGAAGGTGTTCATGAATAAGTTTCTTGCACCACAATTGAAACTTTGGACAAAGGACATGAAATCTGGTAGAAGTCTGCATCTTTTAGAATATGGTGGCACCATGTCTGAAGGCATGCTAATGTCATTATGTTGAATTAACTTATATATATAAAACCTTTTAAGAGTGATATTGCATTGAAAAAGTAGTAGATCCTTTACTGAAGGAGCAGCCTTTATTGAACTCGCTCCTGAACCCAGGGTAGCAGCAAGTTACTTTGTGTGTCACTTCATTGATACACTCAACCAGTGGAGTGCTGCGTAATACAAGGGAAAGCCCTCACACCAAAGCACATCTCACCATTTTAATGTTTACTGTCTTTATGAAAGAAACATAAACACTTGTGAGAGTGGTTGAACTTTTTTTTATGCGGTAATAACTAATTACTTCAGTATAGCCTGTCTTTTACGACTGTGCTTTTTTGTTCTTAGTAGTGCTCTGAAACATTCTGAGGTATTGGTCTGATTTCTGTGATGAGAAAAAGGGATATGTTCAAATTCAAAGTTCATGTCAGAGTATTATGTGCTTTGTCTAGGGAAAATGTTGCATATCATGAGTTAGCCTCTTTTAAAATCATAGCATGAGGTGTGGGTGATTTAGAGGTTTTGGGTTGTTTAGGGGTTTTTTTTTTTGGGGGGAGTTAATCTCCCTTTTTAACCACGTAATAGGTGGGTTCATGCTCTAAGGGAATAGAGGGCATTTATTGGAAAAACATTCATTTGATGGGTAGCAAGCTCTCCTATTTATTTCTGGCATTGATTGGTCTGTTGTCAATACACATCTTTGTGGAGATTCCTCATAGAAAGGAGTAAAAAAAGAACAGCAATATTTGTGTAGTTATGCTGCAGAGAGGGTATTTAACTGTATTGATTTGTTTCATTTATTGCAGTACTCGGATTTCCAAGTTGCTCAAGGTGAACCCAGAGGACTTCAGTCACTATATTCGGTTAATAACGGGTGAAATAATAACTTTAAAGTTCAGACAGGTGTAGGAAACATATGCAATTGGTAAGGTATTTTTACTGGAAAGCTTCCTTTGAACAGCAAACCAATACATACTTGGATCTTTTGCTTTGTTGAATAGGTTGAATTATCAACCCTTTTCATTTGGACTTCCTTGCTGCTGTTGTCCCAGAATAGCTACAGTCATAAATATTTAGACTGGTTGGTGTTTTTAGTCATTACTTTGAAAAGCTGACAGTAACTGGTTTTGTTCAACTTGAAGATACGAGAAATAAAACAGCAGTGGGAACTAAATGGCAGATTCTCTTGCAGAGTTCATTGGAGTTTTCAGCAAATACTTAACTGTGACTTCTGACACAGAAACTGTGTCATATTCTCACCTTGACAAGATTAAAAATTGATAGTGTTTTCAAAAAGAACTGAGTTTTGTAATATTCTGATTGCATTTCTGAAAGCTAAGTTAAAAGAAATTAGAAATGACTGACTGAAGGAATGTAAACGGAACAACTGTGTATCTGCTTGTCTGGTGCATAAAATCCACATTCATTTGAGGGCTGTCTTGGGTAATCAAACATTCCTGCATTAACAATGAGGGAATGCTGCAGATACGTTATGTGAAGGCAGAAAAGATAAAATAAAACCTTCTCTTTTTGCTTTAGAGGAACAGAGACTGTAGCACTGAATTGCATGGCATAGGAACGAATAGAAAAATTAGTTTGTGCCCTTCTTTTACAGCAAACATGCCTAAGCATGAATTAATTGGCTGCTTAATGCTTAGTTCAGCATCTGATATTATGGTAAATATTAAATAAATTAATCGGATTGCATGGAGTACTTGAGCCTTAAGCCACTGTGGCCTTCCCAGGCCAGCAAGGACTTCAGACTGAAATCTCAATATACTTTGTGACAAAGGCTATAAGATGTAGGCAGGAATCAAGACCTGAGCAGGTGTATTTTCTTGTCATACTGTACTCATGTGCAAAGCAATTGTAAAAACTGTGTTTCTCTCATTGGCCTTCTAAATAGGCCAGGTGTTATAAATTAGGTATCCTGAGACATTTAGGGGCTTCCAGATCTTGATGGATTCCTGAGCTCTGACTTTTCAGGTACTGATGTCTGTTTTCTCCTCATATATACATTCAAACATACCTTTGAAGTGTATGAAAATCAGTGTCATTTGAGAGATGCTGTTGTGTAGTTGATCTCTTAGTTAAAATGGCAAAGCAAAAAAGTAGAGAAGGATTTGTCACTTAGAACTTCAGATGAGTGTTCTGATTTTTATAAACCATTACCTTAGTATAACTACAAGGTAACTAGTCATCTACAATGTCTCTACGTTATTGATAACATTATCTTTGAGAAAGGCTCTACATTTCTATGAATCACAGGGCACTTGGAAAACTCAGTGTAGTATTTACCACTGAAGCTGTCATGGAAGCCTAGACAGTTTCAGGATTAAGCATTGTAGTACTTAGAGAGGACAGAAAAAAAAATTATATGTGATTGAAACTGTTGAACTACCATGAGTTCTAGCAGAGCCTGAATTTTATATGGAGAACTTCTGAAACCTGGCTTAGTTTTGAAAAACACCCTTTATTATTGTGCCAGATGATACTGAAGGAAAACATTTATTTCTGGAATATGCAAAGAAAAAAGGAAAGGAAGGCCTGGTTGAAGGATAAAGTTAAATATCCTTCTCCCCAAGAAGGCTAATTATTCTGAAAATCAGAAATGTGAAAAATTAATGCAGTCAAATTCATTGGCATCTTGCTTTTCAAAGGAGCATTATTTAATTAGAAATACATAATGTGTGTCAGTAGTGATGGTAGTAACCAGCAGAGAATAATTAAGTTAGTTGGTTAGAACGCAGTTCTTTGGTTGATAGATCTGTGTAAGTTGAGGCTGTGTAAATGTTTTCTTTTTGATTCATGGAGGTAACAATGTACATGCTATAAATTCAAAGTATAGGAAAAAAACCCTCTTGGCTACATAAGCAGTCATTCAACCATTGTCAAACGGATTTACTTTGTGCTTTTTGGTTTTTATATATGATTTCAGAAATCATTTCAGTGCCTTCAAATGATGATCTGCAAACTTACTTTTAGAAGGTACCTTAATATAAGGTACCACTGTGTACCTCAGCTTTTCTAGAAAGCTGCCTTTAAGCACAGCAGAATAACATATATCTGGGAGAATGGGGGGACAGTGGTACTGCCTTTATGGAATGTGTGTTCTTCAGTATTTCTAGCTTTCCTTTAGACAAATATTGATAGTATCCCAACGGTATTTTGTTTTCAAAAGACTAAAAGGGAGCACTGGAAATAAAGCCTTAGCAGCCACTGAAGAACTTGTCTAAGTGCTAAAGGTACAATTGGATTTGGTACCCAAACCAGCTTGTCCTTTGGCTATTGTGAGAAGTTAGCTGGAGATACAGGTGGACTTTGGCAGTGCTGAAATAACCCCATAAAAAAACGATGGGGCTGGGGGATAGCGCACTTGCAGGGCACTGCCTGCCCTGGAGGAAAGGGCTTTTAGCACATTGCCTTTTTGCACTGTTTTCCTGATAAATAGGAGAGCTTACTGCCTTTTCCTGGTAGCCTGGCAACCTTGAAAACAAGAGATGCAGCCACTGGGTTTTTTGCCGCCCCAGCACAAGTTAACCCCTGCTTGCCCCCTTGGCTACCTGTTGTGGTGACTGTGATCTTTTGCTGCAGTTTCAGGAGGGTATTGCTGTTGGAGGGACAAGCCTGGGCTGTAGTGAGACCAATGGTTTCTGCAGAGCTACCCAGCACTGCATGGGGCCACAGTGTAGCAAGCTGTGGTCTCAGCAGCATAGCCATGGTATTTGAAGTGAAGAGTAATCATAACTATTCTGGCTTTCCTTAAAAAAGTAGTATGGGATCAGTGATGTAAAGGTGGCTTTTCTGCAGTGCTTTCTAGATATGCGTATATATGCTTCACTCATGCTAGGCAAAGGAAAATGGAATTTCACAAGACCTGAAAGAAAATTATCTCCTCGAACCAATGCCTAGCACTGTCTAGATGTCTGGTAAATCAGTTCCCAGCCGTGACTTCAAAAAGATCTTGGAAGTCTAAATGGAAGCCAAGCTTCACTCAAGTCTCATAAATTTCAGGTGTTTGGTCATTTATTTTTTTAAGGCAATACTTGCAATCTAAATATTACTGTAATTAGTCATCCTTGACTACATAGTCCAAATTATCAGTATGCCCATTTACATTGGGAAGGAAAGGGTTTGTCTTGGACACAAACTTGAAGCAAAGCTCTAATTCATGATCTAGATTCAGAATGAGACAACATAGTTTGTTTTAACAGTGCTTTTCAAATTTTATATAGAAGTGTTTCTCTTTACCTAGTCATCTTCTTTCTTTCTGTTATTAGTTTGTTTTTCTGGGATTGGTTTGTTGGTTTTGGGGGGGAGTGGGCGGGTATGCTTAGGGAGATTGTGGGAATAGGGGATCACACTGGGAAGAGATTTGCCTACAGATTCTAACTGGTATGACTTGCCTGGTATTTGATTCATGGTTTGTTTACATGCACAGTTGGTATTTCAGAGATGTGTGGTAATTGCTGGCATAATACACAAAAGATGAAGCACTGTATCTACTGGAAAAGCATACTGTGTGTATTGATCGGGGATGTAATAGAGCTGCTTCCTGTCAGCTGGCGTAGAACTGACCCAGTGAGGACATGTTAAAGAATTATGGAGACAAGATGGGGAGGAAGTGGCGGGAATCAAACAGTACTGCACTCACTCTCCTTCCTACCTGTTTGAAATGTACTTTACCTTCAAACAGTGACAGTATCAGCTAAGACATTGGTGTCATTGAGCCTTCTTATTATTGTAAAGGAATTCATATTAATATATACTCCCTACATTGTCCTTTCCATCAAATTTAATTTTTGACGAGTGTGAGCATGCCTGTCTTAATGCTGATACTTTTTTCCTGTCTTCTTTCTTTCTCTCTTTTTTTCTCTTTTTGGTTCATTGTGTTCACTGATGGGTGGATTACTCATAGAACGTTCTCCGCTATAATTCATGTTTATCTGAAAATAGGAACTGCAGTTCTTCAGCAATAATAAACTCCTCTATCTAAACAGTCTCTATTTCAATTCACTGCCTTCATTTTCTTCATGTCCTGTCATTTTTTTCATTTGCTGCCGCTGTTAATCTGACATCCTTTGCTCCAAAAAAAAATGTGTTTTATTTACAGGGCACAGCATTTGGAAGTGCTCCTGTACCTTCTCGCAGGCAATTATGTGAGTCTCTTAAATTCCGCTCTGTGTTGTAAAGATGACTATGTGTTCATGTGCTGTAGCATGGCATGCCAATCTAGAGTTAATGCCCTGAGGTCAATATTCAACCGCTGGTGTTGTATATTGCCTGTAATGTGTTTGTAGCTAACAGCTTCTATTGACCCCTTCTTTATTTCTTTGTTGTGCTTTGTTCAACACATCATGAAATGGGGCTGCACTGTGCACTATAGGCTTGCAAGAAGGGAAGAAAATACCATAATGACTCAAAGTCTGGAGGGGATTAAGCATAAGGTTTTCAGATCATGTGTGCAACATAGTAATGAGTAGCATTGTTAAAACTAAAGAATGTCTTTTTCCTATTCTTCGAATTAATCTCTCTGTTGCGCAGACAAAAAAAAAATCTGGACCTCAAAAACCAAAGAAATGGAAAATTAAACAATATGATGTAAGGCAGACATTACTGAGACCAGTTGTATTCCTTATAGGACTTTCCTTCTAAGTAATGTGAAGAACAAGTCCGTCCACTGAGCTGGGGAGAAAAGGGAACTTTTAGAAAAGGATCTCATTCATTTTTTTACCTTCAATCCATTAGAATTATTGATAATAAATAATACTTCTTTTAAATTAGAATAAATTCCCCCTGTTGTCCACCAAAAACCCAAGAAATCACAAACTAAATGTGCTATATATTATTAGAAAATAAAAAAAAGTGAGAGAAAGGCTTGCATTCTAATTCCAGATGATGTCTCTACTGCATTAACGGTGTTTGTGTGTGAGTGTGTATATTGAATATATAGATTCTCAGAATACCATCAGACTTTGAGATTAGGACTTTCTTATATTCCTTGAGTTATTTCTGTCTTTCTCCTCCTACCTTGAGTTAATGTCCATCCTAAAGACATTGGTGTGTTCCATACGCATATAATGAGCTACAGCCATGCACTGCATTATTATAATTACTGTGCACTGCATCACACCGCTGAATGTCAAATAGTCATTATAATATAACATTACAGGCTTATTCATAAATACAGTGCAGTTTGACTGATGCTTCATTGTTGGCAGTCTTGAAACATGTTGCTTGCATAAATTCACTGGTGCTGCTCTTGTGTATTCCTAGGAAAACATACAGCATTTGTCTGTGAGTGTGGGTCTTGCAAAAGTAACAAAAAATATGCTCTGTATATGACTGTCCTTTCTTTTGTGCAATTATCTAAGATGTTCCTATTCTACTGGGTATATCTAAGGAAAGAAAAAAATATCAAGATGTAACACTCTTCATGAAATATAATTGTGCTCCTATTACAGTGATTTAAGGTATGGTGCAAAGAATTAACATTCTCATTGAGTCCTTCAGAAAAACAATGCTGAAGTTATTTTTCATCCAATATGTATGTCACTTAGCAGTTTTCTAAAATGAAAATTTAAATTGCTGCCTGGCTTACTCTCATTTAAATTAGTCCTGCTACTGATTTATGTGATTAACAACCTCAGTGAAGACTTTGGAAACACACTGAAATAATAACGTGCTTTAACATGCTTAGCTCTAAATAAACAGCACTGTCCATGGTACTACTGTTGACAGCTTCCTTCCTTCCTTGTATGGTGTCCCTGGTTGAGGTGAATGATGAAGTGTCTGTCATGTAATGACGTGTCTGGGATTTGAACATAAGGGAAGGTGTGGAGAGCACAGAAAATGTTTTGTCTGGCAAAGACAGGTTAAAATTTGTGTAACAAAATGAAGATGAAGAACTCTGAAGTAAACAAAGGAATGGATAATGGTTGGGTTAAGTATGTGGATAGGTAGGCTGGAAGAAATGGTCAGAATCTCCATGCTTAGTTGATGAAATAACAGTAAAACTGACATTGCTGAAATGGTGAGATGTGAGAAGTTTAAACCAGCATATAGAGAATGTGTCAATGGCTTAACTGTGAAGCAAAAGGAAACAAAAACTCAAGTAAATAAAGGAATTCATAATATCAGTTAGAATTATTTCAGCCAGATGTTTTCTGCTTTTATGTATTCTGGGAGGCGAAGATTATATGGAACTATGAGTATGTTGTGGTAAAGTTCTAACAGGAAGCTAAAATGGGAGCTTGAACATCCTAAGCTTGTCCTTTAGTCGTTGGTGATAACTTTCTGGTCCTTGCAAAGCATTGGATGTTATTGTTCATGTACAAAAATGGGAAATGAGGATGTGTGGGAATCCAGAGCAGCAATGCTACTGGACGAGTGCTGTGTCCTGTTACACAGAAACTGAAAGGTAGCAGGAATGTTTTCTTCAAGTTGTTGTGACCAGGGATCCTCCAGTAACTCTGCTGCAGTGGAAGAGCCAAGATTAATTTGATTGCAGTTTATGCGCGATATTTTAGACTGCAGGGCACTTGTGGCTGCTTCACCTCCAAAGTGAACAGGGTAGGCTCAGTGGTGGTGTTGGAAGTCACTGGAAAGTCACCTCTGGGCATCCAAAGCTGTCGTAGGCAGTGAGTGGCATCTGTGCCAGTGCTGTGTTATGGCTTTTCCTCTTGTAGTTCAGGATCCAGAGAAGCTGCTGGTGAAATGTGGCAAAGCAGTGAGTGGTCAAGACTAAGATGCTGCTTATATAACATTTTAAAATAGAGAGCTTCTACTCATAGGACATTTTAATACCCTGGCTATGAACTATGAGACACTGAATATAACAAGAGCTAATAAATTACAATATGAGAGTTAAGACTCCTTTCCACAAGATAAAAATTTGCCTTCTGAATTTGAATAGGCTGCAACTTTGTTTCTGTTTTACAGTAAAGACACCAACAGAAGTGGAGAAAAAGGAACATAGAATTCAAACTAACCAAAAATATGAGAGCATCTGTAATTAGCAACAAAATAAGATGCAAGGACAGAGGACAAACTGAATGGGGAGTCCAAGGTCAATATAGATGTCATCAGGCGTCTAATGATAGCTGTATGACAGAGCATTGGTCATTGGAGTGCTGCTGACCTAAAGGCAAAACACAGATTTACAAAATACAGTTATGACTAAATAAAATGTATCAAAACAAAATGCAGCTGCAGATTTTTGGGCAGAATCGCAATATAACTGCCCTAGGGAAGAACAAGCTCTCATATTTTCTCCTATCACTTTTCCATGACATGGAGTAGAAGCACAAATACGCCAGTGAAATACCTGAAAAAGAGTAAACCTCACAATTTTGAAAACACACATGTTCATTGCAAGATTTCCTTCAAACTTCTCCCTTGTCCTGCAAGAGTACATGTTAGAGTCAGGGTTGTAGGTTTATATCCTGTGTTACAGCATGGTGGATCTTGCACCAGAGGACAGAACTTTAACTCTTTTTTACCCGTGGTACTTTTTATAGAGACTTTATTTCAAACATTTTTCTTTATTTAACCTGAAATGTCCTCAGACTGAAAGTAATTGCCAATTCAATGTGACAGTGGTAGTACTGTTTAAAAAAATTTATTATCATTTACATGTAATTTGGGAAATGAAAAATGCTTACCTGTTTTGATTAGCACTATTTAAAAGAAGAATTCAATGGGAAGAAATAGCATGGAAAGAGTCTTCCTATAACAGATGTTCCTGAAACAGAATAGGAAGACAACAAAAATCAATACAGTTACTGAAAATCAACTTTGCAGACAGAAAAAAAACCAAACAGATCAGACACTTGGAATAGCCATATAATATCCAAAGAATTTCATACCATCTTATGATAAGAAAAGCACCAGAATTGAATACAGCTAAACTAACCTTCTAGGCTTGGCATTTCATACAATGAAAAATCAAAAATAAACCAACCGAACATCAAAATTAAAGGAAATAAAGTTGGTTCATAAGTGGCACTTTAATGTTGCAATCTCACAAAGTTTAATTACTCGAGAAAAATACGTCAGAATTTTAAATTGTTGTGATTTTAATTACAACAGAAAGTATGTACAACTGAAATTACAGGAGTTAAATTCCTAATGTGGACAGTTCAAGTGATGAAACAATGTAAGTACTTGCCCACTATCCAGATGTTTCAAAGCACTAGATGGCTTCTTCGGTCAACCAGAAGGAGAAAACAAGGAAATAAGATAAAATGCTGAGAAGTTAACTATTTTTTTTTTTTGATTCATGGTATGTTGCAGAGGAAGAAACCTTTTTCAATGAAGTTGTTCTCCAATACAGGGAAAAACCTAAGGTGGTAGTGGCAAATACATAAGTTATGAATGAAAATATTTAAAATGTTTTATTTCAGAATTTTAATGAAATTCATAGTGAATAGGCTAGCATAATAGTAAAAACAGATTCTCTTAGAAAAAAGTACTGGCAGTCATTTTCTTGTAGAATTGATCAAAATATATGGAGCCAAGCTGTAAGTAGTAGTTTGGTTAAAACAATGCTTTAAAAAAGCTTATTAAACATACCTGTGTGTTTGTAAAGTCATACCATGTTATTTTCTGCAAAGGTTCATCTGTCAGAATTCTCTTCTATGAATGATAAAAATTGTAAGCAGAGGAAAATAGATCAGTGTATTTTGAGCTTTATGAGGAAGTTTTACCCTCACAGAATGGTGCAAAACTCTCCCTCCAACCACAGGCCACATGCGAGTTCTCCAGACTGGACATCTGACTAAGAAAATGCTATAGAATATTAAGTTCAGATGTATGTGAGTATGATGTCCACAGATTCAATTACTGTTTGGCTAGAGCATAGAAATATATCTGACTAACTGTAAAAAACTTCCAGTCAGGTTTTAATGGAAGTAATTCACTTTCAAAAAATTAAGCAACAGTATTAGAAATAAATTATGTAAATAGTAATAATCCTTAGTATCTATTGTTTTATGGTTTTGGCTCAGAATTCTTCATTGTTCTATTTCTAAAAAAGGCCTCATCTGACAGGCACCTGCTAAATTCAATTTAAAAATTTATTAGAAAATTATCTATTTAACTGAATAATCTTTTGATCAGGTTTTTTAACTCAGTAATATGTTCTTAGTGATTTAAGCTTATTGTAATGTAATCAAAAGTTATAGCCCTATTAACTCCAGTGAGTGTAAGATCATGTTCTGCTTTTGCAAAATGAGAAATATATATTCTGACAATTGTTGTGTTGATATATTATTATTTTGAAGCCTTTCATTTGTGGGAGAGAATTCTAATTCTTTTAACAGCAGCTTCTGCTTTCATTCCTGTTTCCATGGAAACAAACATTAGCACAACAAAAATTTTTAAAAAGTGATCATTTTAAAACATTGAAGACTGAAGATTTCGTCTAACAAATTTGGAACCCACTCATAAAAACCATAGAACTTAGATCTAAAATAGAAATAAAAAGGTTTTTTATGTGATAGCTTAACATGTGGGTTTTATTTGTCTTTGTTTCTTCATTCCATGATTGAAAAGAAGGATAATTATGTTACTCATCAGTTCATGCTTAATGAGGGAAAGTAGTATTTATTGGACTGCTATGTACAGTGGTGCATTAAAAATCAGCTTGGTTTGCACACTTCATCTGAATATGGAAGAAGAAAATAAATAGATTTTTGCTGTCTTACCAGGCATTGGCTATCTTGGCCTATCAATCATTGAGCATGGAAAAAAGGCTATGGTCTTAATTTGGTTAAAAATCAGATACTGTTTCCTGTTTAAATAAAGTAACCCTTCAAAAAATTAGTCTTTCTTCATTGAAATAAATAGTCTATCAGGGTGAGATTCACTAAATTCAGATATAATCAGTTCTTACTGTCCTGCTTTGAATTCATGGACTTGATAACACCTCAGTCAAGGAGAAGTAGAGTACGGAAGCCATGAGCTTGAAGAGTTGCTTTTTTTCTGCTTGTTGTTTTTGCTTTTGCTGCCATTATAGTGTGTGAAAAGGAGATACATTTTTTGCACTTATTTTGCGAGTTAGAAGATGAAAACTAAGGTAATCCATTGAAATTAGATAGGCTCTTGCTAAATTAGTTTTTAAACCGCTAGATGATTTTAGAAAGAAAGCATTCTCTGGGCTTCCTGAGCTGCCCCAAATACCTGTAATTGAATGGTAAAATCGAAATTTTTTTTGAAATTTGAAAAATTTTGAAAATTTTCTCTTCAAAACCTCTGGAAAATATAGTTCATTAATAAACATTTATGTTAAAGTACTTCTGTATGAAACCCTTTAAAATTCTGGCGTTTTGTAAACTTTTTTCCCCATGAAAATAAGCAGAAATGGCAGTTTCCGACAGACATAATTTAGGCTTTGCATTTGTATTAGTAACTTTTGTGGTGACTATGTCTGTGGTCACTACAAAAGGGGAGAAAGTCTGTGGGACCTCTTTCCCTCTAGCATCTCAGAAAAAATATACGTAATTAAAATTATGAATAACTCTTTTCCTAGAGACTGAGCTCTGTATTTTCTACAGAAATTAATTAAACTTTTCCATGAACAGGGAATTGTCAATTCCATGTCTCTAATGCTGGAGTTTGTGTCTGTAACAAACAGAAGGCAGTGAAGGATAACCTCCAGAGGCCCCTTCCCATCAGTGTTTCTCTGAGTCTGTAATTTGGGAAGCACTGCTATGGATGGAAAGGAGGGAAAAAATACGCAGTCTCTGAAGCTACATCTTTCTTTCAAGCTTATTTTCTGTTTTCAGATTCACGTGCAGTTAATCTATGAAACTTTAGCTACTAAAACGGGTAATTTATCTTTTTAAGTGGCTGATGATTGCCTTCAAGTTTTCCAAATGAGATTGACTTTTCCAAGTGGTGGTACTTTTTTTCATTCTAAAAATAAGGTTAACACAGTAAATAATTCTTCAATTAAAGTAATATTTAATTTTAGACCTAACAAAATATTTCTGATTGATCTGATCACTTTAATTTAGGCATCAAACTGAAGAGTCCCTTATTCACCTAACTCAATTTTGAGTAATGAAATTGAATCTCTGATAGATCTCCTTCAGGAGTAAACTCAGGGTTTCATTTATTCTGAATAAATTACATCTCAAAGTAATCCTATTTCTGATTAGTCAGTTATCTAAAATCTGACAGTGATTTTTTTTTTTACTTTTTTTTTTTTTGATCTATTATTGAATTGTAATGAATTGTCAGTATAGGCATATGTTACATTTTGTCAGAGGAGTACTTTCCCTCATTCAGTACTTCCCTTTTGCCCACTGTAATATTAATGGTGTTCCTGGACTCTTCCACACACACACAAAAAAATTCTTCTCTTTCTCCAGATGACCATCTACTGTGCTATAATAATACTGATACATACTTTCAGATTGCCTATTGATAAATTTTCATGTGAAAAACTTTTCCTGCTGCCAGCTTAGCTGTTCTGTTTTTGTAAATATTCTGTTAATCACATAGTTATCAGATGTTTAAATAAGAAAAGTGTCAGGAAAATGAAGAAAAATGACTTGCAGAAAATCGATGCTTTATGACATTAGTGAGAGTAGTAGGGTGGTAGAGTACACACCAATTCAAAATAAGGCTTCCAGTGAAAGAAACTGTGGTAGAGAAAGGATGTGATAGAATGAAGACTCTCAGCACCTCTGAGTGTCAGAGACTTCATGGCTTCAGATACCAGTCTTCTCACTGATGTTGGAGCAGACTTGAGCAAAGCAGTCTCAGGCAGAATTTAAACTAAAGAACATATTTACCCATGTTTTTCTCATTTAGAGTATGTGCAGTCATGATAAAAATAATTTGTTCTATGATGTGAGGAATTACAAAATCATTTTATGATGACTTAAGGCCTAGACACTTATGTTTTAGTTACCTTGGGTGACATTCAGCATTTACAATTATAAAGACTGCATTTGCTTTTTGGTTAATCATTGTAGTCGATAGTGCTTTTCTCTCATATGTAGTTAAATGAAAAAGTATTGTATTCATTCTTTTGGTCAGTAGTTCTGTCTTCAGAGAATTAATAAAATATGGAACTGCTGAAGACGGTTATTTAAATTACTAAAAGGCTTAATAGGCAAGTCAATGTTAAAAAGTTTTCAAGCCATTCCCATTAGCATACATTAAATACAGCGAAGAAATTCCATTGAACTATGCTTGCTGCCACACTGCTGTTTGTTGTATATGTGACTAA
This sequence comes from Ptilonorhynchus violaceus, assembly GCA_013397565.1. Taxonomy (NCBI): domain Eukaryota; kingdom Metazoa; phylum Chordata; class Aves; order Passeriformes; family Ptilonorhynchidae; genus Ptilonorhynchus; species Ptilonorhynchus violaceus. The sequence goes on along the minus strand of VZRJ01013354.1, from coordinate 2,138,283 downwards.
AGGTACCATGAGTATGTTTTCCTTTGACATTAGTACAGATGTGTATAGGCTGAATAGTGAATGATGCCATTCTTCTGATACAGCTATTAAAACATTTAACAGTTCTCTGTATTATATTTAAATCCATTGAATAGATTGAAAAATGCTGCCCTTAACATGGTGTGGCTTTTTTCCCAGATTTCCCTTGTGAGATTTTGCAAGTGTGATTATTACAATCTCTTTTGCATTTTATCAACAGTGGAAAAAGGAAAACTGATAGATATTTTGCTTCAGATGGTTGAAGAGAGTTATATGTTGGAGTAAAAATACTCACCATTTCTCTGTGCCATACAATGCACCCTTTGCTGTTCTCTCTCTCACAGACAAGAGGCAGTCTGTACCTTTCTAGAGAGAAGCTGGAAAAATGATCCACTCTGTTGTTTTTGCATAAACGCCATGGATTTTATATGCTTCATAGACCACTAATTAGAATGACTTGTTTTTAATGTGATAAAGCAAGACATTGCTAATGTTTGAGTTATTTATGAGTATTTATCAAGTTCATCCATAGGAACTATAAATACAATTAATGTGGCATGAATTGCTAAAAGGGAACATTTGGCATTATACAGTTTTAAGTAACACTGTATATACTTTTATATATCAACTCAATTTATTCCTCGTCCAGTTATTTTTCTAAGAAGATTTTCCTCCTTTTCATCCATTCACTTCTAACATCTGCAAAGTATCTGCTGCTTTGCTTTTATAGAAAAGTCAATTCATTATTGTCATTTGGTCATACTGCTGAAGTTCAAACACACAGGAAAAGAATGAGAGGCTTTTACATGCTTTGTTAGAGTCACCTATTGTTGGGAAATAAATATCTGCTGAATGTTTTCTGGAAGCTATTTTAAGCATTTGTTGTAAGAAAATACAATAAAAGCAGTATAGAAAATCTTGTTAAGCTTTTTCTATAAAGCAACAATAATTTTTACATCCCTTCTCTTCAAAATGCTAATAATTGCCTCAGTTAGGTTGTTAAAATAGCGTATTATATAAACTTTGCTCCAGAATTTTATTTAAAAATAAGTAACATTGTTGACATTTCCCTGTATATCTGATCTTTGAGGTTTTAAAAGACCAAAGAAAAGAGATGTAAAAATGAACATAGTAAAAATGAACTCTACCAGATAATAAAGATATATAGGGATTTTATTACTTATTTTAAAATTACATGTTTTGGCAGTGAAAAATCTTATCCTCTGTACTAACAGTATAGCTGAAGAAATCCACTGGTCATTCCCAAGTGGAAAGAATTGTTCAGTTTCCCTTGTGGGGTCTGCCATAGCTCTACCACAGTCTCCTGCCATCTCTCTGGGAATGACTGTAGACCTAGACTCGAAAATCAGAAGGTAGAAATGCTCTATGACATGTATAAGTAATGAATTTTCCTTCTCTAGCAAAAGGATGCAGTATTCCATGTTTTTACATGTATAAACCGTAAGAAGACTTAACAGAGACCATTATTTGTTAGGATAGTGGGTATATATATGCATAAAGTTGGCGCCTCATGCTAGCATTTACCATTTTACTCATCAGTTTATCATCATTGCCCCTGGGCTGCTTGTATTTAGTTTTTATGTGTAGGCTTAGCCATTGAAATATAGGGATCAGGCACTTAAGGTGACTGAAGCATGACTCCAAACAAGCAAAATGCCATCGTGCACGCAAACACAGGTGTTTGGGAGACAAGCATAGGCAGTGATACAAAGGTGTGATTCACTAGCTAGACACAGAAACAGTGTAGAAGCGTGAATTCCTGTCTTTGTGTATTTCTCCCAGGAAGGCTGAGGCTGGATCACCTTGCAGTAGTCGTGGGTTTATGTACAGAACAATCCCTACTGTTTCAGTGTCATCATGTGTCTCTGCCTGCTTCTGGGTTGTCCTTTCAACACAACCGGTTCTTGCTGACTGTATTGTATCTCCTATAACATCAAAAATAGTTCCTGATGTGAAAAGTCTTATTATTTTATTTATTCACAGTGTTTTTTTCAAAAAGAAATAAAGATCTGTAGAGGTTGAGAAAAGAGACAATACTACTGTAGGATCAGCTCGGTCAGTGCTTGTCACTAGCTACTGTTTTGTAATCCTCACTTGCTTACAGTTTGTGTTTGAATTTCCACTCTGAGCTACTGCTTTTGTAGATAAAACTTTGACAGAGGTGTTCAGTGTGTTCTGATTTTTCTCACTGGGGCTTGGAGAAAACTTTCAATGTTTAAATTCATTTAGATTTTGGCTATCTTGGCCATGTGCAGTGTATCAGCTTTGCCTACTCACTCCTACCTAAATTACTTATAAACAGTATAATATATGCTCCATCTTTATTAGAAAGGGTTAAGGAATCTTCCTGTGAAGAACACACAGGTTGAGGCCAAACAGGATTTTTAATTTTTTTTTTTTTTATTTTCTGCTGGCAGCCAGGGCCAGTTTTGAGAAGGAAGAGTTGCAGGTGATGAACCCTGAGCTTGCATGGAGAAGATCTCCCGTCACCTCACCCTGTTTGGTAGCCCTCAACTGTGGCATATATGGTGGTGTCTGCACACTGGATGATGTTCTTGCTTACCAGTTTATTTTGGTTTTACTTGCGGTCTAGTTATTACTTTAGCTTCATTGACTATGTGAGTCCTTTCTTCAGCAATGACGTGAGAATATACTGGATTCAGTAGGAGAAAGCTCAGCTAAAGATTTCTGTTGGTTTCTTCATGCTCCTTTGCTGGGAAATTTCAAAGAATGAAATTTATTTGGACTAAATTTGGGAATTTATTTGGATAGTAAAGCTGGGCTGCTGTCACCTAACTCTAAGCCCCTGTAGTTTGTCTTTCAGCAACAGTGATTGTTCATAAGTTGAAATTTTTATCTAACTGTACAATACAATCTAAAAGTCACTTATATTAGCAAAGTAAGCTGTATTAATTAAAACAAAGCAACTGTTACTCTAGGTTGGGAGCAATATGGCTGTCCTTTAGCATAAAGTGAAAGTGCATAAACCCTCCCTTTCTTCTTTTTGTCTTCTTTTGTCTCATGTGGCAGGAGTTAATGATGTAGGTGTCATAACTGGATGACAATAGCAGTCATGTGTTTATTGTCTTCTACTGGCACCCCTTGGCTCAACCTCAAGCATCGTATGAGAGTAGAACACTAAGACCTGAGGGGTGGGATGCCCACCTGGGGGGTTGTCTGTCTCATGTCTCACCTTCTACATATAAGATTTTTTTATTTTTTTTTTCCTAATGTACCGTTCAGCCAGACAGACGGTTGTACAGGCTTAACTTCACGAGTGGGAATACAACAAAGTCAAACTGTGCCTATGCATGACTAATGTTTCTGTATTCTTGGAACAGGGGGGAGGTCCTTCCATCCCATGGCTGATTTTGTGTTCTGTTGTCTCAGCATTAACCACACAGCAAGACGATCAGGGCATTTAGGAGAATTTCATGTGACAGTGAAGGAGTTTTATTAATTTATAAAATGCTTACAAAACCTTGAAGATCTCACATCCAATTGTCAAACTTGCCAGCAAATTGCAGATTCAAATGATCTGTTAGGAGCAATGGAGCTGTTGCTTTACTGAAAGCTTTAAGGATACAATAATTTCATTTAGCTGTCCGGGCCAAATATGAGCATGGGTCTCAAGATTTGAAAAATTATTTCTCTACTCATCTTTGTGAAATGTGTAATCTGTCTTTGGATACAAACACAATCTCTTTTATTATTTATTGAGTGTGATGTTAAGTATTATATTTATGGTACTATAAATACTTCAAATACTTTTAGACGAACTGTCAGATACAGCCACAGACTAAAATGGGAACCACATCTGGACATTTTACAGTTCACTTTTACTTCAGTGCTAAAATTTAAATGCAATTTGTGCAATAAGTCATATGGAATAAAACAATAATGTGGAAAATACCCTGCAGTATTAATTTGTCTGCAAATTAATTTGAAGGAAAATTACTGAATCTGAGTACTTCTGTCTGCCAAACAGTGTTTCATGGCCGTAAGCACATGATGCCTCGCTATAGATTCAGCATTCACTTTTACACCAAGCCATAAAGTACAAAAGGAACCACTGCTGGAAGACAGTTGTTTCCTAATGGATTTATAATGACATGGAACAGACACTCCCTAAAAATACCTAACTAAATAATTACAGGATGAAGTGCTATATTGTTGTAGTTTTTCAGGTGTACTGTTTAAGCAGTTGCCCTTGTTCTGAATTAGGATGAAAATCAACAAAGACAAATATGTCATATTGCTTCTTTTGTGACTAACTATTTGAAGACTTATTTGGGATTTTTTTTTTTTCCCTTGGAAAAACAACAGGCAGAAGGCAGTTTAAATGCTGTAATTTATCTTTGATGGATGATGTATTTAAAGCAGCTGAAAGCAAATAATTTGAGCATGTAGCAATTAACATTCTGATCCCTCTAAGGGAGCTGCATATGCTGACCCTCACCATCCAAATGTGGCTCTTAGCAGGTATGAGGTCTAGTACTAGTTTCAGCTGCAAAGGTATTACACATCCCTGTGCTCATTTGAAATGAAATGCCAAGTGGATTTACAAAACTCTTTCTAGCCCATCCAGATAAAGGTGGGCAAGTCTTGTGCCGCAAAGAAAATCTACAAACCTTTGGGAAGTCATGGAAGAAGTCATGACTCAGTGACATGTCAAGCCTTGTCCTTAGTCTAAACAATATGAACTGAGTATTATCTAAACCATGAGTTATATAAATCGTCGTTGCTGATGATGTGAAGTCCCACCCCAGGCACTGTGTGTTTTCCCTATTCTGTTTTTATTAATGCTTGTTGGAGAAGAATCAGTAGCAGCAGAGGCACTCTGATGATTCTTTCACTGATTTCCTTGAGGACAGTACAGCTGTAGTGCAAGTGTGTGGTGCAGAATGGCCTTTCAGCTCCCCTGGAATCTGGATCAAAATGTCAAGAGCTGCAAAAGGCAGGTTTGCCTTCTTTGTTTTCCTTGGGGATGGTGCAGACATGCAGGAGTATTTTATGTGTGTATGTTTTGTAACACCTTACTGAACAACATGGTCTTGCTTTCCTTCTTCACAGTCATCTTCTAGCAAGAGATAAAGCTGTGGATATTGTGTGCTGCTGGTGCTGACAGAAAGCTATTTTCTTCAAAGAGAGAAAGTCCAGGACTGATTATACATAACCAGTGTGAAGCTGTTGGCTTGGGTTTTAGGCAGTAGCTTGACCTTGGCTATGAATCACTAAATAAGCAGTAGTTTGAGAGTGCACACTTGTAAAGAAACGATATAAAATTATGAAAGCTAGCTAGCCAGTTTGGGGAAAGACTGTTCCATCTGCAACTAGTCCATACACTTTTGTCCAATTTTTTTTTCTAAAAGGGCTTATTTAGATAATAATGATCTTTATAGACTTAATTTCTTGATATTTTAAACATGTTAATTTCTAAATTTGCTTTCTGATTTCAGATGTTTTCTGATTATATATGTATGGGGAAAAAAGACTCTTCCTATTACAGAATACTCCTATGCCTTTATTTCTAAGTAAGGGAACATACTGAAATCTATTGAAAGTATTACCAGGCAAATGACTGAATTGCTTTGATGTAGGAAACTACAGAATGAATATTGAAGTTACAAGAGGTTCTTTCCTCAGACGGGGGATCATCTTTCTAATACTGTCTTTCTAATAAAGTTTTAAAGTTCCTTTTGTTTCTAGTACCTAGAACTCTGTACTAGTACTGAGTACTAGTCCCCAAAACTCCACGCTCATGAAACAGTTTACATGAAATTGCACTGACTTGTAATGTTTAGCTTGATGCTAAAATTAAGCTCATCTATTTCACCCATGCAAGCTAATCTCCGAGTAAAGAAAAATTAGGAAAATTATAAACAAAGAAAATACTTAAAACTAAGTGATGCTTTTGGGATATCTAAAGATGAAGTAGTAAATAATTTCAGTTTAAATACTGCTTTCTTTTCATTCACCCTTTTATTTGTCTGGCTGGACTTCAAGTGAACAACCAATCCTTTCCAAAAGGGCACTGGTGGTTATATGGAGCCATTTTAAAGCTATTATTGAAGAAAAGATGTTTACTTTGACATCCATAAGCCAAAGCATGTTTATTAATTGCATTTAAAAGTAATTTACTGTCATGTCATCATGTGATTGGAGGGTGTTTTTGGCTCCTAGGTTAACCCATCAGTGTTGTGTAACAGAATAAAAAAAACATTTTCTCTCTATTATGATATTGAAATACACAATAGATCCAGTGTATGGATTGTGAGGTCTGCACATCTAGAATATGTCCACAAAATAAAGTGCAAGTAGAAATCAATTCTTAGAATGATCCAACCCAGTTCTGGGTTGGTTAATCCCCCACAAGTAATTTGAACTGGCTTAAATTAAATTTATATAGCTAACAGAGTTGTGTTCTGTTACTGCAACAGTCAGTGATTCATGCTGAAATTAGTACCTGTTGGGCACCAGCTGCCTACTGTCCTTTGGGGTAGCTGTGCTGTACAGTGCCTGTGTGAGCTGTGGAGGGGCTTCTTGCTTTTTCTGCAGCCCTGTGAAACCCCCAGACATGTTCAGCATCTCTAAAAAGTGTATCTGGTGTATCAGAAGACGTTGCAATAGCATTGGTTTTTGTAAATATATCAACATAATTGTGGAGCTTGTTATTAAATAAATATCAACAAAAATATATGCTGCATTTAGAAACACAGCGCATGAGTAATTTTCCTCAAATAAGGCTTTCTGAATATATGGAAGCACTATTATCATAGCAGTTAAAGTGACTTGAAATGGCTGACTATGGTTTATGGTATTTCTTAATGTACCCAACCTTTTCATTCAGATTTATACTATGTTTTATGTAAGCCCTCAAAATAATTTTGTTTGGAGTAAAACATCTATTCTGTGTTAATGTATTCACTTGAAATAGAATTAAGGAAATCTAGAAAATAAAAAAGCTCTACACCTTAAAAAAAAAGCCTCAACTGAGTAGAAGTTTTTTTAAAGTAGTTCAGTCTGAACAGAAAATTAAGACATATTGGGTCAATGACCTCATACAATGAAAAGGAAGTAAGGAAGGAAGGAAAAAAATCAGAATGCTAAATATTATTTGGATGGTTTGACCATTTATTTCCCTTCTGTCACCCCACTGGCCTTACAAAGTGCTTTCAAAATGACACCTAATTGCTGGGTTTATTCGCTTTATGGTACAACTTGACATTAATGTATTTGAAGTTATAGCACATAATCTGCTAACTGTTCAGAACCTGTAGTGAAAGTAAAAGTAGAAAAAAAACAGATTGGCAGAATTTAACATTACTTTCTACTGTTTGGAGAAGTGGAAATATATTTTGTGGAAGACATTTCCACGTTCTTACTATTGTTTGCATTTCCTCTTAGGTCAAATCATTGTAGTAAACAGGCTGGATGATCTTAGTAATTGATAAGATATGTGATTAATTAAAACAATAAGAAAAGCCACAAGGAAAGTCAATATCTGTCTACTCTTGTCATTGCCATGAGAACTTGCATGAGTTCAATGGTATTTCTTTCAGAAGAGTGAATTATATCGGAAAAAACCAGTCAGTTCCAAAGCTGCATCACTTGTTGCCAAGAACAAGCCTCTAAGTCTTGACCAGCTGACCCTTTACTACAAAGGAATTACCAATTTACATTTCAGAGACTAAAATGAGAGGAGAAACCGTGTTGCCATGATGTTCCTGTTCCTGCAGGACTCTGGAAAAATCAGATTCAGGCTCTTCTAGCATTACATAGCACTGCATCTTGATTTAAACTAAACATAGCTTAAACTATGGCCTTGGTGGGGGGCGGGGGGGGGAGGAAAGATAAGGGGATAAAGAAGATAAGAGGCAAAATGGCAATTTTTGTTCACATCAGTTCAGATCTGCTTGGCTGTGCTTTTGACTCCACAGCTGGCTTGTCTTGCAAGATGAAATGTTAAATCCTCTGCCCCTTGGAAGCAGCTGGTGAGGTTATAAAGCAGGGCATCTGACCATTTTCCTAAAAACAAAAACCAAAAAACCAAACCAAACCCACAAAACACCAGTTTGATGTCTGTCTAAAGCTTATACAGTCAACGTTAAAGCTATACATGGAGATAAAGGTCTTGCAAGCATAAAGGAACAGGCTTCAAGATCACCTTCTATTCTCCAAAGAAAAATTCCCGAGACAACTCGTTTTTCTCATGTGAATGGTGGCAATCCCGTTTATCATCATACATGGAGATGTACCTGTAATTTTACAGTGCAGTCTTCCATTCAAGAAGGAAGCTGGAGCTTGGGAAGATATTGGACTATTTCACCTTATCACTGGCTTTTTTTCCTTCTCTATCACCAGCCATTGCTGAGGAAACAATGCAAGTCCTCTTAGATAAACAGAACAGTGCAGAATCAGACCTCTGAAGTAAAACACAAAATACATCATGTAGTTTTACACTCCCAGTTGAAATCAGTGATAAGAATGCAAATCTGTAGAACCAGACAGAGTTGTTAAAATCCTGTTTCCAACACGTACTTTGCAAAGGCTTCAGGGTGATCCACATCACAAAACTTTGCATGCTGGTTTCACCTTGAGATCCTGACGTCACAAGTATTAAATGCTTATTTGTGCTTTTTTCAGACTTAGCTTAAATTCTCCTTATTCTTTTTAATCAGGTAGCCCTGGAGATTTTAATTTTGCTTTGAATTTTGTCTGTTAATTATAAATTTAAGTGAATAGAATTATAAACTATAAATTTCTCAAGGAGAAAATTTAATTGTTTGGCTTTGTTTCTTTACGTGGACGTTGGAATGCTGGTCCACTGATGTCAATGATTTTAGCATTTCGTCCATTGACAGTAATAATTTTAGCTTTACAAGCATTTTAAGTTTTGGGGGTTTATTTATTTTTGCATATTTTTTTGGCAGTTAAAATTTTTCCTTCTTTGTTTACGTCCGTGTGAGTAATTTTGAAATGCTTGGTATTTATAAATATATGTTTCACAGATTTGAAGTTACCTACCTTCTTAAGACCAACTGTGGCTCATAATAGGTAGTGTGATTAGACATTGTTATCTTCTCATGATTTGGTGTAACTTATGATTTTAATTAAATTATGATGTATAGGATTGCTATTAATACACAGTTTATGTAATGTCAGCATTGGGCAAGGACTCTTTTCTACCCGGATCAGTGAATTGCTAAATTGAAGGAGAGATTCAAGTATTCTTGTCCTTTTGATTTAGTTGAAGAATTTCACCAAATCTACACAAAGTAGGGTTGTAAATAATTCCCTTGAAGCATGAAGAGCAACACATTTTAAATAATGTAACAGATACAATTCTATTTGAGGCTTAACACCTTCAAAATATGTTACTAGGCTGTGCCCAGCCCTAGGTCAGGCCAGAAAGTGAGACTGAATTTGAATGACTTTTTTGGAAAGTTTATTGACATGAGAACTTATTTTGGTAGTTTCGCACTGCCTTATAAGTTACTCAATGTAATCGGATGTCATTAAGCATACCTCTGGTCTTTTAACAGGATGAAAAGGGAGAATAAAGATGAAAGACCATCTTTCATATCCTTGGTGCAGATCTGTCTGAGATGACACATACAGTGTGTGTTAGCAGTAGTCATGCCACATAATATAAAACAAAATCTTACATTGAGCGTTCCAATTAAACTCATTTTACAAAGTCAACTTAACCCTTTGGTGGAAGAAATATTTCTGTTTGTCAGTGAAGCTTAAATAATTGACCCGAGGACTCAGTGTTTTTAGTTTTCTTGGTAATCTATCCTAACTTTCAAGCCAGAGACGTCAGATTCTCATGAAAGTTCTCCTTCTTGCTGTGATTTATTTCAAGACAAGCTTTCCATTGCACATAGTAATACATTAAAGAATGCTGACTGATAATATATATAAAAATTGATGGATTCCTTTATTTCACTGTAAATGAAATAAAGTGTTTAATCTTAACACTACATAAATATTTTTGAAATACACATTCACATATAATTTCAACCTGTTTAGCTCTAGCAATACTTTGTTGCCACTGTTATTATTAGAGAACAGGGCATTGCTTGGAGGGCTGTATTTTAAGATTGAGATATCAGGCAAATATCAAAACCTTAAGCAATTATTTATGCTCAACTGTACTATTTGGACTTGTCTGAATGGGTGGTAATTGCTGTGTGCAGATCTATCCTGGGTCATTGAGACCAGCATTAATTATTTGCTGACTGACATTAACCAGTCATCTGGTTAATTCTAACAGTTGCAGCCTGGAAATTATCTTAGTCTTCATATTTTTGTACCAATCAAAGAGCTACAAAACACTTTGCTTTCTTTCCTAAGTCATTTTTATGTGTCTGAGTGTAAGGCAAATCCAACAAAATCACAAATAGTTTGGCTGCTGAGTCACCTCCCAGTTTACATGCATCTTCCTCTTTCAGGTATTTTAAAAAGCAGTATTCTCAATTTTAGGTATGCACTATTTTTCCCCTACTCCCTGCAAAACCCGGGAAAGGGAGTACATACACTTTTATTCAAACATAACAGGCCTCATAAACCCAGTATTACTTGGACCATTCATCTGTTTTCTTCCAGTTGCTTTGATTTGGGTTTTTTTTAATTTTATTTTATTTATTTGTGGTTTAAACCAGAAACTCCTCAGGGTATGAGTTCAAGTTCTATGAAAAACTATAAAATATGTAGACTAACCTGCTATGATGAATCCATAATGGTTTAGGTTCCATTTATTTATCATAAATAACCAAATCTCTCACAGCGTTCCCTTTGAGTGAAGCACATGAGGTAATGTCTCTCGGGAGGTGATCCTGGAATAATTTGCTTATTTAAAAAGATATTGTTTACATTCTTTCTAGTAAGCTATAATACAAGGAGAATATAGGATAAAAGGAGGAAAAAAAAATTGAAGTAGAATACTTTATTGTTTTTTTAAAGTTGCCTCCTAAGAAATAGCTCTGTTTTATATTTAGAAAACCTGGGTGTTTGTGGGACGTCATTATATGGGGTATATGAACTTTAATACAAGAAAATTGTGGGTTCAGATATAATACAGTCATTAGGTGATATTCAGATAACATTGCTTAAGTGCTCAAAGGCTTCAAAGTCAATGCCAATCATTGGATCCTGGAGTGAACTTACTTGATCAACTGCTGTGTTCTTCATCTGTGCAAAGCAATAGAGATTGCTGGCACTATTGATTTTAATGCTGAAAAGCAGAAAGATGATCTCTCAGGGGAGCATGCCCTTTTAAATAGCAACGTGAGCATTCAAATTACACCTTTATTTAATATTAGTTCTTGAAGGGAAGGTTCAAACGAGAAGTGGCATTTATTCCCTGTTTGAATCAAGGTACCATGTCATAGGTGATATCATATTCAACAACAGTTTTATAAGCCTATGAAAGGCTCCACAGACACAGCAAATTTCAAATCAAAACCAACAGCTACAAGTTTTAGACATGCATCCATGTGTTTATGTGAGTGGAACACTAACATACATTTGAGGCAGAGAAGATGGAGTAGCAAAAGGGTGCAGTAAGACAGTGTTTAAGGAAAAAAAGACACAAGAAAATAACGTGCTTTATTCACTATGAAGACAACAAGCCAATTATTATTTCATAGTTGTGTATTATTCTATATAATAGAGATTCCTCTAGGACAAAAGGAAAGAAGAATATCTGGGAAGTTATTTACCCCAGTAATTGATCAAAAGAGTCAACAAATTATGCACATATTGTTTTACACAGCAGTCATGATGAAACTATTCTTGAGGCATGTTGGTTCTCACAGAAGATGCTTTTGATGGTGAGCTTAGTCAGGATAATGAACTGCTTGAATTATAGAAGATATGTCTCTGGGAAGATTTATTTGAGTACTGATCATCTTCTGGTTCTAGGTTCTAGGTACCTGTTTAATGACTTTTGGTAGAGGTGCTACAGTAGGATAGGGTGACATCCAGAGTGTACAGTCACTAACGGTGTATTACAGCAAATTCCTGTGTGTTATGCAGGGAGCTCTTAAAAAATGTGACCTGTTTCCCTATAGGTGAAGGTAGCACTTCCAGGACCATAAGTACTCAATATTAATTGTGTGTTTATTTGCGTAAGAGTACATAATTGGCACTTTTTAGATTGGGATGCAGGGTGGCAAAAAGGTAAATGGCACCTGAAGTTTAATATATTTTGCACCACCACCAAATGTTAGTTTGTACATCTGGGGTTTAAATGTGGATATTTTAATTCCCATTTTGTAGTAGCTTTTATCAGTGCTCAGTTGGTGAATGCAGCAAGGGCTCTTTATTGGAAAAGGATGTTTTGTTCTAGGCTGATCATGGTAACATGATTTATACTTCTCGCCTTTCACAGAGGAATTCCTGTGAAGGATTAAGCATCTCTACCAAGTTGTTAAGCCTGCAGAGTTCAGGATATTCCTTACCCCAAGTATTAATCCAATTAGTCTATCCGTAGCAGAGATAGACAAATGAATAGCTGTATCCTGTGTGCCCTGCTCCTGCTGTGCTGTGGGATGCAGTTCTGCAGCTTTATATATAGGCAGTATGTGTGTGTATAAAGCATCCCTAATATTCTTTCCTTTGTTTCATGGTATTCCTAAGCCCATTATGAAAATTTGTCATCTTAGAGACTAGAATTTGAAGAGAAAGTTATTCCCAAACGAACTATAACCTCATAATTTGATTGTATCTGGTGAGTAAAGCAAATCACATGTGGAGGATGAGGGATGAGGTGCTGTGGGAAGCAGTGGCTGAGTCAGTTCTGAGCAGTTTCCCATGTCCAGAGATAATACAACTCATCAGCTTGTTCAATTGCATATTAAAGTGTTAAGTCATGGCAACAGGCACCTTAATATGCACAGTGCCAGATGCTGCCTGAACATGAAAGAGGAATACAGGAGGACTAAATGGCATAGTCAGGGCCCAGAGGCAAGCTGTTTCACTTTGAGCTTCTATCTTTGTGCGTGTGGAAGATTGTGTCTGACTAACAAAGGAGGGAGTCCAGCCCTGTACAATTAGAAAATAATGACAGTTTTGTAGTATCTAACTTTCATAATGTTGTGGCCTTTTGGAAGAAGCTTTTCATTACATTCTAGCAAATTTACTATAGGTGGTGGTAGTGTTAAGAGATGAAAAACGTTTGACTACAAAAATGAAATACAGAATTTGGGGATGAGTTACTGTATTATAATGAACAACGAGAAACAAACTTCTGTCTTTCAAGTTAATTTAAACTTTAGTACCTTGTCAAACAAAAGAAAGATGATGCTGCTGCAATGTTTTTATAAAAAAATATAAGCGTCTTGAATTTTTACGTTGACTGGAGAGTGCTAGAACCAGGTTTCTCAGAGGTAGCACAGGAAACAGAAGTTTGCTTTTGCTGAAGTCAGTCCTGAGACACAATCAAGACAGAGGAAAGGCCAGGAAGGTAAGCTGGTGGACTGCCTCCTGCCAGGAGAGGTCCATGAGCTAGTTTCTGGTCCCCACACAGTGCTCTCAGAGATGGAAACACAGCCTGTGCTTGTGACTCCTGACACAAGAGGGTTTCAGGGGTGCTGCTGCCCTCACTGCTTCGTCTGGGGAGATTAGGATTGCTGCCATTTCTTTTACTTCATGGTCATCAAATACCAAGCCTGTCTTTCTTTTTTTTTTTTTCTTTATAAGTGGAGCTATGTGTCCAGAATCACTTGGTATATTTAGGAGTCAAATAAGCATCCCTTCTGAATACAGTAGTTTAGTTCTTCAGAATAGTACAGTTGAGAAATTTTGCCTTCCATTATTTGTTTTGTCATTAATTAATTCCTAGGAATAGTCTCATGATTTTTGGTACAACACTCCATAAATCCATCAATTTATTTGTTTAAAATAAGAGCATGGGGTTGAAAGTACCAACCTTCGTGTACTGATAGTATCTTTCCAAAAGAAAAACCAAAAAAAACCTGCCAGCTCCCTAATCAAATTCTGAATATGGATATGAACTATATACTAATACACAGTATGTATTCCAATTTTGCAAATTGAGTGTTCAAGCCATGCAACAGTAATATAAGCTGTGCAGACAAATTTCACGTACAGAATCCCATTTTGCTGGAGTCTAAGTACCAAACCTGGCAAATGCTTCAAAGTCCATCTGTGGTTGCTGGCTGAGGTACACGTGCTGTGAAGCCTTGCAGAAGTACTGACGGTGTGGCTTTTTGCCTGGAAGTTGAGAACTTTATAGGTAAAGATTCAGTTTCAAAACCACATAATGACTTCATCATAAATGCAGAAAGTAATGTGATAAAGTAATAGTTATATTTACAAATCACTAATTTTCAATGACAGCATTTCTTTGATTTGTTAAAAAATCCATTATTTTCAGGATGGGTATAATAAATTTCTTATAAAATATTGAAAATACTCATTAATTACTGTAATAAATTACTATAAAACTTACTGATAGAAGCAGTTATTGTAATGAGTTTTGCATCTTGAAATATAAATAATCCTTCTACACAGGATGAATATAGCCCACAAAGATAGTGTTTTTGATTGAATAGCCTTCAAAGAGGATTATAGACATATCATATATTCTTATACAAAGAAGTCAGGACTGCAAAAGCATTCTGTATGAGATGCCTATATTTCTTCATGTCTTGACTACTTTTTGTGAGGGATTTAGTGACCTTTTTTATTTGGATCCTTGTAGTTCTTTCACACTCATTTTTATTTTTTTTTATTCCTGCTTTTGTGCAAATCATTGTAGGCTCCCTGATAACCATCAACTGAAAACGTCTAAGTTGCACCCACTCTATCAAATTTACTGAATAACATTTTCTTTCCTTGCTGGCACAGCGTGTGCATTAACTACCTCTCTGAGAGGTGGGTCACACCAGTTAGTTCCTGGCTGTAGTCAGTAAATGTTTGCACTATAGATTGCAGATAATCGAACTTATAATTGATGTTTCTTAATGTCAACACACTGCAATTCCATGCCTGTCTTGAACAACACTGTGGGAGAGCATAAAGCTGACACTACTACACTGTGTGCCACATGGACCAAATTCGAATAAGCCCACTGCTGAAAAGTCTGACACGTGTGTATTGTCTCGGACGCACGGTGGAGTGTGTTTGTTAAGTACATGTCTGTTCAACAGGGTTCTTCATTTTCCCCCATCGCTTTTAAAAACAAGCTACAGTAACCACAGGACAGAGAAGGGGGGTTGGTTTATAGTCATGCTGTTCCCACATGTCTTATCAATGTATGGCTGCTTCGTTATGGGTCAGACAAGAACCCTAACCTGTTTCTGGTATAGCTTCCTTACATGTAGAAGTGGGCATTTTTATTTTTTCTTCTCTCAGGTGCCTCACAGCAATTTGCTATTTTGAATATGCCTGAGGGAAGAAGAATATTAGTAATTACACTTCTGAGCACCTATCATGTAACTGAACTACAAAGAGAGGTAGAGACAATAATTCTGCAAGCTTACTCTCTTGAGGCTTCTTTTCATACCACTTGAAAAATCTGACAATTATTTCAGGTTTCAACATTTCCATCCTTATCTTTACTAGCAATGGAAGATACTTTGAAAATTACAGTTACGGACTTAATATTTAAAGACACTTAAACACTCCCCAAGCATGTTTAGCATTTAGTTTTGGTTCCAGAACTTCTCCTCTGTTTTGCTAATAGAATTTGACCTCTATAAGCGTTTGAGAACTAATGAAAAGCTTTTTATATATAAATAATATTTTGTTTGTACAATTCACTTTTCAATATTTTAAATAAGAGAGACATCAATATATGTCAGTGAGTTTGGTGAAAAGACCAACAACAACATACAGATCAATGCTTTGTTTAAAATGGAAACTACCTGTGCAGGTTGTTTAGGGCAGCTTTCAGAGACACCCCAAAAGTTTACCTGCCAATTGTCTTGGTGAATCATTGCTCCTTCTGTAAAGGTATTCAGAGTAGCTTGATTTGCTGAAACCTGATTTCATTTCACTGATGCACCAGTTGCACAAGTGATCAAGTACTCCTTAAGTCCCTATGATCCACCTGGTTGCTTCTTTCTTTCCTGCCAGCTCCTTTATAGGGCGTAACCACTTCAGAGGAGAAGATTTTTCAGGTGTTCTATAAGTCACGAT
Organism: Ptilonorhynchus violaceus; assembly: GCA_013397565.1. Lineage (NCBI taxonomy): Eukaryota > Metazoa > Chordata > Aves > Passeriformes > Ptilonorhynchidae > Ptilonorhynchus > Ptilonorhynchus violaceus. The sequence goes on along the minus strand of VZRJ01013354.1, from coordinate 2,122,074 downwards.
ATAGTGAAGTGACAACTTTACTCACAAATATTACATGTACACTACATTTCTATGTCTTGGAGAGGAAGGTGAAAGCTTACCCACCAAGCTATTGACTGGCCCATTGTGATCTTGTCCAGATATTTTCTCAGGTCCTAATTGTAATTATTTCTATGTTTCCTAGTGATCTGCATGAAAGCAGAGAGAGTCTAGACAGTATAGCATTAAAAAAAACAGAGAAGTGAGGCTGTAGGGATGTGCACATGGACTGCTACTGCTTTTGATTTACTGGACATTTAGAAGAGAGTGCTCATTTTATGAGGAATAAACTATACCCCAAGTATATTTGAAACTGAGATTACTGGTGTGCACTACCACATTAACTCTGACATGCTGGGTTGGATCATGCTGCTTGACCTCCTGCTAAAATGTAAAGTTGTGTTATAGCAACAAAGCACCAAAACCAGCCCACAGAAATTCATGATGCTTTAGAGATATTGTCCATCTTTTATTCGGTTAATTCTCTCTTCTGCTTCTTACGTTACCTTTTTAAATATGGGGCCAATGAAGACAGTCTCTTTTATCATCAACTTTATGAGGCAGACAAAAGACCAAGAGAGAAATATTTCATTGGCCAAGGTTGCTTTGAGAGTTGTTAGCATTCCACAGAAAAGCAGAGATTAAAGCATGTGGCACAGCCTTGTAGTGTGATGTCTCGAATCAGACTCATGGTTTCACCCATTTTTTGTACTGAACATTACTTACTTGCATTGCCAGCATTCTGTATGGTTAATGCATGAGCCAGTTCACAGATCTTTCTCCTTTTATTGCTTTTTCTTTGCTAGGAATAATGTGCCCACACATCCTTAGTGCTTTGCACTGTTCTGTTTCGATCCTAGGCAAGAAAAACAGGCTGAAATCACAATTAAATATTAATAGCCTAGAATACTGGGGGTTTGAAAATCATCCATTAGTTTTGTCTTGAAAAATAGAGATGTTTATTCATTAGTCACAATTTTATGAATCAGTTGTTTAATGGAACATTAATCTTTTTTTTTTTTCTATTTACAAGAGTAATTGTTTGACTTTTGCTTCTGGTGAAATTTTCTTTAGGCTTGTGTGTATTACATGCTAACATAGCTCTAAAACAGCTTCTCACCAAAGTTATTCTTGGCCTAATTTGCTGCCTTCTTAGAGTAACAGCTTTGCAGCAGGGTTGAAATGGTGTTTGTGGCTGTGGGCTGCAGAGCCAAATGTGCTGATCCTGTAATCCATACACTTTCTAAGAAAAGAGTACACTACAGCTGCTTTCTTTGGATTTTTTCCTTAAACACTGATGCTCTTGATAGATCAGTGATGCTCAGAACTCCACTGGCTCTCAGGTGTGATAGGGAGTGTGTCTCTCTCATGAAAGAGGGACACGAGGAGAAGTATGCTTTATCCTGCTACCTACAAAAAACTTTACATATCCAGTCCTGCTGTTTCCATAGGAAATTTAAAACTTCTTGTTCTTATAAGTGGAGTTCTATATTGTGAGCAGACATCCCTGAGGCTATCTGATATATGATTTAACTAGCAGTGGAAGAAAAATAAGAAAGAATTGTAATAAAATATTACCTCATAACCTTGCAAAGGCAGTTGATATTTTTTGGCCACAGGTGAAAAGCCGGTTCAAAAGAGAAAGTCTGCTTGGGTTAGAAAAACTGAAAAAGTGCTCAAAAAGAATTACTTCTTCTCAGCAAATAGATACTTTGTCATGACAGAGCTGTCATTTCAGTTAGATTGCTTCTCGTATGAGTTTTTGCTTGGTTTAGATGCACAATTTCATTTTTCTCACCAGGAGACAGAAAGATTATTGTTTGATGTATAATTGGATTATAAAAACTTGTTTTAAAGATGGCATGAGTTTAAAAAAAAAAAAGAAAATATATGGGAAAGATGCTAACTAAAGATCCTACCATAATGTTCTCTCAATTATAGCAGTTCATCTTTTATTCATTTTTCACCCTTGGCACTCGATTACTTCAAATTCTCATTGGAAACACAAAGAGTGGATTCCCACTCACTGTCTTTTTTGCTGACTTTATTGTGGATGCACTTGAAGAAAGAAGTGGGTGTGCAAGTTGGTCTGAAGGTGGTGAACCTTAGATCTCTCCAGACTTATTCAGCAAATTGGTCATTTTGTACCTAGTCAAGTGACCCATCTTCTGTGTTAGGGGCAGTGTTACTCTGTGCTTTTCTCTTGTTAAGGATGAACGCTTAGTAAATGAAAAGCATATCCAGTAATTGTCTCAGTCTCATGAAGATCTTACAAGTTTCAGATTGAAATGTAGAAATTGAGCAGGAATACATTAGGAACTTTAATAGATGGAAGAATTTTATGGATTTGGACAGTTGGTTTTCCTCGGTGATACTCTGCCCGCTTGGACAAAGGGATCAGCTGTATGGCAGGGTTGCTGTGGCTTCTGTAATGTGAAATCCTGCTGGGGCTGTACATCTGTCGTGGTTTTAAAATAACACTGCTGAGCATGCTCTAAGTGTACAGTATATTCTGTGTGTGCCACAGCTCATAAAACTGACAGCATCATCAAGGATGGAAATGACATTTAGTTCAAACTCTTGGACACTGCCAATTTCTGAAACTTGCATGTTGAAAACTTCTGCTTAGCCATGAGGCTGAACAGAAGAATTAGCAAGATGGTACGAATCACAGTATACATATTGCCATAATTCTTGGATGATTTTCAGTAGGAAAACTAGAATTAAGAACTTGACTATCTTTCAAAGTGTTTGCACATGCATTTTTGCAAATATGTGCCACCTATTATTTAGTAGGTGAAATCCTAGTTAGCCTTCAAAAGACTTTGCAAACCTTTTTTGAAGCCCAAACTTGGGAGATAAGTTCTAAGAGTGTGTATATATCTCAGTTAAAAATATGAAGATGTCCAATTACGACTTTCTAGGTCAGTAAAATAACTGAGCTAATGGCAGGGTATGCTGTTGGACATAAAACCACGCAGTTTGACAGATCTAATTGTCATGTTCTGACCTCCTCTGTGGAGGATGTGAGTGTGTGCATGTAAATTGAAGTGTCATAGCAATTATGGAATTATTTAAAATATATATGCATCACACTTCCATCTTGCAATTGAATAATAGTATTCAGTCTTATGCTGCTGTATGATCTTCTGTAAGATACTGCAAAAAGAAATATTTTCACTTTTGCCAGTAAAGCACTCTTGCTTTTCTTTCAGATCTTATTGTTGGGTTTTTTATACTGTTAAAGAACATAGAACTCTGTAACTTCTGTATAACCATCCTTATTCTAAATGATTAATGCAAGATCAATAACTAATGCAATATCAAAAAATCCTGACAAATTTTCATAACTTAAAAATAATAAGGAGGATTTTAATCTATAGCAAAGATGAATAAATCTGGGAAGGGGAAGGCTTTCCAGAAGGAATTACATAAATTAAGCTAAATGTTCCAAGCAAGATTGATAGTTTGTTTTTTCTTTTTTTTTGTCTGCTTGGTACCCTCAGAGAGAAACATGAGACACATTTTATTTCTAGGCAATATTTTTTTATTTACATCCACTCAACTCATTAACACAGCAAAAGAAAAAAAAGAAAAAATTTGTTCCAGAGCTGATGAAATAATTGCTGCAAGCTGAATGTTTAAACACATTGTACAAGTTAAATATACAAAATTCACCCATTAGGATCCCTTGTGCCCCCAGTTTGTCATTCACTCCCAATTAGGAATTTTCTGTAGAGCAAACAAACAGAAGTCTCTCAAGGACCAATTCTTCAAGGCATTGAGCGTATTGAGAAGACGAAGGTCCCTTGCTTGGACTGAAGTCATCTCTCAGAAGTTCACACATTTGTTCAGGCTGATGTGCTGGAGTCTCCTATACCCACTATAATCATTGAGGAGTTTCGATATTTTTGCATTCTTGTTCTCACCACCAATATTTTATTTTTTTAAATGGGTTTGTGTTACATGAGGTCGTTTTTCAGAGGCACAGAGTTGGTTTCTTTTTATATATTTACACATGGTCGACTAATGGTCAACGAGCTCTAATGAACTCTTGGAGTCTGTTAAAAAAGTTCAGGTTTCTAATAAGTAGATCTGCAGTAGGTCCACACCAGTGTGGAAGCTGGAAGAGGTCTGTTCTCCTGCAGCTTTCTCTTTCTCTCCTGAGTAGATTGGCATAAAACACAAGCATATTAAGTTTATAACTGCTACTCTAGCTTAGGGTAGTCAGAGTACCTAATTGCATCTTTAATGACTTTTCACATGCTTTTATTGCTAAAAATTGTGAAGAATTTGTTTTAATTAATGCTGATGAGGGTCTAGCCACACAGTAAAATTCTGAGCTTCTGCAGTAAATGGTATTCAAATCCCTTTCCATGTAAGAAGGTTTCGGTGTATGCTGTGCTCCATACTGAATCATAGTGGCAATTTTCTTAGCCCTCTTTTCTTCAGTCAGTCTTATTTTTGATGTTATAACTTCTTTTTTTCTTTTAAATTATAACAGTAACAGTTTGGGATGGGCCAGCGATAGATATGATTCTACATGTTTATCCTTTGGGTTGGTGGAACACGAAATATTAGATACCATTCTGCAATTATGCTGCTGTCAAGTTTAGGTTTTATATGATGAGAAGTAATACAATATTTCAGTTGAGAAGTACGAACCACTGTTAAGTTGGTGGAGGGCATAATTCTGATGAAATGAAATCCCTATAGAAGTCCGTTTAGAACGAATTCATCCTCTCTGATAACTGCTGCAGTGTACCAATGAATTTGGGTAGCAGCCTTGATATTTCAAGAGGAAATGAAAGGAAGTTTGTTCTTTGCCCAGAAAAACCCCAGAGTAACATTGATTGCTATTATGATAAAGCAGCTAAGCAAACTAAGTTTCAGATACAGTTTTAGCACAGCAATGTCAGAATACTCTCTGGCTTCCAATAGGGCCTTGTAGAAGATGCAAGATCCGGGTGCTGGCCAAAATAGTGTGTAGAGGACAATATTTATATTCTTCTCTTGCCATTTATTGACAGAACCTGGCACCCAACTCTTGTTTTGCAGGAGAGTTGGTTTGCTGTGGTGCTTTGCCGAGGACAAGACTGTGCATAGGTGAAGGGTATCATGAATCTCTGGCAGCCAATGTTCTGCTACTTCAATGAAAAAAAAGCAAATTAAAGTAGGAACTCGGTGAGTTTGGAAAGGAGGATTTTTTTCCAGTCAGTAAAATGACTGGAAATAAATGGATTGATTAATTAAAATCAGTATGTCTAGCCATGGAGTAAGGTACTGGAGCATGATTTATGTGAGGAGTTATTGCGCTGGACTCTTTGATCTCTTGCTTTGAGAATTATAAGTCTCATTCTCAGTTTCAAGGTTGAATACAAATCCTTGTTAAATTGTGTCCTGTCACTCTCAAGCATTCAAAACTTTCAGCGAGGCCAAATGCACAAATCCCTTCCTTAACCTCCAGTTTCTTTGCTGTTGCTACATGTGGAGTTAACTCCCATGAAAATTTACTAAAGTGAGTGTTTTTCCAGTCTTCCTGTAAATCTCTCTCTCTATCATACTGCTGTATAAAATTTGTTGGTGAAAGATTAAATGTGCAGTACTTACATGCTGGTTAACCATCATAGGAATAATTAATTGTAACTATTCCCTTTCCTGCCAAAAGACTTATTAGATATGCTCCACTGGAGAGATGATATGAAATGTTTTACCAAATGTTAGATATTTACTTAGGGCTATGTCTTCAATTTGGAGTTTTCTTATAAAGTGTCAGGAAATGTATTTATATCAAGGAAGTATTTATAAACATTCATTTTGCAACAATTCTTATGGAAGGTTTCCAAGTGGTTATTGCATGTTTCCAGACAAAACTGTTTTTCTTCCCCATTAAAGAGACACAGCTAAGACAATTGTGAACCCTTCAAATTAAGATATACCAAGAAATTTAGTACTGACGATATTTATGGAGGAAATTGCATGAAAAAAATAAGGAAAAGAACAAATTTTCTTTCTAAAACAGGAAACAAGAGTTTTGAGGCAACCAGATCTTTTTTTTTTTTCTGGGAATACTTCACAGTGTAAGACACAGTAACAAGGATTCCAAATAAACTCCATAAGCAAACACATGGGAATCAGTGCGAGGGAAGGGGAAGTTGTATTTGGAAGAGCCGGGTTTGCCCAGCAGAAATTAATGAAAGAAATTGCCACTTCATGCACTGAATGCAGAGCATTGCTGACTGACATAATTGAAAGGATGTCACAGAAAAAAAAAATACCCCCGTCTAATATTTTTATTTAATTGCATTAAAATGTAAGGTGGCAACAAAAGTCTAGGAATGTGAAGTGTATTTAAATGGTAGCGGGTTTGGCTGTGGAATTCCAGGAATGAAACCCAATGGTTGAGGTAGCTGAGTGAGCTGTGGCAGAGCTTTGAGTTGTTTCAGCAGGATCACTTGCATTCAGCAGTTTGCTGAATTTGAACCTTGATTCTGGTATTCTTTTGCATTTAGGATTATTTCTATTCATGACATGAGATCACCTCTGTTATCAGTCCTCAGCAGATTTCTTGACAATAATTTTTATTTTCAGTTGTAGGCAACTTGGTTATCACCATTTGTTCTGGGTTTTCCTTCAGATCTTAGTGGTATCCAATTAGTAGTAGAAGGTGTTTAACCTCTGTCGGTTACCCATGGCTTTGCTGACCTACCAGCAAAATCTTAGCAGAATCTGTATCTGAAACTACTGAAAGGTTTCCCGATTTTAATGAAAATATTAGGAAGAGGTGGGATAACTTGGTGACTTTGCTGCCTGCATCAGTAGATTCAACTGCTGTTTCATCATAGTACCTTGAACTTCATATGTTATTACAGTGGCTTTCACTTCTTTGATTTATATGTGACTTTAGAACATAACTTTTTGCGTTTTAGTTCTGTGTTTTATTTTTAGATGTATTTTCTCAGTAATTGAAAGCTGTAATGGTGCACTAAGGAGAATGGTAGCATAAAAGAATCGGCTTGCAGTGATTCCAACATTTCACTTTGAACCATCAGTTGGCTCCATGATATGTAGCAATTTTGCTTTGAAATGTGGGATTTCAGTCCATAATATAATTAATGCTGATTTATAAAGTAATTTAAATTAATTTGAGACTAGTATTAATGATTTCTGAGATAAATCAACTGAATAACGGGAAAAATCGGTGCTATTTTTCATCATTATGTGGTTCCTTTAGTTGTGTTTGATTTCTCAGTTGTATTCATTTGTTATGCTTTTCAAATTACACTAGTCAAAGATATAAACCAAAACTCCTACAGGGCACTTACACTATAGGGAAAAAAATGCAGAAGGTGGATACAAACTCAGTTCTTAGTAAAGTAGAATTGTGTAGTTGTTTATAATTAATTAATTAATTGGTCTTTTGCTTGTCATAGTACAAGACTGGTGTCCTAGGTTTTGCATTTATTTCCAAATTGTCATGGTTAAGTAGTGTTCAGAAAATGAACATGGATACACAAAATATATACAATGTGTTTAGTATACACATGCAATAATGTGATATTAGCCGAGGACAAAGAGATAATATTAGTAAAAAAAGGAGTGCCAATTCAATAATTTTTCACTTTTTGTACACCTAGCAATTTCTTATTAAATTTAGGCTACAGTTTTCCTCTCTAAGAAATTTATATTATTAGAATGAGAGAAGATTATTCAAAAGATTCAAAGATTCAGCAATTCAAGTATTGCTATTGTCTTTAATTTCTCATGAACCTGTATTCTAATTGAAAAAATCCCATAATTCTAGCCCAGTCCTTAGAGCTGTATTTCTTATTTCTAATGGTAAATCCAGAAATGCAGTCCCTCAGCTTCTTTTAAATTGAGGATTTTGTATTGCAGTTAAAAATGCAACCCTTTTCTTCTCCTGCAGTCAATAATCTGGGTATTTACTGAAAAAGAAAGAAAGAAAGAAACAATACAATAAGTAACCACAGCAGATTCTTATGTAGTAATTTCTTTTGTATCTCTCTGTGGATGGCTTCCAGTAGTGATTACATCTTGCAATAGAATCTATTCCATTAGTGGACCTAAGTATGAGAAAATTTGTAATTCTGATTTTAGTGTAACAAGATAATTAAAAGACTAGATATAAATGTCAGATTAGTCTAAGGCTATCTGTAGTTTTATTTTTCTGGACATGTATCACTTGAAGGGCTGCATATGGGAGTTGTGAACAGTCTTGTTCCTGCTTAAAGTTGCCCTTGCTTTGTGGCCAACAGAGGTTAAAGAGGTCCCCTCCCTTTGCTGCCATCCATCCCTGCTCCCCCAAACCGCAGCACGTTCCTTCCCTTCCGTTCCATGATGGCCTTGTTCGGGAGGAGGGAGCATAAGCACATCAGTGAAGGAACAGCAAGAAACAAACAACAGGAACTTCCTAAGTGGTGTTTCGGCACAAAAAAAAAAAATTATGGGGAACCAAATTCACAGAAGGTCAAATAATGCCTGGATTACGCTTTCTGAAAGCAGATGGATCACACTTAGCTCCCCTTGGGTGCCCTGCTGAACCAGAGAGTCAGAGCTTGGTGTGATCTGTACTTCTCTTACCTCTCCATTTGTTTCTTCCTCACAAAATAGTGGGACATATATAAAGCGGGAGATACAGTCATGGGGTGAAGTTTTAGCGAAGGAAGTTGTTAAATATTTTTATATGTATATTTTATGACCTCCTTCATAATCATCTAACCTTCTTTGGAATTTCCAGATAAATTTTAAATGTCTCTTCTTTTGTTGATTTAACCAACGTTTTTCTCCAGTGATTGAAAAGATGTTAAACACTTCACTCCATGTGTTCATAACCTGATGTAACATGTAAGGTCAAGGTACTCAACAAGAAAAACCCAATTGCACTCTGGTGACAGTGGTGGGACTCGTTTCCACAGTCTGTAATACTCTAATACTGGAGAGTAATACCAGCTGAAGTGGTATACTCAGAGATGACCAGTCTTCCTTTACTGCAGCTACAAGCAGAAAATAAGCAAAAATCAGGGTGAGGTCTGTTTAGAGCTCAATTTAGTTTAGAGATGGAAAGTGAGTTCAAGGGGGCATTTAATTCTTCAGTATGTCCATGAAGTTTTCTAGTTGTTCATTTTTGTTATATGTGTTTTAATATCATTCTCATTCCTTCTCTCTTTTTTTTCTCTTTCTTCTACCTTCCATCCATCCATTGTCACGCATTGCATTCTTGATTACAGTCTGTGTAATCGTTACCACCGTGTGAAGGCAATTTCTCTCGTCACCAGGTACGGTGTCACATGTGAGAAAACATGTTTCTGTGTTTCCAGACCTGTTCAGTGTTGTGCATAGCAAATTTCTTCCACGTTAACCTCTTTTCTTCCTCTCTTCCTTTCCCGTTCGATATGAAATAACATTTCTGCAGGAAAGTTATTTTTAAAATTAGTGTCTCTTTAAAAAAGTAATAATATTCTGGATCAAAGAGGTACTGTCTTTCTTAAGGGCTAAAAAGCAGTACTATAAAGGTTTTTGATTGTCCACAGTTTACAGCCTGGAACCTGTAATCTTTTTAATGGATTAATATCTGCTATGAAGTTTCATTTTTGTAAAATCCCTCAGCTTCATTATTCAGTTATTTTTTATTCTGACTGTGATGGGTTTATGTTAAAAGCTTGATACTCAGCTGTAGTTTTCACCTCTGTAATGGTAAACACTGATGAATAAATTAGTGCTTTTGTCAATCCTTATTGTTCTAGATCTGTATCTAAGCTGTCATCCGTCAGTGTTTATGTGGCTTTTAGAAACATGTTATTTGCAGATTGCTATATGGCTAGCTAATTTTTTTTTTTTTTGAGAAAGTAGCGAGATCCTGAAGATGCTCATTTACATGCAAATTTTTATAACTTTCTAATGATGTTTCTGAACATCACTGGCTTGTAGCTTGATTACTTTTCACATGGCAGAAGAAATTTTCATTAAAGAGCAGTTGCAATAAACTGTTTTTAGCAATAGTGCAAAACCATGTCTTACAACCTGTTTTTCAGGAATTAAAATTAGTGTAATTAATGTGAGTTCATGTGCTTATGCACACTTATTATACGTAGACACATTAAACATGAATCATGTCTTTCTAAGCATTCTTCTTACAAGAAATAAGAGAGAACAAGAGTTCTTTCTAAATGCAAGTTACCACATCCAAAGCTAGTAAAATGAATGTAACTCAATTGCTTCTGATGTTGACACGTAATACACCATTTGTAATGCCAGTCCCTTCTATTTAATATTTATTTTGGATCAACTTACAGTCCTAATGACTCGCTAAGATGCAGTGTACCTAGAGGTTTCTGAATGCAAAAAATTTTGAAAATGACACTGTGACTATTTCTAAGCTTCTTGGTCATATCGCAGGTTTTCCATTCCTATATCCAGTGTCTCTGCAACAACTTTAACATTGTAATCAAATTTCCGTGTAAAAAAAGAACTGTATCAATTCTTCTTCTGCTAGGACACTAGTTGTTTTGTCTGTCCCTCCAACTTCAGGCTGTAAAATGGTAATAAATATTAGGAAAAGAGAAGTGGGAAGTACTTATTTTGAAAGTAATACTCTGAAATAGCTGGATTTATGTGTACAACTTTTTCTTTCACTGAGTGAGAACAACATTTAGAGCTGCTAATATTCATCTCAGTACCTCATTCACAAGCTTACATGGAGATATTCAGGATGTTTATTGGCATGAATAGGACGTGGTTCTAAATAGCTGCAAGCTGCAGCTTGGTAGCATGCAAACTGCAAACTGCACTGTTGAGAGGTCAAACCTAAATGAACTGTCATTGCTTCCTTCTTGTGTTCCAGCCTGCATAATTACATTACTTCAATGGATTTTCCCTACTTATTAGTAAGGTAAAACATGTGGGATGTAAAATTACCTATTAGTTGTCTCAATTAAGCCAATGGATAAGCAACATTGTTCAGTTATGGTAATCACGTGAGGTAATAGCTTTGTTATGGTACCTGCTGTAGAATCACATTTTGTGAAAGAACAAATTTAATTTAAAATAATTAAAAATTGATTTGTTTTGAACAGTGAGCTTCCTAGAGAAGGAATAACTGGAAACATTGAGATAACTAGAGACATATGTAATGGATGGATGGGTCCATACAACTGGGTCTAATTGCACTGGTAGACCCAGTGATTTTGCAGCATTCTTGGACTCAGAGGAGTAGAGACAATTCCATATTATAAACAGTATTTTTGGGTCACAGGAGCACGCAGTATACTATACTGTCATGCTTAAAATAAGATTTAAATCTGTCTGCTAATTTAAGTATTCCAGTTTTTGGAGGGTTGTCCAGTCTCGAAATCAGCTCAAACAGCTCCTGTTTTGATATACGAGGATCGTGTAATTCCAGCAGCTCTTTCCTTACGTTTTTTTAGCATAACCTTATTCTGGTGGTCAAAGTTCAGTAAACTGTAGTCATTGAAAATCATTTGGAAAATGAAAATGTATGATAAGGGAGGAGAACAGGATCTGAATGAAATGCACAAGTCTGTATTTTGATTCTGGGAACAGTCTGAGAACAAACTGCAAAGCCTCATCTTGTAGCACTGCTCACAACAGTGCTAATAAAATCTACCAAGTAATTCTGCCTATTTTCTGCATTATGTGTTGCTAGTGAGAAAGCAGGGCAATTCACACAAAAGTGTTATTATAGTGTATGGATTGTGAATTTGCGGTAAGTTGAGAATAAGAAAAGTTGTGTTTCGCTACTGATGTTTAAATTGCAATCCTGGTAATCTAAGCCTTCTGTGATTACATGGCTTGTATTATATTATTCATCACAAATATCTCTTAAATGATTGCACAGAATAGGCTAGCACTTTTTAGATGTAATCAGTACTAAATGAGGCTATGCAAGGAGTACTACTTGTATCTGGCCTGTGCTACTGACCGTTTTGTTTGGTATGTTTTCACTTGT